>JAMPIV010020086.1:0-197500 GCA_024509875.1 Oreohelix idahoensis
ATGTGGTAAGGAAATTTTGGTTAAAAGGGGGGTTGATGGTTAATGGTAGATGGAGTAAGGAATTGGGATTTGGGAGAAATTATGAGTAGTTTTAGTTGTGGGGGGAGGAATGGGGAATGGGGGAGGGAAGATATGATTGAGAGAGGGTTAGGAATGGAAGGATGAGGGTGAAGGATGGGTTGGGATTTATTTGGGATTGAGGAGTTGGATGGAGTGGTTTTGATGATTAAGGGGATTGTAGTTTTTGGTTTAAGATTAATTTTGGATTGGACTTTTTTATTAGATGATTAGGGGGATATGGATTTTTTGAGGAGTGATTCTACTGGAGTTTTCTCTCCGCAGCTTCTGATTCCCTTTTTTGTTTTTCCATTTCCATTTGGAATCTCTTTTCATCCACCTGCATCTGCAGTTTCTTTTGTTCAGCTTCCATATGCAGTTTCTTTTGTTCAGCTTCCATTGCTTTATCATATCGAGCAGTTGGAAATTCTTCTAACTTATCACCAGTCTTCCCAAGCAATTTACCCTGCTCAATAAAGTGCTCAAATGTAGACATGTTGTCTAACATATGAGTCCAAAACCTGAAATAATTAACTAATTTATTTCAAACCTAAGTGTAACAAGTCTTAATTAAGCACTTGTATATTCACATCACATTATATTATCCCAGTCTCTGTGGGAAACAAGTCTCCAATCAAAGAACTTGTATATGAAATATCAGCACTCAAATCTTGATCATAAGTGCACTTCTCATTCAATAGTGCACGACACTATTCATCATTCATTTATCATCAGTATAGTAGTAACAGTGCATTAGCATAGCCCATTAACTAATTACTATAACTGTAAACAATGACTATGTAAACACATGCAGAATGTAAACATTGAAAATGTAAACAATACAAACAATGTAAACAATAACAATGTAAACAATAACAAAGATCAGCAACAATACAAAAACTTTCGCAGAAATCAACTAAAAATAAAGCAGAAATTAATGAAATATCACAAAAAATGTGACGATATCTGCGATAGAATTAAACAAAATACATGACACCACAGTGTATAAACAAAAATGTTGTATGAAACTAAATTATAGACAAGAGTAGGCTAACAAATACAAACAAATCACAACAAAACTAAAGAATGTGAAATAATAACGAAAAAAATATTAAAACATGTCATCACAGCTAACATAAATAGCAACAGAAGTCGCTTAGCAAATTCCAGTATCGGAAATTTGCAAACCCTACAGAAAACGCTCACAATAGACGACCTCTATGACGTGGCATAATCTAACGGAGACACCACCCAACCGAGAACCCGCTGAAATATAAACATATAAATATACAAATAACATATAGACATATAACATATAGAATGAGATGATACACAGAAGACTCAGCAGAAGTATAAGGGCACAGTTTACATACAAACAGGCCACTTAACTTAAAGGCTTCCAATCGTAGAACAGCAGAAAAACGGATGTCAATCAACGTCCTAAAGAGCGAAGCTCCAACGATGATGGCACATCTGAACTGCTTCCACTGCTAACACGATGGTACAAGAGCTTCTGAAATACTGTGTGTTGAATTGTTTCGGCACTTGACCTTCTAATCCAAAAGTAAGTTGATGGAAATCGGTACTTGGCCTTCTTCAGAAAACAACCCGTTTCAACCGGCACTTGACCTTCTCAAAAAACGACAGCACTGGAACCTTGACAGCAGCAACTTGCTTGACTTGCGTAAAAGATAACAGCAGTCCGAGTTATCCGGCAACATGTAACAACGCCGGGTACTGTCAAATTCTTGTTTCCGTCAAAAAGTTGAAATTTTGACTTTTACCGGGCAACGCCGAGTACTTTGAAAATTTTGAAGATGTTGACTGTATTGAAGAATGTTAATTTCTTGAAGGATGCTGATGAATTCTTGTTGAAAATGAAGTGGGTAAGGGACCCCGTGTTTGCTAGTACCAGAATCAAACCAGCTTATGGCCACCAAATGATGCGTGATGCCATATGATGATGGATGGCATCCGCATGTCTGGTTTTGTGTAGTGTGTAGATGTGTTCAGTCAAAACAATGTTCATGCAACAATAACAGGGCAATCCACATAGGACGTCAGTAAACTCACGACGTATAAAGTCAATGAGTCTTGAAACAGCCGTTGACGTTTTTCTTCATTATTTATTGTGGACGCCACAGTGACAAAATGGTTACGCAAATGTGTAGGCACATCAAACAGTCATTATCACAGCAACATTCAATACAGCAATAAACGGTAGACAGCATTACAATGATGAGTCAGATGCATGTTATATTTCAAAGTGCTGTAAATGTAGTCAGATGAACAACTCCATCCTTTCTATAACAGCCAGGAGATAACCAGATGTATGAGATCAGTTCACTCTCCTTAGTTTGACTTCAGCAAGACAGACACGTCCGCCGAAGTATAAATAATGTCCTCAAGAATATCCTCTAGATAATAAAGGTTTTCTAAACCTAGTTCATTTAACAAAGTAGCAAGTAATGGTCCTTGGAACCTGCATCAACCGATGCAGTACAATGCAGCGACATGTGAGCTGGGAAAGAACATCTCGTGACGACGATTTTCGGAGACAGGCTATGAATCGAAATCGCTCACGACCCAAAATCAATAGAGTTAATGAAAAAGTCAATTTACCTTGCTTTCATGAAATACACAGAAATATCACGCCTCCCGACATGTGGGAAAACACTAGAGGTATTATCTCGACTAAACGAAATATCCATAAGAGGACTACACATCCCTGACAGAACAAAAAAAAGCGGAGATCCCCTCTTCAACGAGGCATCTCTTTCGCCATTCCAAATCGCTCACACCCACTAGTGGTGGGCGGAAACCGATCGACCAAACAACAAGACAAGTCATGCGCAGTCCAGCGCAAAAATGACCACAGCTCAAAAGTTAACTGCATTCGATACTAACGCGAGAAGACAAATGCAGGTATGACAAACACTTATCTCATCTTGAGAGAATTGAACAACGTGAGGCTGTTAAACGGGCAGATGAACTTAGAAAATTTGAATTAGCCCAAGAAAAGGAACTTAAGGAAATAGAAATGGCTCAGAAAGATAAAGAAAGAGATTTAGAAAAAGAGGAAATGGAAATAAGAAGAATGGAACTTCTTTAATTAGATCAAGCTCATAGAAATGCTATGGAGCTTGAAGCATTAAGACTAAATGCAGAAAAAAAGCTTTAGAATTGGCTAAATTGCTGTCGGATCAGTCTAGGCCTTCAGCAGGTTCAAATGTATTCTATCCTAAGTTGAAGATGAAACTCGCGACTGTGTGGATTCTTTCTTATCTAGATTTATCATGAAAGTGACAGGTTTGAACGTACCGACACAGAGATGGAGTAGTCTCTTAGTTGATTTTTTGACTGGGGACTCACTCCAGTGTTTCATGCGTCCGGATGAGAAGAGTAGAAACGATTTTGATGTCGTAAAAGAGGTACTTCTTAGACGTTTCCAGTTAACGGAATCTGGATTCCGTGATCGTTTCCATACGGCTAAGCCAAGTAAGGATGCTGACTTTGGTGAATTTGTTGCATCTATTTAGCATTTCTTTAACAGATGGATAGATTTTGTCTGGCATTAACAAATCTTATGAGGCTCTGATGGATCTCATGCTACGGGATAAAGTCCTATCTTCATGTAGTCATGAATTAGAGTCTTTCTTACAGGAGTCTGCGTCTGTGGCCTAATGGATATGAACGCAGTTTCATAATCCAGATATACCAGGTTCGAAACCTGCTGCAGGCGGTTTGGTAGCAAATCGCTTTGTGTGGATTTTTAACAATGGTATAAGCGCCGTACCGTTCAGAAAGCAATGGCAAACTACTGAATGTAAAAAATTGCCTAGAAAAATCACAAACAGCCAATAAAAGCTGGGGTTGATTGCCACGTCCTGTAAAGGATAAGCAACTAACTAACTTACAGGAGAGACACCCAAACTCCATTGAGGAATATGAAAAGTTGGGCAGACAATTCGTGACCGCATATCCAAACAAGGATGTCCATAGATCCTCTCCTCGAGATCCTATGCCTGCGTGCTCAGCTTACCACGATCATAGATCTTTTGATCCCCGACCTCGATCAAAGAGCATTGGCGGACGATATCGTCCCGATTTTTGTCAAGAATATAGAGGGTCTTACAACTTCCCTCGTCATCGCTCACCTTCAAATTTTTACCATCGAGGTTACTCACCTCATGATCGTGGGTATCACAAAGACAGAGATCGTGATGATTATCACAGAGATTATCATAGATATTTCAATGAACATAGATGATCATACAATAAGGATAATAATACAGATGATTCTGCAGATTTTTACTATGATAAGAAGAAGTCATTCAACAAAAAGTCATGTCATTTCAGATCTTCTTCGAGAAACAAAGGTAAAAATAAGCATGCTAATGCCTACGCTGTCAAAAAAGAGAATGATAAAGATGAAACCAATCATGCTAATACATGTACGGTCATGGATGACACTTGTTACGTTTGTCAGTCACATCTTGTATCTGATAGGAAAAATACACTCATTTGTGGCCACACTATTCCTTCAATGTCTGCATGTGAGAACTTGGGATGTCTCACATTTCATAAGGGATTTTTGTATGGGAAAAAAGTAAGAGTTTTGAGGGACAGCGGCTGTACTACGGTCGGGATACAGCACTCGCTTATCGAGCCCTCTGCATTCACATGGAAATCTGTTAAGTGTGTCACTTTTGGAGGGAATATAGAAAGGTTCCCGGTGGCACGTGTCTATATTGACACACCTTTCTACACAGGCACTGTTTATGCCTGCGGGTTGAGAGCACCTGTGGCCGAAATAATTTTGGGTAACATACCAGTGGTTAAAGATTGCACTCCTGATGAGATTGCAATGTGGGTTGAATCACACCCACTGGTGGCAAATGCTGTTGTAACTAGGGCACAACAGTTAGCTACAGATATGGCTAAACCACCTACTCCAGTGTTAGATATGATTATGTCTCCGGGCGTCGTTTCTGAAACACCAGCGACCTTTGCAGAGAAGCAAAAAAAATGACCCGAGTTTACAACATTTATTCGCTTTGGCAGAGAAAAGGGTTATTAAACACAAGGGATCATCTCAACATTGCTTTCAACTTGAGAAATCCATACTAACAAGATACTTTGATGATGGTTGTTGCGCACATATTTATGGTGTACGCATACGGATGTAAGATGTATCTATCTGTTTGTTAAAAAAGATATTTATTTGTGAATTTACGTCTCTTAGTAATGGGACGGAACTCAGAATAGTCTATGTGTATTTATTCTTTGAGTTACCGGTCCTTGTATCTTCGCTGAATATTAATTTAGCGTATGAATACCGAATTCATGTCATTTTATGTCTATTACGGCTAGAAACAGATTGTTCTTGCTCAAGGTTTTGCAGGAATGTTTAGGGCCTGAATTCATATGTAGTACTTGTCTAGTGCAAGAAGATTCTGTCTTATATTGTATATCTTCGTATGTTTAGGTTGGACTATATTCTTTCTGCCGAAGTTCGGCGCAGGTATTCGTATCCCACTGAGTTGAAAAGAGTTCCGAAGTTGCCGGTCGAAATGGCCGTGCGTGTGATTTCTAGGGCTGGTCCTGTTTAAGGTTAAAAAGTGATTTGTGGATGATTTTCCATAAGGAAGGAATGTCTCTGCGAGAGTATAGTGTCAGAGATTCTCCTCATGTACTTTATTATGTTTAAATTCGGACTCCAGGTAAAGCAAGACCCTCTTTTCTTCGATGACCTCCATTTGGTTAGATTTAGATGACATCGTATTTCGAGCATCGTTGGTCGTCCATATATACAGTTGAAGATGACAGGTTCCAACAGTATTTATATCTACATGAAAATAACCTTATTTATGTGGAGCTGGATGGAACACTCTATGAAATTATATATATTCAAATGGTGAATTAACTTTGGCTTGTTATTATCCTTCTGCTGGGTGAGTGAGCGAAAACTCAGAGAAGGTAGCCATTTTGTACACTTGTCATCGTTATAGATCGCTGTCAAGAGAACAGTTTACCAAACCTATTATCGGACAGTGACATGGAGGTATTTTTGAGATGAAAACCCCTATCGTGGTTTAACGTTGTTATATAAACATTCGATATATGTCGCTGGAGAACTTAGCGAAGGAAAAGGTTCGTCCAGTGGACGCTATATATGTTTACACACCCACACCCACTGATGCGTTCAGTCAGTTGGGGTATGGCAATAGTCTACTAGAACATTCTATGATTATCTCATGCCATCCATTATATTTGTATGCTACATGAAAGATGATCTACCATTCTACTACCTAATGATTTGCTATGTCAACATGCTCCTGACTGTATTCCGTGCTATTCAAGTGTGTGTGTCCTGAATAAACCGTACAAAACGACCACCGCAGTCTGTATCGGTGTCTTATAGTTATGAGTGAATGAGTGCATTATTGTAGCCTCGCTTTTACTGGGGTGTGAACCGCTGACCAGAAGATGTTGATGGTGTCGTAGTGACAACCGTCCAACACGGGCGATGCTCTTTGTACTTGAGAATAAGAACGCGAATGTTTCTCTCCTGATACGTGAAGCTAGGATAAGCTGTAACAAACAGGCTCGTCAACGAATGCCAATGTGTATAGGGACGAACTCGTTATGTTTACTGACATCATAATTTATTTAGGACGAAATACGTTGACGACAACAGGTTACAGTACTTCAACATGGATTCCACAGCAAACGTACATGTAGCATATATATAGGCATGGTACAGGCATCATAATAACTTCCTCACATAAGATCAGGGTTTGACCTTGCGTCAATGTCATGACCGTTAGGACTATTCAACTATAAATCTTGGAATGAATATATTGATTCTGTCCTACAATTCTGGTCGGGTACTTTAGTAGCTTGGTACCCCTGACATGGCAGATCCATACATACTTGCATATAATATAAACAACGAAGGTTATGTCCTAGTGCTTGGCTAACCTCTCTTCGTCGCCGTGACTCGTGCGACGGCAATCCACATAATATTACAAGTCGATAAACCGTAAAGGATGAAGCCTTGAATCCTTTATAATATTAAAATGCTTTCAGTGAAAGTCCCCGTTGATCCATTATAACACCCCTTTGCAGAAAGGTGCTAGCTAGATGCCAACGAAGGATGGTGACACGAAAGTTCAAGTAAACAATTCACTTCTTACCAAAACTGGTTCGGACTTACGTGTAGTGTAAGCCGACAATGGCTTCTACCAAGAAGTCATTGTACCAGAAGAATACTTAACCCAACACACTGGGTATATATAGAAATATAGACAACAGACTCAATGTCTGGCATGAGATGCTGGCTTCCATTTTTAACCTCCGACGTCATCTCGCTTGCTTGGACACAAACGCGCACGAATTCATCTACACCCAATTGTGCAAATACGTGCGTGACACATGACATTTATAAAAACTAACATCAACATAAGTTGGTGCGTACTCACTAGAAACTGATGACTACCCGTGAGTGTTAAGAATACAATAAAGGAGGCATTAGCTTCCTTCACACCGTCCTCAAAAAATTTAATTCTATTAAATTTTTTTTCTTTTAATTACCGCGGAGAGGTGAAACAAGCTTACAAATATGTATTATATACTAATAATACATATAATGCATGAGAAGCATATGAAATAATAAGAGGAGAGTGAACGAACAAAATCAAATTCAACTCAACTCAACAACAAATATGCATAAAAGCATATCATCACAATTGACCAACTTTGGAACAATGTGGAATAAATGAAATAAAATCAAAAGCACAAAGGATGATTAATTGAACCCAAATGCAATAAAAAATAAAAAGACATGGTAATACATGAATTTAAATGAAAAGATGAAAATGCATAAAAAATAAAAAATGAGAAGTGACAAAATCTTCACAAAATCAAAGAATATGAATACAACACTTGAAGTCATCAACACACTTAACGGTGTCCAAAGATGAGTAGTATCATTAAATAACTACCAATGACATATCACTATCTAATATGAGTGATAGTTACCCGATGTAATCATTAGGATTACAATATTTATAGTTAATTATATTAACTAATTAAACTAATTAAATATGTTTATCAATCAAAATGTACTGAATAATGTTTCAGTTCATTACACTGCTAAAAGTTCAATAAGTTCCCGAAGATTCTAAGTTAACCTCAAAACAGTTCATAAATACGAAGATCCTTTACAAGTTTTAGTATGTTGAAATACCATAGATTCCATAGTTAAATATTTCCCAATATACTAATGTTTATATAAATACTTAATGTATCTTTTCAGTATATAATGTTAAAACGTTACGAAGTTATGTGATCATCACTGTTATAATTCACTGTTCTTTTCTTTTTTTTCCGCTTCAAGCAAATCAACTGAATGTTACAACTTTATTCACTTGACTAAGTATGCACGAAAAATGTTAATGATTCACACATTAATGTTCAAAGAATGTCATGTTTACACATGTGATGCAGTATGTGTAGAGGCATCCACATTTGTAGGGCGTAACAAGTCGCATGATTCACTCGGGCAGCGGGATAAAATGTCCGCGAAAACACTCTGTGATCCAGGTATTGCCCGGATTATGAAACAGTAGGGTTGCAATGAAATCGCATATCTCGTGGACTTTGCAGACCTGACGTCCTTGGTGTTTAAAGCAGTAAGTGCTTTCTGATCAGTATCTACAAAGAAGTGTGATCCCAGAAGATAACGCTGGAGTTTTGTTATAGACCACACGAGAGATAAATGTTCCTTATCTAGAACGGAGTATTTTTGTTCAGCCGACGTAATGTTTCCTTGAAACGAACAGTACTGGGTGCAAGGTGCCCGCATAATCCTGTAGTAAAACGCTTCCAATCCCGTAAGCAGAGGCGTCACTGCGCAAGATGAAAGGGAGTTTTGCATTAGGCAGTCGTAACATAGGAGAATTAGAAAAAAATGCCTTAATGGTGTCCAACGCGATTTGATGTTCTTCCGACCACCGAATCACGTTAGCTGCGCCCTTTTTTAATAACGAAGAGAAAGGTGCAGTAATATTGGACAGATGCGGTATGAACTTAGCGTAGAACTGAACCAGACCCAATAATGATCTCACTTGTTTCTTAGTTTTGGGAGTAGAAATGTTGAGGATTTTAGAGACATTACTGTCCTCAGTATATAACCGACCGTGACCAACGCGGTGACCTAAAAATGAAATTTCGTGAAAACCCACGAAAGCTTTAGAAGGCTTAGCAGTTAAATTACATGACCGTAAAGTGGACAGTAATGTTTTCAATCCAGTAATGTGTTCATCCCATGTGTCATTAAAGAGACAAATGTCGTCAATATATGTAATGACATCGGGACGATGAGACAGTACGCGACGCATCATGCGTACAAATGTAGCCGGTGCATTTACTAAACCGAATGGCATGAAATTATATTGGAATAACCCCCGTGGAGTAGAAAAAGCAGTAAGTGGCTTTGCCCTTTCTGTCAATGGGACTTGCCAATATCCCTTTGAGAGGTCAAGTTTTGTAAAGAAAGTAGAGTTAGACAGTTTAACCAATAAATCTTCTAACAATGGCAATGGTTCCGCGTCAAACTGGGTAAGTTTGTTTAACTTCCTATAATCCACACAGAGACGGATATTGTTATCTTTCTTTCTAATTATGACCATAGAACTAGAATAAGGTGATGTAGATGGTTCAATTATTTTTAACTTTTGCATCTCATCCAATTCCTTATCAACCTGAGAACGAAAGTGCAGAAGGATAGGATATGGACGGACTCGAATAGGTGTATCGTCAGTTAATAGAATGTCATGTTGAATAACTGACGTACGACCTGGAATGTCAGTGAGAACATCTTGAAAAGATCTAAGAACAGCGGAAACTTGCTGATGTCGATCCACCGACAGATCAGTAGAAATAGTAACGTCATTCCAACTTTCATTAGGATGGAGTGGTACCACTGGTATGGGTAAAGGTACGTCATGAAAAGAAGATTCTTCTTCTTGAATGACGGATAAAGAAGAATAGTGTTGGATAGGTGGTGTAGGCTCATCGGTTGCCTGAAATACTGACTGAAGATAGTCAGGACGAGTGTAATATTCCTTCAACATGTTGATATGGAAAGTCTTATGCTTTCCCATGACATCGACAATATAATCAACATCGGAGATCCTAGATATTATTTTAAAAGGACCTCTCCAAGTAATAAGGAGACGATTGTCTTTGCAAGGTAATAAGACATATGCCTCATCGCCAGGAAGAAGTTGGCGGAGACGTCTATACCTGTTGGCAAAAAGTCGAGCATTTTCTTTAGCTTGTTCTGATGATGTGGTAGCTAATCTACACGCATCTATTATTCTTTTTCTTAAAGAAATAACGTACTCGTAAGAAGATTGAGTTTCATCAGTGATATTATCTTCAATAAGTAAGTCGTGTAGTAACGACATAGGACCGCGCGGTTGAAAGCCAAAGACCAATTGAAAAGGAGAAAATCCAGTGGCCTCATTTTGTACTTCGCTATACGCAAAAAGTGCAGCGGGGAGGACTCTATCCCAATTTTCAGGATGTTCCTGAGTTATCTTTCCCAACAACTGTTTAAGAGTCCTATTCTGACGCTTAATTAACCCATTTGACATGGCATGGTAGATAGCGCTGAGCGATCTATCTATGCCCAATAACTTCATAACTTAAGACATAGATTCCGATATGAATTGGACTCCATGGTCCGATAAGATCTTTCGAGGAAAACCTAAACGTGAGAAAATCAACCATAATGCATCTGCAACACTGCAGAAGAAGTATTCTTAAGAGGTATGGCCTCTGGCCAACGAGTACACATGTCAATGCAAGTTAGTATATGTGTATAACCTTTAGCTGATGGATGCATAGGACCAATTATGTCAATTGACATTTTCTCAAACGGACGTATCATAATGTCCGCAGCCTGAATCGGTGCTGCGTGGTATGGACCACGTACTTTGACCTCCTGACATGTTGTACAGGAGCGGCAGTAAATGATGACATCCCTATGGACGCCTGGCCAATAGAATACTGATAGCACTCTAGATTTGGTTCTGGAGAACCCCATATGGCCCGCACATTGAGTGTCGTGCGCATGGTGTAATATACGACCTCTCATTGTCGTAGGTACTAAGATCTGAGAACGTACGGATGAATCAGCATCACGTATCACTCTCACTAGTATCCCATTCCTTAACACAAATCTATGTTTAGATCCTGTATAAGAAGTATTACCAGTGTTATTAGACAAATGAAATTTTTTTTTCAAAGAAACATCATTCTTTTGTAATGTCATAAATGACTCCCGTGAAATAGGAGTGTTAACATCATAATTATTACCTTGGACAGTAGGTACAGTAGGTGTATCTTGCAACATATCATGAGCTTGTGCTCTAGTTACAACTGCATTAGCAGTATGTATATGTCGCTTTTCCCAATTAGCAATTTGCTGTGGGGTACACTCTTTAATGCCATGTATCCGACCAAGTATTATGTCACAAACTGGTGACGGGAGGAGACATGCATGTACATTTCCTGAAAAAAATGGAGTGTGAATATTAATTATAGCTGTGGGAAATGTTTCTACAGTTCCTCCAAACGTGCGGCATTTAACTGTATTTCCAGTGGCAAATGCAGGGTCCACCAAAGAGTTCCTGACGCCGATTGTTGAACAGCCTGAATCGAAAAGAACAGAGCATGGAATATAATTTAGAAAACCACGATTGAACTCAAGTCTTCCTTCTCCATTGTGAGCTGAAATGGCCGTACACACAGCTGGTAGACTGGGTAACACATGTCCGCAACGGAGCGTCATGATCGCCCTGGGCTGGAATAGAGTCGAGCATTCTGGACAAGCTTTTACCTGATCAAGATCAATACAAGACATTGCATTATGCGTGTCATTAATCGTATGATTCTCTTTGTTACCTTGTGTGTCAGCAATAGCTACATTAGTTTGATGGCGTGGCCCTCTGCTAGAAGATCTATCTCTACGTCGCGATCGATTGTGACTATCATTCCTAAAATTGCCATTATTATCGTTTCTGCTTGTGTTACCGTATTGATTTGAACGATAGTTAGCGCTATCACTGTTATGGCTTTGACCATAAAATCTATTACAAGAATCTTGTCTATAGTTAGGATTCTGAGATTTTGATCGCCAATTTTGTTTATAAGTACCTACTTGATAATTTCCACAATTATTGTTATCCCAATTTCTAGATTTGTGAGATTGACCCCAAGAATTGTTATATGGAGAAGAATACTGAAATTGTTTCCCCTTATAAGAATTACAAGAATTGAAATTCTCGTTATTTCCCTTTTTGTAGTTTCTGTCATTACTTAAAGAGCGATGGCGTCTGCGATAATCCTGTTGCATTGCAAAAGCAACGGGAAATTCATCTTTAACCTGAGTATTCCCAAAATTCAAGTTTGGGTGTGCGGTACAGTATTGTACACAGGTTTGCTGCATTTCATTTATGTTTGAATGCTTATGTTCGTGCAAAAAAGCACGAAAAGCCGGGTTAACCGAGGACAAAACTTTATCGCGTAATAATAAATCTCTCAATGCGTCAACAGTTTTATCCGTCTTGGATAATTCGATCCATCTATCCAATGTAAGTGCTATTTGATCAATAAAATCGTTAAAATGTTTTCCCGTTTGTGGCAGCATAGATTTCAATTTTAAACGATATTCATTCTCTGTTATTTGATATTTAACAAGTAAAGCAGCTCTGAGAGCCTCATAGTTATTTTTATCAGCAGTAGTTGCAATATGATATACTGACATAGCTTCACCTGTAAGTAATTCTGATAGTTTTACACAGTATTGAGATTTTTCCACGTGATAGGCCTCGCATGTTGCCTCGAACCTATGTAGATAATAAATCACATCGTCCGATGGAGAATTAAATTTTGGTAATATTAAATGAAAATTTTTAATATTCCCTTGTTCAGACGAATTTTAACCCTCCTCAGACTTTTGAGCACTAGCCTCCTGAGATAATCGAAAGTGATTAAATTCTAATTCCTTCATTTCTTTTTCATGTTGAATTTGAAGTTGATATTTTTTTGTATTTTCTTCAGCTAGCAATCTCCTTTCTTCTGTTTCTTTTTGTTTAATTTCCGCCTCCAATCTTTTCTGATCTGCTTCACGCTGAAACCGTTTCCCATTTTCCTGAGACTCAAATATCCTCTTCTTTTCATTTTCTTCTGCTTCAATTCTCAAATTTTCTTGTTTGAGAAGTTCTAATTTTCTCTGTTCAGCTTCTATCTCTTGAGCCATTTTGTATTCTGATAGTGCGAATGCTTTCGCTTCGTCAGGAGCCATCCCAACGGATTTTGCCTGCTTCATAAAATATTCAAGCGACGACATTTTGATTTGATCAAATAATGTTCAATTAATTTTCTCTAAGTGTGTGTAATACGTTCGTGTCTAAGAACGGTACCTAATTATTAATTAAGTAAACAAGATATTATTAATCAATGAAAACAATGTATGCATTGAAATATTTAGAACAGACAAGAGTAATAGACAATAGCAACAACAATGACAAGACAAGATAATTAATGACAGATAACAACGTTCGTAGGAATCAAATAAGATAAAAATGTGAAACTAAAATAGAATGTCGTAAAGAATTACGATGATAACTACGATAAGATAATAAACAAGACAGTAGACAACACAGTGTATAAACATCAATGGTGTAAAAAAAATGAACGAAAGTCAGGTGAGGAGAATGTAGTATATAAACAAAATACATCATAAAATCAAAGTACGAATAAAAATGACTACGAAAACTACAATTAAAAACTTGACACTACAGCAAAACAGTCAGATGTCACAGACTACCAAACACAGTGGACCTAGAATCCTTCTACGCTTACGCGTAGGAATTTTCCACCGAGGGAAGTCTGCAAAATAATTCCTATAGAACGCTTAAGACGGACCTGTGGTGAAACTGGTATATACCCGTCATAAGTCTCCTGCCTAATCTCTAACTTAAACACATAGAACATGGAACATGAAACATGAATAAAAAAGTAGTGGACATATTACTAAGATAAGGCACAGCTAAACGTAAAACGGTGTAATAAACATACAGCGTAGTTACTTATCTTAGGACAAGAAAAAATATTCCTCGCATCCAGAACTGCACGTTTGAGCCTCTATTTGACGTAACATAATGACAGAGTCCTATATTGATACTTGAAGTTGAAGTCCCTGGGTTGTCCTTGACATACGATGACCGTTAAAATAGCTTCCAAGTCCAGGATGTTGTCGCCTTGAAAGACAGCATTCTTCTATTCAACCGAGTTTGAAACTTGAATTGAGTTCGATTCCGTTACTGAAAAAATGGATATTTTCAGACCACACTGCGCCGCCATAGTTGTAGCCTCGCTTTTACTGGGGTGTGAACCGCTGACCAGAAGATGTTGATGGTGTCGTAGTGACAACGGTTCAACACGGGCGATGCTCTTTGTACTTGAGAATAAGAACGCGAATGTTTCTCTCCTGATACGTGAAGCTAGGATAAGCTGTAACAAACAGGCTCGTCAACGAGTGCCAATGTGTATAGGGACGAACTCGTTATGTTTACTGACATCATAATTTATTTAGGACGAAATACGTTGACGACAACAGGTTACAGTACTTCAACATGGATTCCACAGCAAACGTACATGTAGCATATATATAGGCATGGTACAGGCATCATAATAACTTCCTCACATAAGATCAGGGTTTGACCTTGCGTCAATGTCATGACCGTTAGGACTATTCAACTATAAATCTTGGAATGAATATATTGATTCTGTCCTACAATTCTGGTCGGGTACTTTAGTAGCTTGGTACCCCTGACATGGCAGATCCATACATACTTGCATATAATATAAACAACGAAGGTTATGTCCTAGTGCTTGGCTAACCTCTCTTCGTCGCCGTGACTCGTGCGACGGCAATCCACATAATATTACAAGTCGATAAACCGTAAAGGATGAAGCCTTGAATCCTTTATAATATTAAAATGCTTTCAGTGAAAGTCCCCGTTGATCCATTATAACACCCCTTTGCAGAAAGGTGCTAGCTAGATGCCAACGAAGGATGGTGACACGAAAGTTCAAGTAAACAATTCACTTCTTACCAAAACTGGTTCGGACTTACGTGTAGTGTAAGCCGACAATGGCTTCTACCAAGAAGTCATTGTACCAGAAGAATACTTAACCCAACACACTGGGTATATATAGAAATATAGGCAACAGACTCAATGTCTGGCATGAGATGCTGGCTTCCCTTTTTAACCTCCGACGTCATCTCGCTTGCTTGGACACAAATGCGCACGAATTCATCTACACCCAATTGTGCAAATACGTGCGTGACAGATGACATTTATAAAAACTAACATCAACATAAGTTGGTGCGTACTCACTAGAAACTGATGACTACCCGTGAGTGTTAAGAATACAATAAAGGAGGCATCAATTATATTGGTCAACACACGAACACTCCAGCATTCTCGTTACACTTCACACTCTACTCCATTTCTGTATAATCCTGTGTCGGTTGGGTTGACCTTTGCTCCACCTGCAGAACCCATCATAATCAACCACTGGTCTGCGTAAGGAGAAGAAGAAATTCAACATATTTTACTGTGACTGCTCCAGTACTTTACAGCAGCTCCCACTAACTTTTACAGTGGTAACGCAGATGTCGTGCTCCTCCTGGAGCCTCAAAGGAAACCAGTTGCAGTGATGACAAGTGCTGTCCAAACATAGAAGTCTCTCACACAAAACATATACTCGGGTCTTCTACAATGGTGTGTCTATTGTCCATCAAATTGTGGTTCCAAAAGTGTATAGATCATTAGTTTTACAAACAGGTCATGACTCTCCTACGGCAGGTCATATGGGCATTAAAAGAACATTGTTTAGAGTTACGTCACAATTCTATTGGCCTGGGGTTAATAAGGACACAAAATTGTACTGTAGGTCTTGTACTACATGCCAGAGTATATCACGCAAGGGCAGATTCCATACAGCACCCTTACAAATTACTGACTTGCCAGAAAGACCATTTAAGAAAATAGCAGTAGATATTATTGGTCCGTTATCGATTCCATCACATAATGGTTTCCGATATATATTAACCTGTATAGATCTTTGCACACGTTGGCCAGAGGCCATACCTTTGAAAACCATTACGACTGCGTCTGTATCTGATGCCTTGTTTTCAATTTTTTGTCGTATCGGTTTTCCAGAAGACATCTTATCAGATCGAGGTTCACAATTTACCTCGAATATTATGAAAGAACTGGATTCTATGCTATCCATTCACCATTCATTTTGTAGTGCGTATACTCATTTCTGCCGTGACCTGTTTAGTTTGCACGTCTCATTCATTGCCTGACATTCCAAAATCCTATTCTTGTATCATGTTTTGCGGTCAGGACGTCCGTTCTCATGTCAGTGGCTTCCTTTCGGCTTTCACCACTGACAGTTATACGAGCCTCAGACTCCGGATGTCCGTCCCGCAGCAAAGTTTGTTTATTCGTTGTTGTTTCCGTAACTTCAATTTTTTTTACATAGACATGAGGGTCAGCCCTATGCTAAAACCCCCAACCTGGAGGACCAGGGTGTCTGCTTTCGTCTGACCCCTGCCCGCGCAAACCTGTCCAGCTTGGTAGAACCTTTCAGGAGTAAAACTCCTGCTGGCATAGCTCTGAAGCTGCACTGACTTGGAATTAATCAGTCAAATTTTTATTACTGCGTAATTATTATGGCTTGGCATTCATATTTCACTGCTGAAGAAAGCAGCCACGATTTATTGAACGTATTTAGTATGGTATCTTGTTGTTTAGTACTTTTTATTTTATTTATTTTTATTTGTTTAGTGTTCATATTGTGAAGCGCCGAATGAAAAACAGATTTGTGGGCCTGGCCGGTTGAATTGACAAGTTTCTCTAAATTCTTTAACGTGTCTGTCACAATGCAATCTAATTTCTCATTGGCGTGCCATGTTTGTTTGTTTGTTTTTTTTCTTTTCTGGGGTTTAATACACGCGCTGATAGTTGATTGGGATACGTTCTGGCAAGAACTCAGAATCAGGGCATACGTTTTACATGATAAGTCGTATATCTTGGTGAGTGGTACTGCCCCTACAACATTTCTGAACGCTTTCTGTCTTACTTCGTATCTTCGTGTTTTATAAGCTTCCGTTCTCAGACATTTCTCTCACGTGTGTTGATTTTTATTTCTTGTACTTGTGTTTTAATTTTCAGTTATAACACAGCAAACCTAATAAAAAATACACTTTGATGAAGGTTTAACGCGCCCATATCTGCTGGAAATACAGCTTTGATAACAAAATATGGAAAGTTCGGAGAACAGTTGACAGAGTATGAAAGGTAGACAGGAATGCTCAATCAGTGAATCAATACCCATTAGCTCCGAATGAACATAGACCTTCAATAAACACATTCCCAGTTTTGTCGTTAGCTCAATGTCTTCCTTGCCAGCCTCATTATTGTCACTTCTTTCTCTAGTTCTCTTCTTCAGGCTTTCTTCTGTCTACCTCTATGTTTCGTGCCTCAGAGTTTCTAGAACAAAGACTGCCTGGTCATTCTATCAACAAGTTTCGTCCATGTGTGTCAAGTTTATCGCCAGCGTACAACATTCCATGTACCAAATCTGAAGATTCTCCTAGAAGAAAAAAAAGGTGTAAGTCAGCAACACAGACCCCTTTTGGCTTTCTCTGTGTTGTGTCATTCGCCTCCTTACCACATAATCTTCTTTCTTGGATGACTTGAGTTTCATTTTCTTTAGTCGCCCTGTCCATTATTTTTGCTGACGTTTTTTGTGGCCTAATGTTTACACAGGATATGGGTAGCTGGTCCTAAGTCCAACCCTCCTTAGTCGCCACATACAACAGTCATGGTAAGTTATAGTGTTCGTTCTCCTTTGCTCCCTATTTCAGTCCCCGTTAACACACAAAGATATGATTGATGATAACTAGAAAACTGGTTCGATAATTGTTACATACGGTCGCAGTTTGTCTTCCCTGCTCTACAATAGTGGTCTACTAATGCACAAACTCGAGTAAAAGGAAACAGTTTTTTTCAAAGGCGAAGAGTAAGATAATGATTGGATGAACAGAACAAGGAATTGCACAGTACATGGAAGCAAAGATGGTCACAGAAAAATGAACGACTGAATTATGACGGTTGTCTCAAATACAAACGCGAGCATAACATTAAAAACAAATAAACGCTCAAACAATTAACCGTAAAAGATCAATACTTATAAGAACAGTTATAAGTGATGCGAAGGAAGAAACAGTACCTGATATGGGAAAAAACAGTACATGGCCCCGGGGGGGGGGGGGGGGGGGGGGGGGGGGGGGGGGGGGGGGGGGGGGGGGGGGGGGGGGGGGGGGAGGAGATGGTGTCACAGACTGGCCGTGCTATAACTTTGTTGTGTTCTACCAGTTTTATTTATTACATAGTGCCTTTTTCTTATTTCTTCATAAATTTATATTTTCTCTCATACTGAACGCACGCATCTGGATATAACAAAAGTGGTAATGATAACCCCTAAAAAATGATATAACAAACGGGTGAAAGGGGAAAAAAACAGATATTTCATTCGGGATAAAGGGGACACAAAATAAAGGATATAACACACGGAATAAAGGGAACCAAAAATAAAGGATGCCAAACTGGATAAAGTGAGCTAAAAATAAAGGACATATCAAACTGGTAATTGGAGGCAAAAAATAACGGTTATAACAAATGGGGAAGGAAAGGGGGCCAGAAATAATGGTTATAAGAAACGGGGTAACGCTAACAACAAAAAAAAGAATAAAGAAAAAATAGTAACGGTGAAGAATAAAGGAAATAACAAACGAGATAATGGTGAAAAAAGGGATATAAGAAACGTCGTAATGGTGAAAAATAATAGATATAGCAAACGGAGTAATGGTGAAAAATAAAGGGTATAACAAACGGGATAATGGTAAAAAATTTGCGATGTAACAAGCAGTGTAATGGTGAAAAATAAACAACAAATAACAATCGGGGTAATGGGGACAATAATGGACATACAAAAACTGAGTAATGGGAGAAATAAAGGATATAACAAACGGGTGATAGAGAAACAAATAAAGGATATTGAACAAACGGGGTAATTTGATAAATAAAGGGTATAATAAACGGGGTAAAGGGGACCAAAAATAAAGGCCATAAAAAAAACTAGGTAATGAGGAAAAAAGGGATATAACAAACGACATCATAATGTCATTCCATTTTCCCGTACACTTTTGCATGAAGCGTTTTGGGAGGCTGAGTATTCATTCTTGAATTAAACGTGTCCGACTGGTTAGTGTGAATCTGTGTTGATGTTGGATTTCTGTTATATTATATTTCCATTTGTCTCATGGTATTTTTCTTCCTCAAAAACCTGGCCTTCTAATGTTGTAGGTACGAAGTGGTCCTTAATCGGGCTCCTTTCTCATAAGATGGCCAAAACCACTGTATTTTCTGTCTCTCTGTATATTTGACGCAAAATATATAGTCGATGCTACAATTTTCCTGATGTCAGCATTTCTATTTCATTTCTCATTTCCTTGTAACATTAATGACTCTATTTAAGCGTTTCATCTTGCACAATGTTTTTTTCCCTCTTGTATGGTCTAGTTAAGGTCCATGGTTGACACTGATAGCAAAGAGTTGGTAATAGTATCAATCAATACCCTTTAGCTCCCCAAGGAGCATAGACCTTCAACAAACACATGCCAAGTCTTCCTGTCCTGTGCCATCCGCTCAAGTTCTTTCCATGTTTTCCTCATCATTTTACCTCTGTTTCCAGTTCTCTTCTCCATGTGTTTTTTAGTCTACCTCTGCCTCTTTTGCCCTGGGGGTTCCAGAACAAGGACTTCCTTGTAATGCTATCAACAGGTTTCCCAGTGTGTGTCCTATCCATCGCCATCGTTGTCCTCTCATTTGTTGTTCCACCGGCACCCGTCTGGTTCCCGTCATCAGTTCTACGTAGGCAGCCCTTTCATACCATTCCAATCCGTCTATCCCACGCAAGCACCCATCCATAAAAGTCCGTAGTCCTTTTGCCGTTGTCCTTGCTGCTCTCCATGTTTCAGAGCCATATAATAGTACTGATTTCTTATTTGAGCCGAAGACTCCTACTTTCGTGCCGGATCAGATTTTCCCTGATCTCAATACATCTCCCAATGCAACGAAAGCTACTCTTGCCCCCTGTATTCTCTCCTTGGCATCACTGTCTGTCCCTCCAACTTTGTCCACACTGCCGTCTAGATATGCGCACGACTCTAGATCTTGCAGTAGCGTTTCCCCCAGCCCAACCACGCTATCATTACACGCATTTATTCTCACCGTTTTTGTACTTTCCCTTTGCACCCTCAGACCCAACTGCCGTGACCCTCATCGAGCGTTCTCAACCTGTCCTGCATCTGACCATGGCCATGGGATAGAAGAGCCAAGTCGTTAGCAAAATCCAGATCATCCAACTGCTTAGTCAAAGTCCATTGAATTCCATTTCCGCAGTGTGCTGTCGACGTTCTCACAACCCAGTCCACCGCAAGCAAGAAAAGAAATGGAGACAAGAGGCATCCCTGTCGCACTCCCGCCCTTATCCCAAACGATTCTGTAAGCCGTCCTTCACGAAGAACTCCGCGTGTCATGTCCTCATCACTGCGGTTTGCGAGCGACACTTTAGTTTTTCCTGACCGCGCTATTTATAGCTATCGTGACAGAGATCACGGAGTCATCTTCCTAACGGGATAAAATGTGGCGGTGTTTATTTGATTGAGGTTAATTAATGCTTTTAGGCAACTTTATTATTATAAATACCAGCTTTAATTTTGCGTTAAGCTAGACTAGAAATGTTAGAGTAAATTTTAGAACAAGAACAAACATTTTATCACAATTAGAACAGAAGATATAAATGTCTGAAATAGCGTAAAATTTACGTTTTTTTAATATTTTGTTATGGTTTCTTTCTAATGCAATTAAACTAAAATGATCACAATCAACATGTATAACAAATTACAGAAATCAAAAGTAGAAAACCTGCAGAAAATTGAAATCAAGGTTTTGTTTTGGATTCCTGTGTCAAACATGAATTATTGAAATGTCAAATTGCAAGTCCTTTTATTACCTTAAAATAACACACCCAATTGTGCCCAAAACATGAGAGTTAACAATTATCTCTCAATCATACATCACAATGGTCATGTAAAAATGAGTATGGTCATGAGTAAAATGAAATTTTCATTTAATAAATAAAACATACACCTATTAAATGATTTCCACACTCTGTTAATTCAGTCATTCTCACGCAACAACTGCCATAATTTGCTCTAGCCTCAAAATTTCGCTCAATTATCATTCAAACTTCGTTTTTTTAATAGGAGGAATATGTACATTCACAGATGGGGAAATTTGTAAAAAATGAGTTTCCATTATAAATTTTAATTGTGAAGTTGTATTTTTAAAACCGCTGGCGCGTCTTTCAATTTTGGAAATAGTGGAAGGTACAAATTCTCCTCTTTGCACTCCATGCATGCCCATTCCAAAGCCATGAATTCTGATCCAGTCTGCACTATTTTTTTCTGATATGGGCTGTTTAGGAATTGCCTTACTGGGGAATAGCTTACTGAACAAAAACATATGTCTCTTTTAATGCTTTTATTGATTCTTTACTGACAGGTTTACTGTGTGATATTTTGTTGTGTACTTTCTGCTTCGTTCAGTAAGTTGAATTGTTCTCTGGCAATAAAAGCTATGTCAGTTATGTCTTGTCTGTTTGTAAATTTCAGTGTTTGTGTAATGATTACTCTTGTAAGATCTTTATAAACTTTTTGTGTGATATATCTGTGGCAGTGATTCCATATAAATGCTCTGCTATGATAAACCTGTTGTATGATTTTGTGTTTGGCTAGTACCTTGTCCAAGAGTGAGCAAACTGAACCAGACCTAGCACACAGATCTTGAAACTGAAGTTTGACCAGCGCATCTTGTGCATTTTCAAGTTTAATTTTAAACTATCTGTCTCCTCCTTATCCTCACAAAGTTCACTACCTGCCTGAAAAAATTCAATTTTAGCTTCTAATTCTTCTGTCTGTTTCCAGTTCCTACCAAATCTCTTCAGGTTCTTAATAGTACTAATGTTTGCGTGTATCTCTTGCGAATTCTAAAATATCTTGGTGTCTATTGTAAGGCTAACTGTTCTAGAAGTCTGTGGTGTTTCAAAACAATGCCTAATAAAATATGAAGGTAAGGAGGCGCTACATATTCAATTTCAATCTCTAACATTGGTTTGTGTAAACAATTTTCGTAACGTGCCACTTTCCTTTTATTCCCTTTTCCATATTTCATATATCTATTGTAATCTCTTATCAACATGGCCAAACTTCTTGGTTTCCAAGTTGTATGCTCTCTGGGTGTCTCTATTTCCTTGTTTTGATTGTCTTCCAAAGAACACTAATGGAACAGTCCTTCTCACACACAATAAAAAAAGACATTCATATTATAAATACAAGATTAACAAGACTTGAAAGATAGATCAAAGTATGGGGAAATAATCTATAGCTTTATATGTTTTCTGACGCATATATACGTAGCTAAATATTATTATAAATGACAGAAATGCAAAAACAGATAGTACTTTACAAAAAGTTATTTTTTTTAGACAACCTTATTTAAGATTTGCGAGTATCAGGAATGCGTTTACAGTAATATAAATGTTATAAAATCTGGTGACAATATGCTTGTTCTTGTAATGCCGAACTCAGAAAACTGACTACCACACATTCTCAAGATATGAAACAAATAAAAAAAAGAATGTGGAAATAATCTTTAACTTCCCTTCGAGAAGTCTACATAATTATAAACTCATAAGAATTGGCCGATTTTCAGATATTACATTAATAAATAGATTACTTCTTTTATGAATTCCCTCAAATAATGATACTGTTTTCAAAAGTCTGTAACTCCGACAAATATAGTTTCAAACAAATATATATGCAATCAAAAATAGAACACAGAACAAAGTTTTAGAACACACAAGAATTTTAGCGCTGTGTTTATCCAGAACGAGTGTGTAATGATTTACATAATTACTGATTTTACACACACATCAGCTGATTTTCCCCACCAAAATTAGCGGCAGGCGTTAACAGTGCGCAGGAAGATTTATTACACGGTGTCAGAATTCCAGTCACCGAACTAAAAGAGTGTTGTGGAATAAGGTACAAACAGCCGTGTCAAATGCCCTCTTTTCAACAACAAATGAAAACATATTCAATCAATATTGTGAACATTTTTCAACCAGTGTACATGTACTTGTAACCATATTTTATCTAAGCTATTAACCTTTTCGGTTGAATGTAAAGTAAACATAAAGCTATTCCATTTAATGTAAAGAAAGTTTCTCTCAAGGAATTAAGCTTAACTCATATCGAGGGTAAATTCTGACGTAGATGGGATGGTGGAATAGGAAGAAGGGGACACATAAATATGTGTCGGGAAACTCAATACTCAGAGGGTATTTATTTCTATTCTTTTAACATACTAGTTGGTGGTACCATTTGAGGGTACTATCTCTGGAACAAGAAGGGTACTAATGGCCTGAAGTCAAAGATAGATGCCATCATCAGACGGGTCTTAAAGACAATGGACCAACTTCGTAGACACTCCATGACACTTCTGGGAACGTGCTGCGTCCTACAACTTTGACCAGTGACGAGCGTGAATCAATGACCCAGTCTACCAAGAACCAAACCATCAAAAGTAGCAGAACCGTCACTGACAGCTAAGTAACACAATCAAACTGCCAAGTGACCTCCTTTACACACTTCCATTACATCACAAAACAGTAATGATAATGTTCCTGATAAATAATTATTCATTTTTTAAAACCTTGTTAAAACCTAAATGATTATTAATTCTGTTATTTGTAAATATACAAATTTAATGTCGATTTTATCATTTTTAATGTATTGCATGTTTTTCTCAGTCAATTTGTTAATTACACTCTAAACAGAGCGATACCATAATATGAAATCCACTGGAAAAATTCAGGGTGGGGGGCTACAACTAGCTGAAATTAATAATTGCTTAACTCTTTAAGTCCCAAGAGCCGATATATCGTAATTCCTTCTAGACCCATTTGGCCCGATCAACGTTAAATCGGCTTTCGTATCTTTTGCTCCTTTCTAGAGCTGTTTTCTAATTTTAACAACCCAAAACGTCATTTCTGACAGGAAGTACTTTCTTTTAAATACCTCGTGTATTTATGCATATGAACATTTTTAAACTTTTTTCCAAACAACAATAAAAAAGCACTGGGGTGGCCATTTTTGTTTGGGACTGAAAGAGTTAATTCTTCATAAAAGGCAGGGGATCAGATATATGTTAACAATTGCACAGCCCAACGCAGCATTGTTCTTGGCTTCTGAAATATCTTATGAACACGCCCTTGAGATAGAAGCATCGTTATCCTTCTATCTACAACTCTGCCACACTGGGGAAACCTATTGATAGCATTGCAAGGCAGCTCGTGTTCTAGAATCCCCAGGGCAACAGAGGCAGAGGTAGACCAAGAAGCACGTCCAGAAGAGAGCTGGAAACAGAGGTGAAAATGATGAGAACTTGGAAGGAACTTGAGATAATGGCACGTGACTGGAGGACTTGCCATGTGTTTGTGGAAGGCCTATGTTCCTTTGGGATTGGAGGGTTATGATGATGATGATGTTTTCATTTACATCTACACTAGTTGAAAAGCTTGAAAACGTTTTTTATTTTTAAAGTGAATATGTTTACATAGACATTTACACTGGCTTGTAAATGTAGATATTATAATTAGAATGTATATCATTTCTTTCATCTTTCCCTCACTGCTGCATGTGGAACTTGGGATTACTTCTCTAGCAATTTTCACATATTAATATTCACTTGGCAATATATACATATTAGTTCATTTGCTAATAATGAAACATATAGAATGTAAAATGTACAGCTTACGCCAATCTTGGCTCACAGACTGTTTGCTTAGAGAAGTAGGTTAATGCCCTTGCAGATGCCTTTTTCACGTGTTCTTGAGGGTCGTTGGTTTACCAATAAAGTCTGAGTCAGTGTTTTCAGTTTCCTCAGATCCCATAGCGTTTTCCTGGGCCGTTTAAGTCCTTTAAAATGCTCCAACAAAGTCTGGTCTGATACGTAGAACTCTGATTCTAGTTTTAACTCTGGCAGTCTGGTGGTCTCTTGGCAGGCGATTCTCACATTGTCTTAAAACTGCAAACTTGTCAGGTTATATAGCCCTGTTTTCCCTCATCTTTGTTTGTTACGATGCAGGGCACCAAACGTTTCAACCATGCGATATCAATGCTTAACCAAGTTGCTGGGCCGATTTTAGTGCTAATTTGTAGTCTGATGTTGGCCACACCCGAGATTAACCAACATGATTAGAACGAAACATGAGGAAGAAACAGATAACAAAACAGGCATGACGACTTAACACTGAAAAAAGGATGTTTGAAAATACAAAATATATGCAACAAAGCAGAGAAAGAAAAATGTGCCGACCACTGAAAACCACGCAAGCAGTCAGTACAACAAATGTCACAGATTACGGCCTTAGTAGCCAAGAGAGCTACCCAAAAAATTATGTCACATACCCACTACCCTAATATGTGTGCAGAATATATATATATATATATATATATATATATATATATATATATATATATATATATATATATATATATATATATATATATATATATATACGAGGGGCGTTCAGAAAGTAATGCACCACATCGTTTTTCTCAGGAGCTGTTTATTTAAAAAGCATGAAATTTATACACAATATACATGGATATGTCATGTAAACCTTAGTATTATTCAACATAATCCCCATCAACTTGTACGGCTTTATGCCAGCGCGAAACAAGTACATGTATTCCTAGCCCGTACCAGATTTAGTCTTGGTCATGTAGCCATTTCTTCGCTGCATGAATCACTCCTTCATCATCTTCAAACCTTGTCCCACGGAGTGCATCTTCAAATGGACCAAATAGATGAAAATCAGAGGGTGCCAAATCGGGACTATAGGGTGGGTGGGGTAGTACAGTCCAACCCAATTTGGTGATTGCTTCCCGTGTTGCCAGACTTGTGTGAGGGCGCGCATAGTCGTGAAGTAGAAGCAGGTCTGCTGGATTCTTGTGCGGCCGAACTCTGCGAAAACGTTGATTGTGTTTTCTCAATTTCTTAATGTAAGCTTGCGAATTGATTGTCTCTCCTCTAAGCATAACGTCCACAAGAATCACACCTTCAATGTCCCAAAAGACAGTGATCATGACCTTTCCAGCTGAAGGAATTGTCTTGAATTTCTTTCTTCTTGGTGATTGCGGTTGATGCCACTCCATTGACTGTCTTTTTGTCTCAGGTTCAAAATGATGTGCCCAGGTTTCGTCACCTGTAACGATCTTAGCCAAAAAGTTCTCTCCATCAGCATTGAAACGCTCCAACAATTCAGAAGAAATTGCTTTCCTTTGCAATCGGTGGTCATTTGTGAGATTTCGATGAACCCGCAGTGCGCAAACCTTAGAAAATCCGAGAGTTTTTATAACTGCATTTGCACTACCAATGCTGACTGACAGCTGTAAGGCCAACTGTTGAGTAGTGATTCGCCTATCAGTAAGAATAATGCCCTCAGCACATTTCAACATTTCTGCGTTGGTGGCTGTGGCAGGACGTACACAGCGCGGCCGATCAAGCAGCTCCGTATCTCTACTTCCTGATTCTTTGATTCTCTGAACCAAGCGACTGACTGTACTCCTGTCGACTGCAAAACTTTCATACACATCACATAGACGGTTGTGAATATTCACAACAGTTTCCTTCTCTGCAACGAGAAATTCTATCACAATTCGCTGTTTATAACGCAAGCTGCTAACACGCTCCATTTCAACGGTTTAGGGCAGCCGTATTATTTGGTCGGTCGCGGTGCAATTTGATGCACACAATTGGCGCACGCCATATTTAAAGTGTGCAAAATTTCATGCTTCTATCTTCATTATTAACTGAGAAAAACGGTGTGGTGCATATATATATATATATATATCTTGTAGCAAGTTTAATTTGCTGGGGAGGTTATGATGTTATACCTAAAAGGAAAGAAATCTGTGTCTGTGTTAACCGTGTGAGGTCAAGCACATGTAGGCCCCTGACTCTAAAAGATGATGATGATGTATTTGCAGGGAACCTCTCTCCTGTTGGTGTATTCACAGATTACAACTTTATTATCTAATAGTGTTTGTCATTTGTTAGGAGGGGCTGTAGTTTCATCACGCCCTATAAAATTCTGGGTATGATTGGAAATACCAAAGTTTATTGTAACTGAAGTGTCAGATATACACAGATGCTAACACATCACCTGGGGATTCTTTGTAGAAGAATAATTCAGTATGTCGTTGGAGAAAAGATAGATATATCAGTACACACAAGCTCCTCCAGGCTATCTGCTGACAGCATAAACGTTTTACCGGAGACTTGTTGGCGTTACACTCACTCATCAGGTTTCCTGTCACCGGCTGGTAACAGGAAATAAAACCTCTGCAATAAAAAGACACCCTGGCCTTTTTATATCTGATCACACTTTATTATTATTATTTACATATGGTGGTATGGGGTCAGCCTTGTGTGCATACAAGTGCACTCGCCCCTAATTTTATATGACTCACACCTTGCTGTGACCACACCTCAGGTCTCTATGGCAGATACGCCACTGTACTTTTACATAGTTTTCCTCAATACAATAACGTGGAGTAACCACATCTCCTTTTGTATGATTTGTTCTTCTTTTTTAAATTATAAACGCTCCAGGCATGTTGAAAAGTGTTCATGGAACACGGAGGCTTACTAACATATTCTAATACAATAATATTAAAACAAAATCATGACAATATACAACAGTTAAATACAGTTCAATGTGAGGACTCAATAATGTCTGCTCCCGGCATGTCCTTCACTTTTCCCAATAGCAGTATCTAACTTTGTCAGTTGTAATAAACATATTAATACATAAAGCCTTCTTACCACAATTTCAAAGAAATATGTCACAAATAACGCTGACTGGCAAAGAATGGCCTCAGTTTTTCTCTGCCCTGCCCAGACTGCTAATTAATTATTTATTTTACAAATTAACACAGCTGATGTCAGCGTATTTGATAGAAAAAGTTTTTGTCAACTGGCGATGAGCATTGAAAGCTTTTTGCTAATATCTATTAGTACTGGCCAATGGAAAGCTTGCGACTACCAGAATTCAAATGTAATTTTTGAAAAACAAAAACAAAATTCCAAACAAACTCTGTGTCTGGTAGTCGATTGGTCAGTCTGCGTTAGTTATGCCAATACAAAAAGATGTTTAGTTTTAGTTAACATTTTCCTACCGCCCCCCTTTTACTCCTATACTCTTATTACCCAATCGGATTTGAATTTACTCCAATGCCTCTTTCTAAGCTTGCGTCCCCACTAACGTTATAAAAAAAACGAGCAGGAACCACAGTCTGTCCGTTCTAGTGTTCTTAGTCAGCTAGTATTATCTCAATAACTTGGCTAATAATTGGACTACCATATATTTTAAAACATATTTTTGCCCAGGAGACACTAAGCTATAATAATATATGATTTTTATGGTCAGTTTCATTATGGTTTAGATTTTCAGTTTTGTCACTGTCAATCGTCAAATATAACTTTTACACAAGTCGGCCATCTTCCACCCTCATCTCTCTCTAGCATTTTTATTCAAATAAACTAACTTGTTTGAGTGACGTCAGAAATACATTACTCGGCGAGAATTTAAACTGTCTGTGTGTATATATCATCGGTCTAATCTCACAGAGTGGATATATGCATGGCACAACGTGTCAAGCGAAGCGGGGTTTTGCGCGGCGGGTGTTAGAATTGGCGTTAAATATTTCTGCCATCTCATGTTACACTACTGAAAAATGTAAGGAATACTACTATTAGAGGCGTTAAATTTAAAGTATAACGTTAATTCAGACAGTAGTTTGGCGGCACATTTCTGGCAGATCGTTAATTATAAGTCTTGCCGCAGTCTCTATCAGATCGGGCAAAATGTTAATTGTACGTCACAAGGAAAGCGAGTAGGTTTATACGGCGGGATCGTTTCTAAGCATTACCATGGCACAAAATTCAGCGCGATGCTGGCGTGTGAGACGCTTATAGTCAGACACATACGGGCTGGGTTATTTATTATCATCGGACTAAAATCTTACTGAAATGAGCGATTATCTCGCAGATTTTACTACACACACACACACACACACACAAACACACACACACACACACATATATATATATATCGAGAGAGAACGAACGAACGAACGAACGAACTTTATTTTCAAAGGGTTAGGAATTGGGCTCGCAGGCCCGTTTTACATTCTGCCCTTCTCCTCTCTGTCATCTTACATACCATATCCTTTCAATCGCACATGTATTTTGAGCATTATTTAAGCATTCAACATTATCAAGGTAAAATAATAACATACATTTGTAACATCCAGTCAAATCAAATTTAAGTATGTTAAAAAAAAAAAATAATAAAAAGGGGGAGAAAAAGAAAAAATTAATTAATTAAAATAAATTTAAAAATTTAAATTTAAAAAAAAAAAAAAAAAAAAAAATTAAACACACAAAATCTAAAAGTTTTGATGGTATTAAGTGCGGTTGCTATTTTACCTAGTGTACTGTATGAGGTCAGCTGTGAAGGTCCCTGAAGCTAAAAGTTTATGTGAGTTTTACAGTATACCTTTCTGCTACCACCTATGACCTCAAACAGACTTATTCTACTATTATGTATGTTAGCTACGTTCAATGTCTAGGGTACTGAAATGTGGTGTGCAGGTAATTAAGTACACAGATACACACATATAAACACTAGGTCTAATACTAAACTCTATGATCAAGTAACTTAACACTGTGTTGAAATTTAAAATTAAAAATTTTTTTTTAAACTTTATTTAGTCCTGAGCCAAGTTTTCTTATGGTCAGGACGTGTGAATCAAAATGAATTTATATCAATCAAATAGCATATAATTAAATGATCACATGAAAAAATGTGTACATAAATATAGAAGTGAAATTTGTTAATATGGATACTAACTACAGAGTCTTTTGGAAAACTAGTACTGGATGACGAGTCGTGGTGGTATCATCACGTCTAGTTCTTGTTATAAAGTTCATTGGTTTTTAACAGGGGAATTGGTGTTAAAGTCTTTTATTCACAGTGTTTTATAAATTTATTTATTTATATTGATGAATCAGCAGCAGGCCAGGTCTTCAATACTTAACTGGCCTGTGTCGATGTAGTCAAGATGTTCACTTGGCCCACTCCTCACAGTTGCTGAGGTAAAAACGCTAGGCCTCTCCTCCTAGTTGCTGAGGTAAATGATAGGCTTCTCCTCACAGTTGCTGAGGTAAACTAATAGACTTCTAATCCTCCACCGTTTGGTCTCTTCATAGCATCAGGCACTACCACAGAGCCAGACAAAGAAACTCTGAAACCACAAAATTAGGCTATGTCATAGCATACTGCCTACTTTACCCTGTTTACTAATCATAAAACATCAATTGACAAGACAAGATCAGATCTCTCTGACCGACCCAGCACCTCTCATCCAGGCTGTCATCAAGTAGCACCAGTTTTCCATGACTGCATTGCATCTGAAATATGTTCATTAGTTTCTATTTCCATCCAATAAGGTGGGTGATATGTTCCCACTGATCTCCTGACATAAAGATCTGTCTTCTACATTCTTGGATATGTTTTCCCATATTATTCGTTTGCCTCCAGGCCCTGGACTGTCGCTGGGGACCTAGAATAAGTACTCACTTGTCGTAATCATTTTTCATGACATGGCAGTATCAATCACTCAGAATTATTAAATAAAAGGTTAATAATCTTTCCCTTACCACAATTCAAATGAAAACACACAGATACGTTGTCTAGCACAAACTCAGCTGAGCTGCTGGCTATACTATGGCGTCCCACTTTGAAATATTATCTATCTTTATTGGGCGTCACAGTTCTAAGCATCAACGATCTGTTGCTGTGGACAGTCTTCGACAAATGGCACTTGCCGGCTAAATTTTGTCACCAATATTACACGTTCGTCCAATCAAAATACTTCCCCTCTACAGTTTAAATATTTAAACTTAAAATGTCCAATTTTAGTCTAATTTCGGTCTAGTGTGAAACGTACTTATGTCGGTCTGTCCGTCCGAACTTGGTTTTTCCCAAAATTACACTTGGTTTTAGACCAAACTACAAAAAAAAAAATACACAATTTTTTTGTCTCACTACGTATACGATTTCTATGCTAAGTTATTTTTAGCTTCTACCCTCCTTCTTTGCCCCTTGTTCACATGTAATTTGTTTTTCTGCGTTAGGCTCAAGGACGCGTCAAAAGTAACTTTTGTGAGAAGTATGCACAAATAACTGTCTGCTCGTCTGTATTGAACAATACAGTCTTTCGTCAATATCTTCTGTGGTATCTGTCCGTCTTTGTAATTAAAAGTATATTATTTCTCAGGGAAAGATGGGCTATCAAACTAGCTAATTTTTATTCTCCTAAACTTATTATTAAGAAAATATCTAATTTTTTCCCTCTTAGTCTGGAAATGTGTTTTTTACTCTCGTTCATGGCGTTTGCCGCTATATTCAAATTAAAACGACTATTTACCTAGAACGTCCAAGATACGTCTGTTTCTGACAAGAGCTAAGGTCATTTTTTCGTCCAATTCCTTACATTGTGTCAACTAGTGGCGTAATTTATTTCTGTAAAAACTACAAATTGCGTCTTCTAGACTTTAGATTCAAACACGTGTTCAGACCGCACCATTTTTTTTTCTTTTATCTCCGTTTCTACCCCGTCTAACAGGATAGGCCGTTAGTCTGCATGTTATAACTAGTTAGTTTTCAATGACACTAGAAAACGCTGGCGTGGGCAAAGAAGTAGCAGCGTATCTTATCCAATTTTTATCCCTACATTCTTTTTTAACTGTTATTTTTATACATGGAGGAATTTTAGCGCTGTATCACTGAATTTCACCACACATCTCCCCACCTGAGAACATGCACTAATGCAAGTTCCAAAACCAGTGATACACATAGATAAAATTAATTCCTTACGCCTGCCAACTACTCTAATTTTGATCACAGGGGTGCCTACTGAGGAAATCTGCACCGACATTCTGTGAGCCCGGAATATATTCAATGTTAAACTGATATGGTTGTAACAATAAAGACCATCGTAACAATCTTGCATTTTCATGCTTGGCCTGAGATAAGAACACGAGACGCTGGTGATCTGTTTGGACCACAAAAGTCCTACCATACAGATAGATTTGGAACTTTTTTATTGCCCAGATTAACGCTAAACACTCTTTTTCGCTTGTGGAATATCCTTGTTCCGCTTTATTCAACTTGCGGCTAGCATAAGCGACTGGGTTCAGTTCCCCATTGGATGAAGAGGACCTTTGCAACAAAGTAGCCCCCAGGCCTACATTGCTTGCGTCTGTTCTCACCACAAAGTCCTGAGTCAAATCAGGCAATTTGAGAATAGGCTTGCTAGTGAGTTTTTCCTTTAACTCTTGGAATGCCAATTCACATTGCGCTGACCAAACAATTTTATCTAGATTTCCCTTGCGAGTCAGATCAGTCAGAGGAGCACATATAGAGTTAAAATTTTTGATATATTTTTGGTAAGACCCACATAACGACACGAATGATCGCACGTCTTTTTTTGTTTGCGGTCTAGGTGCTCTCTGCAGTTTTTCCAAGTTCTTGGAGTCAGGGGTCATGTTACCCTGATATACAGTATGTCCCAAGAATTCCAACTCTTTGCATCCAATACAACATTTTGTTGGTCTAGCAGTTAAGTTCGCTTCTCTGAGCCTATCAAATAGCATATTCAGAGAGTTAATGTGTTCTTCAAAGGTTTCTGTGGCGATGAGAATATCATCCATGAAATTTGTGATACATGGATTATTCAAGGGATCCAACAATTTGCGCATCATCCTAGAAAATACACTCGGAGCATTTTTCAATCCGAATGGTAACATGTTGAATTCATAATGTCCTTCCGAGGTGCTAAAAGCTAAATAAGGTCTAACTTCAGGCTTCACTGGAATCTGGTAATAGCCTTTGCTAAGATCCACCTTCGAAAAGTATTTTGCCTTGTTCAATCTGGCAAATAACTGTTTTGTGTCCGGTAATGGATCCACCTGACCTTCTGTGACAGCATTCAGTTTCCTGTAATCTATGCACAGTCTATGTTCCCCAGACGGTTTCCTCAACAAAACTACACTGGAGTTAAAAGAAGATTCACTGTGAGAAATAATCCCTTATTTCAACAAATAATCTATCTCCTCTTTCAATCCCTTCTCCTTAGCGAACGGAACAGAATAGGCTCTCATACAGATTGGTGTTGAGTCTACCAGCTTTATGTCATACTGTAGCAAATTAGTATGCCCCGGTTTGTCTGTTAACACATCCGTATGTTCCTCCAGAACCTGTTGAACTCTCACCCTCTGATTTTTAGTCAGGTGCTTACTGACTTTTACCTGTGCCGCTGTTTCACAGGGGTGTAAGGGGTATTCATGTGAGGTGAGTGGTTCCTTTTTCATTTCAGTTGCGATAGCCAAGGTCAGTAAAGGGGTGCCTTCCTGGATTTGTCTGTCCAGATACTTCTTTAAAAGGTTCACATGATATATTTTCTCCTTCCCCTTTTTGTCAATTTTATAGTTTGTTCTAGACACCTTCTCTAGAACCGTATATGGACCGTGCCATCCAATTTGCAACTTATTATGGCTGCCGGGTAGTAGAAGAAGCACTTTCTCTTCCACAGCTAATTCTCTGTCCTTTGCTTTCCTATTAAAATAAGCTGCATGTTTCTTCCTGGCTTGTCTCAATTTATCATTTGCCAGTTTCCATCCAGCTTTCAGACGAGTGGTCAGCTCGTTCACATATTGATATGATGAGGTAACAGTCTCTTCTGCCTTCTCATCTGTCCAGGTCCTCAATAAGGCTTCTAATGGACCTTTTATTGGCCTCCCAAATAACAGGGTTTCGGGTGCCATCCCGGTTGAACTATGTGGTACTTCCCGGTACGCGAACAACGCAGCGGGCAAAAATTGATCCCACATATCAGGTTTCTCATGTGCCAGCTTCCTCAGGATAGAAATGAGGGTCCCATTGAACCTCTCTACCTGGCCGTTCCCTTGTAGATGGTACGGACTACAATGAAAGTGTCTGGCTTGAAATAGCTTAAAAACTTCTTCCGTTAGTTTCCCCTTGAACTGTGAGCCATTATCAGTCGAGATTTGATGCGGGAATCCTAATCTTGTGAATATTGTAAGCAAGGCCTCTGCCACATGCTTCGAATCAATTGATGACAGGGCTACCGCCTCTCCCCACATAGAACAAGTGTCCACCAGAGTAAGGATGTAACTGTTCCTCCTCTTGGTCCGAGTGAGAGGTCCCACAATATCCACTGCAACCCTCTCAAAAGGTGTTCTCACTATGGGCATTTCCCCTAGAGTTGCAGGAGCAGTCCAATGCTTTGGAGCTACCCTTTGACATTCTGGACAGGATTTTACATATCTTTTTATATCTTCCGTTATCCCTGGCCAGAAGTAATGACAAGCTATACGCTGTCCTGTGGCGCTGATCCCCATGTGACCACTGAAGGGAATCGCATGCCCTAGTTCCATCACTTTATCGCTATATGAAGCGGGAAGAACCAGCTGGTTGTGACCATTTGTTCCAGTTCCGGCCTTCCTGTATAGCAATTTGTTCTTCATAATATAATCTCCCTTGCTTGGAGGTGTGTGGCATTTGGGCAATTTTTTAAAACATGGCTTGAGTGTCCTATCCTCAGCCTGCGCCTTCCTCATCTCTTCTGGACGAGCATTTATAGGTTCACCTTCTGCTTCCTTTGACTGTGACCTGGTCTGCACTGTCGCCATGATCACAGGTCTCTCGGGATTCCCCAAGAAGACGTATCTACACCCCAATATCAGAGGGTAGATTGGTTCATCTATCACTGCTGCTCTGATTTCTCCTTCCACGTAGCGAGTTTTCACCGTTATCCTTGCGATGGGAAGTGTCATGAGTGGTATGTCCTTAGTCGCCCCCTGTATTTCCACTGTTTCGGTGGTATACTGACTTGGGTCCACTAGGCTAGCCTTCACAACTGAATCATAATCCAAACCTGTATCATATAGGCACCTTATGGTGACCCCATTACAAATAACATCCTCACAAACTGGGGGGTGATAAGGTTCCTGCTGTCCATTAGGTTTAACCTTTAATCTCTGGTTCCCCGATCTCATTGCAGCAATGTTAGAAGGTTTCCTTTTACAAAATTCGGTGTTATGGTTGTCCTTCTTAAACCATTTCACCACCTCTTTCCTTGGTTAAACGGTTTTCTTTCATTATATTTTTGGTCATTGAACTGTGAGTTTCTATCACGATAATCATTGCGTGGCCTATCAAAGTTTGTCCTACCTTTGTTACCTTGTTCTCTGGTATTAAATTTATTAAAGTGCTGTGTGGTCTTAAAATTCTCTACATGTTTCTTTTTAGTGCCAACTACCTCTGCCTGGGCTGCTTGATACCTCTCAGCGACATTCAAAACCTCCCCCAACCTCTCTGCACCTTGTTCCATGAGAAATTTTCTCAGGTCTGGAGCCATGGACTCTCTTAATTGCTCCATCATGATCATTTCTTTGAGATCTTGGGTCTTCCCCAGAGCAGTCCATTTCTTCAAATAGGTTTCCAGTCTGGCAGAGAATTGGTGGTATGTCTCCCCAGACAAAAGTTTGGCATTGCTAAACTTCTTACGATAAAATTCACCATTCTTTTCATATCTCAATAACAGAGCCTGCTTTAGCATGTCATAATTGTCTTGTTCGTCTCTATTCATTTTAGCAAAAACTTCATAAGAAGTACCTCTAAGCCCCTGGGATAACTTTAGACTCCACCTCTCTCTCTCTAACCCATATGTGGTAGCCAAAAGTTCAAATCTACTCAGGTACCCTTCTATGTCATCGTCTTTCTCAACAAAATGGTCTAAATGAAAACCCATAGCTGAGGTTGAGGCTCCCTGACTAACAGTGGCATCGGAGGGAAAGGGGCTGGCACCATTTTCAGGAGCATGGCCTTGTACTTCCAACTCTCTTAGTCGTAATTCGTGCTCCCTTTGCAATCTTCTTTCTTCTGCTTCCCTCTCGGCAGTCAATCTTTTTTCCTCTCTTTCAGCAGCCTGTCTCTTTTCCTCTCTTTCAGCAGCCTGTCTCTTTTCCTCTGCTTCTAATTTCTTCTCTTCCAATTGGAGCCGCTTTTTTTCAGCCCTTATCTGTCTCCAATGCCTTAGCCTCTTTGTCAGCCTCAATCTGCAGCCTCTTAAGTTCTTTGTCAGCCTCAATTTGTAACTGTAATTTTCTTTCATATGCTAACTTCCTATCTTCCCTTTCAATATACTTGTCACATTCTGAAGTTACATATTGGATCAAAGCCTGACCCTCCATGTTCATCTCCTTAGCAGTCAGCACAGCAGCCGATCTGAATTTGGCTAGATCTGCCATACTGTATCACACACTTTAATAATATCTAAGACAAATGACCAAATCTAATTACCAAAGTAACACTAATTAATTAATTACTACTGGCTGTGAAGATTCATCATTTTTTACTTTCCACCTTAAATATTACTTTTAATTTTAGGGACACTGTTGAATTTATACCGCTTATACCCCAATAGTTTAATTCCCGGACCAAGAGACCCTTATATACTTGATAAATTTAAATCCCGGGACACGAGCTATCCAATATATGTGATAGGAGAGGTTTAAAATCCCGGACAGGACCCCAATATCTGTGGTGGTTTTGATGGTATTAAGTGCAGTTGCTGTGTTACCTAGTGTACTGTATGAGGTCAGCTGTGAAGGTCCCTGAAGCTAAAGGTTTTTGTGAGTTTTACAGGATACCTTTCTGCTACCACCTATGACCTCAAACAGACTTATTCTACTATTATGTATGTTAGCTACGTTCAATGTCTAGGGTACTGAAATGTGGTGTGCAGGTAATTAAGTACACAGACACACACATATAAACACTAGGTCTAATACTAAACTCTATGATCAAGTAACTTAACACTGTGTTGAAATTTAAAATTTTTTTTAAAACTTTATTTAGTCCTGAGCCGAGTTTTCTTATGGTCAGGACGTGTGAATCAAAATGAATTTATATCAATCAAATAGCATATAATTAAATGATCACATGAAAAAATGTGTACATAAATATAGAAGTGAAATTTGTTAATATGGATACTAACTACAGAGTCTTTTGGAAAACTAGTACTGGATGACGGGTCGTGGTGGTATCATCATGTCTAGTTCTTGTTATAAAGTTCATTGGTTTTTAACAGGGGAATTGGTGGTAAAGTCTTTTATTCAGTGTTTTATAAATTTATTTATTTATGTTGATGAATAAGCAGCAGGCCAGGTCTTCAATACTTAACTGGCCTGTGTCGATGTAGTCAAGATGTTCACTTGGCCCACTCCTCACAGTTGCTGAGGTAAAAATGCTAGGCCTCTCCTCACAGTTGCTGAGGTAAATGATAGGCTTTTCCTCACAGTTGCTGAGGTAAACTAATAGACTTCTAGTCCTTCACCGTTTGGTCTCTTCAGAGCATCTGGCACTACCACAGTGCCAGACAAAGAAACTCTGAAACCACAAAATTAGGCTATGTCATAGCATACTGCCTACTTTACCCTGTTTACTAATCATAAAACATAAATTGACAAGACAAGATCAGATCTCTCTGACCGACCCAGCACCTCTCATCCAGGCTGTCATCAAGTAGCACCAGTTTCCCATGACTGCATTGCATCTGAAATATGTTCATTAGTTTCTTTTTCCATCCAATAAGGTGGGTAATATGTTCCCACTGATCTCCTGACATAAAGATCTGTCTTCTACATTCTTGGATATGTTTTCCCATATTATTCGTTTGCCTCTAGGCCCTGGACTGTCGCTGGGGACCTAGAATAAGTACTCACTTGTCGTAATCATTTTTCATGACATGGAAGTATCAATCACTCAGAATAATTAAATAAAAGGTTAATAATCTTTCCCTTACCACAATTCAAATAAAAACACACAGATACGTTGTCTAGCACAAACTCAGCTGAGCTGCTGGCTATACTATGGCGTCCCACTTTGAAATATTATCTATCTTTATTGGGCGTCACAGTTCTAAGCATCAACGATCTGTTGCTGTGGACAGTCTTCGACAAATGGCACTTGCCGGCTAAATTTTGTCACCAATATTACTCGTTCGTCCAATCAAAATACTTCCCCTCTACAGTTTAAATATTTAAACTTAAAATGTCCAATTTTAGTCTAGTTTCGGTCTAGTGTGAAATGTACTTATGTCGGTCTGTCCGTCCGAACTTGGTTTTTCCCAAAATTACACTTGGTTTTAGAAGAAACTACAAAAAAAAACTACACAATTTTTTTGTCTCACTACGTATAAGATTTCTATGCTAAGTTATTTTTAGCTTCTACCCTCCTTCTTTGCCCCTTGTCCACATGTAATTTGTTTTTCTGCGTTAGGCTCAAGGACGCGTCAAAAGTAACTTTTGTGAGAAGTATGCACAAATAACTGTCTGCTCGTCTGTATTGAACAATACAGTCTTTCGTCAATATCTTCTGTGTTATCTGTCCGTCTTTGTAATTAAAAGTATATTATTTCTCAGGGAAAGATGGGCTATCAAACTAGCTAATTTTTATTCTCCTAAACTTATTATTAAGAAAATACCTATTTTTTTCCCTGTTAGTCTGGAAATTTGTTTTTTACTCTTGTTCATGGCGTTTGCCGCTATATTCAAATTAAAACGACTATTTACCGTAGAACGTCCAAGATACGTCTGTTTCTGACAAGAGCTAAGGTCGTTTTTTCGTAAAATTCCTTACATTGTGTCAACTAGTGGCGTAATTTTTTTTCTGTAAAAACTACAAATTGCGTCTTCTAGACTTTAGATTCAAACACGTGTTCAGACCGCAGCATTTTTTTTTATTTACCTCCGTTTCTACCCCGTCTAACAGGATAGGCCGTTAGTCTGCATGTTATAACTAGTTAGTTTTCAATGACACTAGAAAACGCTGGCGTGGGCGAAGAAGTAGCAGCGTATCTTATCCAATTTTTATCCCTACATTCTTTTTTAACTGTTATCTTTATACATGGAGGAATTTTAGCGTTGTATCACTGAATTTCACCACAATATATATATATATATATATATATATATATATATATATATATATATATATATATATATATATATATATATATATATATATATATATATATATATATATATCGAGAGAGAACGAACGAACGAACGAACTTTATTTTTAAAGGGTTAGGAATTGGGCTCGCAGGCCCGTTTTACATTCTGCCCTTCTCCTCTCTGTCATCTTACATACCATATCCTTTCAATCGCACATGTATTTTGAGCATTATTTAAGCATTCAACATTATCAAGGTAAAATAATAACATACATTTGTAACATCCAGTCAAATCAAATTTAAGTATGTTAAAAAAAAAATAATAAAAAAAAGAGGGAGAAAAAGAAAAAAAATTAATTAATTAAAATAAATTTAAAAATTTAAATTAAAAAAAAAAACAAAAACAAAAAATTTAAACACACAAAATCTAAACCATGCATACGGTAAATTAGACTTAATTTGAAACGAGAGAGAGAGAGAGAGAGAGAGAGAGAGAGAGAGAGAGAGAGAGAGAGAGAGAGAGAGAGAGAGAGAGAGAGAGAGAGAGAGCTCTGTTTAGAGTGTGTATTTAGTAACTTTGACTGAGACAAACATGTAGTACATTTAAGAGGATTAAATCGAAGTTAAATTTGTAACATTACAAATAACAAAAATTTAATAATCACTTTAAGTTTTAACAGTTGGAAAGTAATTTGAATATTTATGAAAAAAAGGTTTCGTCACTTGAATGGGGTTTAACTGAATAAAAGAGGTTACATTTGCAGCGGATATTTTCACTTGAGCAGTGGAGGACCCTGTCTTCGGATGCTTCCAGCATGGCACCCCTATGACCGATGACAGGTTAATGGTTGATATAAGATGATGATGATTTTCACTTAGCTGCCAATGGTAGTTTCTTCTCCCGCAGGGTCAGTTCCTTTCTCTCTGCTCTCGCTCGTCTGTGGTCGAAGTTCAGACGCCGCACGTTCAAAGAACGTCGAGGAGTAACGGCTAAGTTGGTTCTGCGTCTGTCTTTGAAACCCTCTTGTGATGGCGTCTGGCAAAACGTCAGTCCACTTCTACCAGAGATAGTACTTTCTGCTGGTACCACCAATAACTGGTAATAGAAATAGAAACGAAACGCTCTTCTGGGTATGGCGTTTTCCGACACATTTATGTGCCCCCTCTTCTATTCTACCATCCTATGTCAGAATTTACCCTCGATGAGAATTAAATTTAATCCCTCGGGATAAAACTTCCTTTACTTTACATTTAAATGAAAAGGTTAAACGTACAGATATAATATTGTTTGAAAAGTGTTCACAATATAAATTCATTAAGGTTTCATTTATATTTACACATTTGGAAAAGTTTGAAACTTCTATCAATTTAAGATGAATATTGTCACATAGACATTTACACTGGTTTAAAGATTGAAAGCTTATATTAATTTTAAAGTGAATGTGTTTATTGGGACATTACTCTGCTTTGAAAATGTAAGTCTTATTCTTAGAATGTACATCATTTCTTTCATCTTTCCCTCCCTGCTCCATAGGGAACCTAGAACTACTTTAAGCTTTTAGTTCCCTTTACGAAACTATCAATAAAGCAATCACCAGCGCTTGCAGTGGTGCTTCATGCATTATTATTCTAGATACTGAGGTTGCCAGCACCAAATGACTTTGACATCCAATAGCGAGTTTCACACTTTAAACTTCACATGGTAATATATACATATATGTTAGTTCACATGTTAGTAGTAATAAAATATGAAATGTAAATCACAACTTACGTAAATCCTGGCTACAGACTTGTTTGCTCAGATGAATAAAGACACGAATAGTTCTCTTCCACGCGTCTGTGATGTCTTTAATTTTACAATAGATGGCCACCTCTGACTCCGTGTTTCTTCATTTTCCTAGTCCCGGTGTTCCTTATTAAAATTTAGAGATTTCCTGTGCTTTTTTTAAGTCTTATCTGGTTCTCCAGTAAAATGTCTGGTTAACAAAAAGGAATTATGAAGCTAGTCTTCACTCTGGCGAGGTCTGAAGTTGTCTTGGCGAGATTGAAATTCACAGTGAGATAAAACTGCGAAAATGGTCAGGTTATATTCCTCTCAGTGTTGTTATGAATCTAATCAGAAAGATCCAATCATTTCAAACAGGTCAAGTGGGGCACTTTCAAAATATTTCCTACATGGAAAAATTTTGCAAAAGGTCACGTCTTCTATAAATGGTAATATGATGTCTTGCATACACTCTCACCAACACATTTGTAGAATCATTTTGCCTTAAATGTAATAAATCATTGATTACTTTTTAACCAAGAGACCAGAAGCGATTATATCACTCTTGTCTGCCCACATGTGTCATCTGTGCTGATATATTACACGAATGATGAGTGTAGAATAATATCAACCTTAATTCACAAAGGTGACAACTCGTTCCGTGTGAGAGTCCATCACACATTCAATATTTAATGACAATATACAAACAGTTCATAGACAAGTCATCTCATGATTAAAATACATACGAAAGTGCAGTCTGACTACTGTCTCCTTATACGTTCATCAATCATCAAGAGTCAACGTTTTTACACGCAATGTCGACAGGCGAACATTCGGTAGTGATCATTGACGTTTGAAGATATAATATTAATAATTTCAGGAATTCATCACAAAATACTTATCCAGCTCCGGAGGACTTATTCTTTCATCACTACATAATGAAGGCTGACCAATGCCTTATAATCCCAGAGGAACGAACGAACGAACGAACGAACTTTATTTTCAAAGGGTTGAGAATTGGGCACGCAGGCCCGTCTAACATTCTGCGTAGAATGCATAAATTTCGACCGCGAAGTGAAACACATCTGACTTCTTCAAAGTCAGTCTAATCAAGGGTAAAGGAATCGCGTTGCCATGCCCCAGCCTATCAACTAACTACGTCATGACTATCCCTAATCAACCCTATAACATCGCGGTCAATATAATTGCTTTAAGTGCTAAGCACCTTACATTGGTGGCATCTCAATATGTTCACGCGTACTAAATTCAAAGGGGGTTACCATCACCCAAATACCCGTATCAACTCCCCTGACAGCCCCGGTCTAAAAATCTGTTATACAGATTTTTACAAAATTTTAACATTAATCTTACCATCGCAATTAATTATTGTCGTGAAATATTCTAATCCACATATATAAATTAAAACGTAAATGTAAAGCCAAACACATAAATTCAATAAAAGGAAAGAAAAATGGTACAGAACAGTGCTGTCACAATGACTGTACGCGAAATCCCCCTTGTTTTCTCCCGCGTCTGCAAATTGTAACGTTTCACGTTGATAGTAAAGCCTTCTGCAGTATACACGCGTTTCCCAAACACACTAAAAAGTGTACTCCATTTCTAAGAAAAACCTTTAAATACGCAAGATGACCTAGATTTAAAATTCCATTCATGTCTTTTTCTACACTATGTTACCAAAAACAAAAGACAGATGGACTAAAGGATAGAGAGAAGGGAGAGGCAGAAAGCAAGGACACATGCAACACTAAACACGCGTCGCGCGATACACAATTACTACCATCACGCGTGTAAGGCCACAAGCACTAGCTTTTTTTCAAATCGACAGTGATAAAAACACTACCCATACCAGAGTTAGGTTTTAAAATCCTGAAAAACGCTTATTAGAATATATGACATTATACTGGTTTACGTTTGAAAACATTACAGTACCCAGACAGCACATCTTCGAAGTAAACAGGAGGTAGAAGAAATTGCATATTTTGAACGCAGCCACTTAGCTCTTTTAAATTTGTATATTTGGGTTCCTTAGGACTTGCTGACAAAGTATATGTAAAACGTTACGCAAATAGTCTAGGAATTACCAAATTATAGCCAAAATAAAATCGTGAGGGTGTCAGACAACACTAGAATCAGAATCGCTCAGTGGCAGAATTTCACCCCACCATTGTACGGGAAATGAGTCTCCATGTTAACTCCTATTTGATTGGAGCGCAACACATGTAAGGCTAAACACGATTAGTCGGACTATAAATACTATCTTTCGTTGTCAGGGGAAACGGGAGTTGGAGTACTTTTTTTCAAACGATTGGGTAAACATGGCATGATTGGTTAGAGCTGCGAATATACTCAATTCAGAGCGTCTGTTCCATGCCACATCTTGTAATAAACTTACTACAGAATCAGTGCGTTGAGCACCAGTGCATATTTTTCTAAATAAAAGCCTGGGACATCGGCAGATCGAAGTTGTGCTATATTCATTGCCATTCAACGTCACTGTGTATTATTTCCATGAATTGTGGTAGGTTTGAACTATTTGATATCTTTTCAAATGAAAATTGAATGTAAATTGATAATTATGTCTGTATATATGTGTGGTTAAGTAGCGAACATGAAGTAAAGCCTATAGTGCTCCAGCCTGAACAGAAGGTGTCGGAGGAAAGTGAAACTACATGGAATTGCCAAACAGTACACTGACACCTAGATTATTGACTAGAAAGAAATAATGCTGGAATTGCAGAGGCGTAGTGACAATTAAGGAGGAATATACTGGTGTAAAGTATTTCAGATGAAGCTGACAGTTGGCCTAACGCTCTGAACTCAGTGTTTGTTTTGTATTGTGCTCAGTGTAGAAATAGAGTATAAATTAGTTCTGAAGTAGGAGGTACAACCTTCTTGTTTCAGGGACCGTGGTCTTAAAGTTATTGAGCAGCACCTGGTCAGAGCTTTGCTGAATCCAGAGTCGGACAGCATACTCCTTGGTCCATATAGCTAACAGTGAGGTGTCTCCAGAGCACAGGGGAGCTATCGAGCAGAGGAGTCTTTTCCTGCCGCCATCACGAAAGATAAGCTGATGTGGCTAGCTGAGCTCAACATTATGTATCCCCATCTTAAACTGACATTGTAAAATAAAATTAAGAGGGGAAATTAATTGTTTTAATGCCAGGAACTGAGAACATCTCCAATACTAGTTCCAACAGAAACAAACTATTGAAGTCATGATGACAAATACCAACAGAGCTTGAAAAAACAAAACAAAACCAGTATTCCTCTTATTACTACTACACAACTGACACACATAGGATACTATTAATAAAATATGTCACTACAAGATTCATATTGATAAATTCTGTACATATAACTTGTAATTAAAATTGATTGTGATTCCTGGTTCACTTTGTATTTGAATCAGGACACATATACATTAATGACAGCACTGAATACATATTGATATTTGAAAAGTTATCAGTGACTCATTTAAGATATTCTCATAGAGTGTTATATGTATGTGAGTGTCACAGTGTTGTCAAGTGTGGTGGAATAAATTAAATTGTTTATCTGTCTGTTGTTGTTGTGACTTACACTTCATCATATACATACCCTAGACATTTAACGTAGTCATCACAATATTCCAGAATAATTCTGACTGAGGCATAATGTGGTAGCAAGTAAGGTCATCTATAATACACTACACTTATTAGTTACAGATACCTTCACAGCTGACCTCAGTCAGTACACTAAGTCCCCTATAAATATTTATAACATCCCACTTTACCACAATTATATCAATTAAAATTGAATTATGGACCTACGACCAGTGATGTTTTGAATAAAACAGTGTCAGTAGTCGTTGTCAATACATTATAATGTCACATACGTCATAGAAATAGTACATAAGTGAAAGAAAAGAAATGTCAATCGTCAAGACAGAAGAAGAGATTACCATCTAATGTCTTAAATAATATATGAGTTAGTTAACTAAGAACTAAAATTATTTAAGTAATCAACGTATTAGTGTGTCAATGTCATGTGTGTGTAATATTCTAGACATGAATCTATTTAAATAAACTAATTGCATGTTATAAAAGAATTAAAATAAAGAATATAGCAGAAATACATTAGAACTTAGTATTAAGAACAAATAATGGCACGAAAATAGTAAATAATAAAGGAATAGAGTAAATCTACTAATGTTATCAATAAAATTATCTACAAAAAATTTGTATAATCTATCGCTAAGTTACCCTATATAAAATAAAGATACACTATTATAATAAACTCATGTGTACTAGTTAAGGTACTAATTAAAATCTAATTATCCTATAATTTTAATTGTTTTATTTCATAGTATTAAAAATGCTTAATAGTTATCAAAAATTCCAACGTGTGAAGCATGATATACGTAATATCATTGTTCGTGTATAAGTTCTCGAAAGTGAAGACCGCTGTCCCGTTAAGTGAAAGTCTTCATTCCGATGAGGGAAATATAATACCAATCGAATAATTGCTAGTCTTCATTTATGTATGCGTTTGTTCAAACGGATTATTTTGAAACTTCATACTGTATTGGTTGATTGGAGTTTGGACACTAACCAAAGTCCACCGCCAAACGAATGCGGCAATGTAAAGCGAAACAATCCGGTGTGACGATCAATGTGAATCTCCGAAAGATTAAAAGTCAAATAACGCTCGCAAGTGTCTCTGAGCACAAAACCGCTGCAATCCCATCGATGTCATATCAAAAGACTTAGATTACGTTTAATGTGTTGACTTGAGACGAAATATATATAATCCTTTTCGAAATATCGACATATGTTGAAAAGGTCAGCATGAAGGTCATAACATTTGTGCAATTGACTCCTTGATTTCATCGTCTAGAATCCTTGAACTCATATATGTTAGTTCGTTGATTGAAGTTGAAGCCCATCGTAAGTTCAATTTTTGAAAACGTGAGAATTCACCACTTTGATCAATGTTGTCGCTCTGTCACTTTTGATCCCTGCAACTAGGTTTAATATAGAAATGTTTTCGTTATTCGTTTGAAATATGTTGTCATGAATCATCCGATGAAGATTTTGGGTTCCTTGATTAAGAGTCAGCTACAACATTTTCCGCTCCTGGGATCGACTGGATCTCGAATTGAAACGGCTGTAAGATGATGGAGAAAAGTGCCAATTTGGGATTTGAGGTACAAATTTCGACATTATTACAAAGCGTTGGATATACAAGAAGAACTTGACTTGTTGAGTTCTGCTCGCCTAAATCAAAATATGTCATCTGGTGTCGACAACAATGAGTAAGCCGTCATATTGATCGATCTTGAAGTATTTTTCCAACGTAAAATTGGTCATAGAGGAGACCAACATCGAAGTATAAATTGCCCGCATCTGACGAAGGAGAGCAAAACTGGTAAAATATGTTGACCTCAAAATAGGAGGTTTCAATTAAAATTTTCCTAAATATTTACTGATCGCGATGTTAGAACTATCAGTCCAATGTAATATGCAGACATGTTTTTCCTTAACAGGGAAAACAATACGCTAATTATGCTGCATGGGCTGAGCATAGTTAGAACAATCAACCACGTTACTGTCTATCGTTGGCATGGTAAAACAAATAAAGACAGAAAACATGTGTACAAAAATAGAGGTGTCAACAAAAATGTTTTCTCCAAGAAAAGTCACTAACCGATCTATATAGAATAGGTGACTACGAAAGAAAATAACTGATGACTGACTATGCTGAGTCATCATAACATGTGACTAAAATTGTACATGTAAAGTTTTATCTACGAGAAATAGAATCAGGTACTAATTGCAACCTGAGAGAATGATGGTGAAAATACGCACCATTGTCATGCTCGATAGCAACATAGTGCAAGAACATGCACTTTTCCTATTATAGGTAGCTATACTGTCACTACGATGTGAACAATAGTACTGTGTGGCACCTGTCGTATGCGACAGCGTAATAATCAACGTGAAAACTTTGATGACCAACTTATCGGTTTTAATTTTCCTATCAGAGGTACAACCAAAGTTAACGACGTTACTTTCATTATTAAACATTTTATTACTGTCGATCATATCTACATTCGTATTAAGATCAGGTTCTCTCTGATCATATTGACAAGATAATGTAGTTTGACAAGTAGGTAGATGTAAAGAATCATGATTGTCAGGAAAAGAAAATTCATCTTCCTGAAATAAGAATAGATCAGAATCATAACAAGAAGTGTCGATCTTGACGTCGAGATCGTAAAAAGAAACTTGTAAATGTTTAGTAAGTGTATGGAACATCCCAAACATATTACTGGAAATATCGACTATTGACAACTGAGGGTGCTGAGTCATCTCAGATTGTGACATGAAAGTCATAGACATGTCATTGGTAGAGTGATTAATCCCTGACATTTGATCACAGTCATGAGCAAAAGAGATGGTCATGAAAAGATAACTGACCAGTAAGATTAGGAGTAAATTGTTGAGGACAAGTGAGTAATTAACAGTAGCTAGATGTCTGATAACATGAAAACATTTCATGTTCACCGTGAAAACCAACCTAGTGATAACAGACAAAAGAGTAAAGAAGAAATCTGTAAGACCAGTTGCAGCTTCAACAATGTTGAAAGTATTTAAATATACATCGTAAGATGTGGTAACAACACTGTCAAGTTTATTGACAATTGATGTACATTTAGCATCCCGGTCTTTAATAAAAGACAAATCAGATATGCTTTTGTTATCGACACTATCAACATGAGGGGTCTCTTCATCATTCTCATCACCCTCCAAAATGGTGCCAAGACCAAAATTTGAAAATACTGTGCCACTTGCGGTGAATTTACTGGCACGTAGTTGAGCCATAACAATTACCGAGTTGTCAGTGCAATAGTGCCGTCGTTCCCAATCCTCAATCTCCCCTGGTGAGCAATCCTTGCTACCATAGATGCGACCCACAGTTAAATCCGCAATCGGATTCTTCAAAAAACATACGTGGATTTTACCTGAAAAGAAAAAGGTATGTACTTCCAGAAGAGCAGTGGGATAGTACTCAATAGTACCCCCAAAAGTACTACATGTAACAATTTTATTAGTTAAATATTTAGGATGTGCTAAGGACTGTCGAACGCCAATGGTGGATGAACCTGAGTCCCTCAAAACTGATACCATTGTATCGTCGTTGACCACTCCTTTGTTAAAGATCAAAGATCCTGTGCCGTCGTACGCAGAGAGACTAACTTCCTGTAGAAGATGTCCACACTTCAACACCGTGTCCTTGGCCTGCTGAAAAATAGTGCTACATTTTTGGCAAGTATTTGCCACGTTATAATCAACAGCATAACATGAAGATGAAGCCTGCATCAGAGTATTATTATCATGACTACCTGGGGGTGCGTTGCTAGTTAGAGCCGCCCCTGCATTGTGTTCAACCCTATGTGTACCTCGAGAATTTGAACGTTGTCGATGATGATCCACATAATTATTTTGCCTCCTACCGTTGAAGCTATTATTCCTAGATCTGTAACCATTATGACTATTACTCCAGTTATTGTTATTGTTGTTATATGATGCGACATTGTATGGTTTATTCCAAGTCGAATTTTTGTTGAAATTTGTTGTTGTCCCTGAACTGAGGTGATTGATTTCTATATTGTGATCTACCTCTCGAAGAACTGTTATACTTGTTAAAATTATTATTCTTAAAATAGTTGTTGTCATTACTTCTTCTGTGCATAAAATTCCTGTCAAGGCTTTGAGCACGTGACCTATTATTATCACGCCATGTCGCGGCGGAAGCTACAGGTAATGCTTCTCTCAACTGAGAATTAGAGATACTAGCACCTAGATGTGCGGTACAATAGTTAACTGCCATTTCTTCTAAAGTCGCCATTGTAGGTGGTTTACGCTTCTGTAAAAATGGCAAAAATGGTGCGCTAACAGAGGATAGAACCTTATCCCTAAGCAACAAATCAACTAGCTTATCGTAGGATTTATCTACCCCAGCGAGTTCAACCCATCTATTGAAGGTGATACGTATATTTGAAATAAACCTTGCGAAATCCTTACTGGAATCCGGTAGAATAGTTTTGAACTTCATTCTACATCACTCCTCATCTAGATGAAAACGTCTTAATAACATCGCTTTTGTAGAATCTTAATCCTTTGCAATTGCTGGATCTATATTCTCTATAGCATTTAATGGTTCACCAGCCAGAAACTCACTCAGTTTTAAAACCCATACAGATTTATCAAGTTTATTTGTTTGACATATTTCCTCAAAACGTAATAGATACGATGATAAATCGTCGAAATTTTGTCTAAAAGGTGGTAATTTAAACTTATAGTAACCTTTGGTTTGTTTGGATTCGATGTATTATGTGCATTATCACCATTGCTATTTGTAGCAATTTGCGCTTTTAATCTCAATTCTAGCAAATGAAGAAGTGTCAATTCTTTTTCTTGTTACATTTTATTTTCTTCTGCAATCTTAATCATTTCATCTCTTGCTTCCAGTTCCTTTCGTTTTTTTATATTCCTTAATTTCGCGTTCTTCTTCTTCTTGCTTAGCTATAATTTTTTTTTCTGCTTCTTCTCGTTTTCTATCACGTTCCTCTTGCTTTCTCTCAGCTTCCTTAGCTTCTTATTTCGCTAGTTCTGCCACTGCAAATTCACGAAGAATGTCTCCTTTATAACCGAAATCCTTCCCAATATTTACAAAAGTTTCCAAAGTAGACATTTTTATTCAATAATATATTTAATTAGTAGTCAATTATATAAATCTCGAGTCTATATTTACTTAAATATCTATGCCACCATGGCTAATATCGTCCCGTGACTCACTATGTCAAACCGTTACTTATGACGCATCTTACAAATTAGTGTAAGCTAAAAAATTAATTTTATTTAATACTTTGCCATAGTCATGCAGAAAAAATAGTTGCTACTTAAACTACTAGTGCAAACGTCAAGAAAATATCTCAGGCATCAAATATTTTCGATTAATTATTTATCAATGTTATTTTTTTTATACTTATATACTTATTTCATCCTATTATTAAAATTAATTAGAGAAGAACAACATATACAATAAACCAAAGAAGCATTATTAAAAAATTACGCCACAATTGCCGATTTACGAACACTAAAACGATATTAATAACAAAATATAATGACGGAAGTTACAGAATTTGTGACAAAACTGAAATTAGGTCAAAGCACAGGAAATCTACGAAATTGTACACAAAAAACATGGACTCTCTATAAATGACGTAACAGTTTTATGTGTAGAACTAAACGATAGTAAGATGAGTCTTCACGCACATCTGACAAACAATAGACAAAAATTAATAAACCTGAAACTTAGGACAGTAATAATACAACGGTTATATACAACACTTCACAGCTAACAGCTAATATTGACTGATTCCAACGTGAACAAAGTATGCCGCAGTATTTAGTGGATTTTTCACGAACTTATTTCAGTCAATTGATCCCTATCGAACGATTTGGACTATTCTCACCGTCCGGAGAGGTATTTGAGAACAGAACAAATTCCTATCAGCCTATCGCTGACTGAACATACATATAACATTTAAAAAACAAATCCATGTTACATATATTAGTATGAGAAAAAATATGCCTGCAAACCGAACCGGACCAACATTGCACAATGCACGAAAATTACTTATCTTTTCAAAGAACAACAATCTTCGCCAATGTAAGCATGCACCATAGAAGGACGTGGATGGCATGCACTGTTGATAATTCTTTCATAGTACTGGTTCATTCGTATTTGTTTCAGTTCTCTTGAATACTTCCGCAGCAATAGAGACCACAGTCAACGACTCATAGCTCGACTGCCTGCGTCAGGACCAGCGAACCAGAGCTGGTCACGACCGCACTCCACCTCCACGTGGTGGTCCTGGAAACAGTCTGCAGCTGTGCAGTCTGGCTGAGCGAGTGTGGATCGAAATGGGAAGGCAAACCCGGTCCTAAAAAATGCCGTGCAGAAGTCGGATGTGTCGACCGAAAGGTACAGATATCACAGCTTAGGCGTAAACAGACACAACGCAACCGCCGTCCTTTTCAGGTCGAACGAAGAAGAAGAAGAATACTTCCAATTCCTGCTGCATTGTTGAAAATTTTCCTAACGGCCGTTGTCAATGAAATTGGACATGTTGTGACGTCATTTGCATCCGTAGTACGCATGCGTCTTGGTTACAAAGGAAAAATTGAAAAGTTCTTGGCACAATAAACAGTCACTCTGAAACAATTCTGTTACAGCTATTTCTTCTTAGAAAAAAAGATTTTTTTTTTCGTCCCCATGCGTGCCGCCATTCTGTTACAGACTGTGTTCATGTAGAGACGTAACGTATATTAAGGCCCTGGTTAGCTGGCCCAATCATTAAAGTAATAACTCATGATCTGGTGTCTCTGATTCGTTCCTTGAACTTCATGCTTGTGCCTTAATGTTATAATGTCTGCCTTTTTAAGCATCTGTTCTGATATATACTAGTAAAAAAAAGTAGGGGATATTTTAAGATGGTATGTATTATTTTACAAAAGAGTGGATTTCGTATTTTAATGGTTGTATGGACATATCGAGCACGCTCTTCTCCACTCTCACGTGCAATATCATGTTGACCTGGTTACTCGTGATGAGTAAGCTAATCCCAAGAACAGAGGTGGGGCCCATCCGTAAAGTTCACACATTATTCTTTTTCACAAAAATGCGCGTATCTCGGGTTTGATGAACACTACTCACCATGGACAGGTGTAAAAAGACTCTGCAACAGATAACATTTCTTTTCTTCGTCGCGGAACGTTTGACAGAACAGCAGAGATGGATAGGCATAGGCATGTTGAAAACCGGAAGTCGGCAAGTGGATGTTGCTCGGAACCTCAATGTTTCACAGTCAGTTGTCAGCAGACTGTGGAACAGGTATCAAAATTTCCGCACAGTGGCTGATCTGCCTCAGACTAGCCGCCCAAGAGTCACTACACGCCGCCAAGATCAACTTCTTGTTACTCAGGCCCTCAGAACTCGGACTCTAAATGCTACTCAACTCCAGCGATACCTTCAACAGACCACTGGGATCCGGGTCTCAACTCAGACAGTACGAAACCGTTTGCACCAAGTGCAACTGGCCTCACGCAGACCGTTTGTAGCTTTGCCCATGTCACCACAACACAGGCGAGCAAGAATGGATTGGTGCCAACGTCATCATCGGTGGACCAATCAACAGTGGGCATCAGTGATGTTTTTTTATGAGTCCTGTTTCGTTTTGGATTTTCATGATCGTCGAATACGTGTCTGGCGACGGCGAGGTGAGCGTTACCAGCCTCCTGCAACTGTTGCACACAACCGTTATGGAGGTGGCAGTGTAATGGTCTGGCCAGGCATCTGTATGAATGACAGGACCGACCTTCACATATGCCAGGTCAATATCACAGGGCTCTACTACCGTGACAACATCATCGAGCCTGTCGTTGTGCCATTTGCTCAACTGCACGGACCAGATTTCATCTTCCAGGATGACAATGCACGTCCTCACCGTGCTCGCGTCGTCCAAGATCACCTTCAGATGCAGCATATCCGAACGTTACCGTGGCCACCGATGTCCCCAAACCTGTCTCCTATTGAGCATTTGTGGGACCTCCTGAACAGACGTGTCCAACCGCGCCACAGACGCTTCAGCAGTTAGCCCAGGCCCTTCAGCATGAGTGGCAGAGAATTCCTCAAGACAACACTAGAAGGCTTATTTGCAGTATGAGACGTCGTTGCAATGCATGTTTAGCGGCAAACGGGGGCCCTACACGTTGTTAGAAATATTGGAATATTTTTGTGAAAATGAAGTACCTACCCCGCCTTGGTTGCCAGTGCGACTAAAATCATGTGAGTAAAGCCATAGCACTTCTTATACAGCAAATGTCTTGTTATGATGCTCAAGTTTACTTGTACGGAGGAATAAATGAAATAATTTGAAATATATTGTCTTTGGATAACTTTTAAATTCAATATCCCCTACTTTTTGTGACAGGTATATTACGCGAATGATGAGTGTAGAATAATATCAACCTTAATTCACAAAGGTGACAACTCGTTCCGTGTGAGAGTCCATCACACATTCAATATTTAATGACAATATACAAACAGTTCATAGACAAGTCATCTCATGATTAAAATACATACGAAAGTGCAGTCTGACTACTGTCTCCTTATACGTTCATCAATCATCAAGAGTCAACGTTTTTACACGCAATGTCGACTGGCGAACATTCGGTAGTGATCATTGACGTTTGAAGATATAATATTAATAATTTCAGGAATTCATCACAAAATACTTATCCAGCTCCGGATGACTTATTCTTTCATCACTACATAATGAAGGCTGACCCATGCCTTATAATCCCAGAGGAAACACTGCGTGGAATGCATAAACTTCGACCGCGAAGTGAAACACATCTGACTTCTTCAAAGTCAGTCTAATCAAGGGTAAAGGAATCGCGTTGCCATGCCCCAGCCTATCAACTAACTACGTCATGACTATCCCTAGTCAACCCTATAACATCGCAATCAATATAATTGCTTTAAGTGCTAAGCACCTTACATTGGTGGCATCTCAATATGTTCACGCGTACTAAATTCAAAGTGGGTTACCATCACCCAAATACCCGTATCAGGTAGATCCCTTTGAAGACCCACAGTCGATACTCTATGTTTGGGCCAGTGTTGGACCATCACTGCAGAACAAAGGGAGGCAATCCGTGACACTAACACAGTCAAATCGTAAGAGTCAACTAATGAGAGGTCATACAAGCTGCTTGCAGTCTCAACATAAAAAAACAAGGTAGGCAGAAATCACCACTGCAAGGACATTTAAAGTTTTTTGTCGCTGGCGTTTGACAACAGGAGAACTGCAATGGTTTTTTTTTTTTTTTTTGGTTTCCTATTCCCTTCCCGATTTTTCGCCATCAAGGGGAGTAATTATTATCTTTCTCATACCATACCTGGTGGTGCAGACGATCACGTCCCTTAACAGCTCCCCGTCATCATGACTTCTTTACATAACATGACGTCATACTGTTCAGTATCTTTTGTCTTCGTTGTACTCTATCTTTATCCGACCTACCTATTTACTTTGTTGTGTTCTCTGTGTCCGTCTATTTGTCTATTTCTCTCTATCTATAATAACAACACACGTTTACAAAGGAAAACCAATTCTGAACAGATTTAATACGTATTTTACATTAAAATCACTCTCGTTAATTTTTCTAATATATTTACTGCCAAATCGTGCTAATTAAACATGTGGAAACGTGATATCTGCTTTCATTATCATGACAAACTGTCAACTGAAGATATGCAGCACAAAAAAGTGTTTTATATAAATCAACGAAAATAGGTCATATAAGCCTACGTTGTCAATAACTAAACCAAGGTCACGATCCTATAGAAATTAATTCTTAATCACGATGACAGGCGTCGAGACATTCTTGTTTAGTCAAGAATCTATTTTCACCCCCCAGGCAGGCTCCGTATACAAGCGTGAAGCAACCAAGTAGACGAACATCGTAATAATATCTCTTCACCATGTCATAGCAGGGTCTGGTTATTACTTTCCTAAAGCACAAATAAGCTGTAGAAATGAAAACAAAAAACACATGTTATTGTTTTAAGTTAAGCCACATTAAAGGATTAACCTTATACTGGGAATTATAATAAGTGGTAGAGAGACCGACAGATAGATAGATAGATAGATAGATAGATAGATAGATAGATAGATAGATAGATAGATAGATAGATAGACAGACAGACAGACAGACAGACAGACAGACAGACAGACAGACAGACAGACAGACAGACAGATAGATAGATAGATAGATAGATAGATAGATAGATAGATAGATAGATAGATAGATAGATAGATAGATAGATAGATAGATATTGTTGTTGATGATCAGAATCAATATCACTGAACCCTGGGCAACCCCATAGGTGCTCAGACTCCCTCATCAAATGTCAAAGCTAATGAATGCTAATTGTTCCTGTTGCGCGTTGGTTGCATACACGCCGTATGTATCCTTTCATTCGTCCATCCTTGCTGGTTTTACGTTTGATGTCAAATTGCATCAAATCTTAGCCTTGATGATTCATCGATTGCAGTGTCATTCTCTAATAGGCGATTATTAATTACTCTCAGTATCTCTCATTTATCCATATCCTATGCACCTTCTATCGGTGCTCTTGAAGCTAGTCTAATAGATCTTTTATTGCCGCGTGCCCCTGCATGACCAGGACAGTAGATCCTCACCAGATTCGAGCCGTTTTTTTTTTTTTTTTTCCTTAACCAGCGGCACTTGGGCTTTCAGCCCTTCGGCCCAATGACATGTCATTGCGAGGCTGGGGAACCTGAGGACTTTCCTTCCAACCCGGTCAGGAGCTTCGCTCCTTCCCATCCACAGAGGGGTTATCACAGGAGCCGTTCAGGCTATTCAGTCAAATTTCCGGCCGTAAACATTTCTTCAAACGCGACGCCCGGGTTTGAACCATGAACACCTGGTCGCCAGTACAACGCCGAAGCCATTACACCAGCGCGGCTCCCAATTCGAGCCGTTTATGGAGGTTTTCCGTTCATGCCGGAGCCATCCACTTTGGACCTTCTGAAGCATGGATTGTGAGTCTGACACAATAAATATCATTGTTATTAAAGTTTCAAACAACCTCCTCAAGGCTGCAGTAGCAGCCTCTACCTCCATTCTCATGCTGGAGGTTGTTGTCATGTTAACCTCGCTATGCTCAGCGACGATTCTGCCCTTTACTCCAGCAGAGAAGCCCCACTCTGATTTCTCACCACGGATTACAGACGTCAATGTACACAATTGCATCATCATCCCCAGCATGATAATTTGTCAGTTGATCAATTTCCAGCTGTGCCCTCCCACTGGCCCATGCTCAGCACCCTCTACCCAAAAAGACTTGTGGATAATTAATCCAGTTCACATCTGATTTACTCCATTCTGCCCCTTTAAAAACATGTTCAACTGTGGTCACCTGCTTAATCGTTGCCTCTGTCTCTGACATCCACGACATCCCCCGCATTATTTTTGCCTCCTTAATGTCACCTATGTTTCCATGTAAGGGATGCCCTTTGTCTGTGGTTACTTGCAAATAGGCTTTTGACTGAGCCATTGCATATCTAATCGACAGTAATCCAAGCGTGTACTGCATCGTCACGATGGGGGTATCGGGTATCTCGCGTACAGCCCAAGACTTAACGCATTCCTTAATTTTGAATGCGTTCCAATCGTTCACATTGTGATATTGACAGCGTGAGTATTCCCAGACGATACTCGATGACAGACATGGCTAATTAATTGTAAAGGAGAAAGAGTAGTCTATATTCCAGGTGCGCTGCGGCCATTGTTTTTTAGGGTTGCGAGATCTCTGTTGCACTTTTATTGATTAGATCAACATTGTACTTGTATGGTAACCCGCGATCGAATGTTATTACGTGGTACTTCAGCTAGTCTTGCCTTTCAATTGTCTGCCCACTGTAAGTAATATCTGGAAGATCTACTTTCAATATGGAGTTGTTCAAGCAGCACCCTAGCACACCGGCTTTGTTGGGATTGATCTTGGAGCCGGTGTCCTCACACCATTTACCTACTTCATGTAATGTCCCGTATGCTAGTAATAAATTCTTGGCGATAAGAACCAGTCATGTAAATGAGTATGTCATCATCAAATGTCAATGTTCGTCCCAGCCCAGCTGGCTTAATGGTGGCTACTTTTGCAGTGTAGATGTTAAAAAGCACCGGTGATAGTGGAGAACCCTGGGGTAATCCCGGGCAAATGTGCGTTGGTTCAAGTGTCCATGTTCCCAAGCGAAATGTAACTGATTTCTCAGTTAAGGCAGCTGCTATCCCCCTAGTTAGCCAAGGGTTAACACCGCAAGCCATTACACAATTCATGAACGTTTCAAAGTTCACACTGTTATAAGCATCCTCTAGGTCAATTAGTACAGCAAACGTTTACCTTAGAGGCCCTCCTACTTATCATACACAAATGCTCCGGCATTTCCTTGGGTTTCTTTTATGGTCCTACAGCTACACAGGGTATCAGGAAGGATGTGTGCATTGTCAAGGTGGCTCATTACTTGTCTCGCAACTATCTTTTCCAGTAGTTTACCATAGACATTCTGCAGTGTGATGATTCGATAGCTGCTGAGCAGTGTGGGATCTTTACCAGGTTTAGGAAGAGGCCGTAGGTAACTATGGAACCAGTCTTCCGGCACCTCAGAGTTTTGTATGATGGTGTTGAAATTCCTCACCACTTTCATAATTCCCGTGTCATCCATCTGTTTATTGTGTTGATACTGGACACCATCAGTGACTGTAGCCGTATTTCTAGTGGTTTCCAACGTGGGCACCATGTCCTCTTCAGAAATTAGGTCCAAATATAACTCACATCTTATTTCATTCTCAAAAACACGGTCCTTAATTATTAGCCAGGCAACTTTATCGCTTTTATCTGTTTGGGCAAAATATCGATAGAATTATGCACGTCCCTTCTTTTGATCCGTCTTTAGGCTTATTCCTGTCGTGCTTTTAATGTTGGAGTTCGGTTGTCTTGTATTTTTCATATTCACTCTTCACAGAAGATACGTATATATATATATATATATATATATATATATATATATATATATATATATATATATATATATATATATATATATATATATATATATATATATATATATATATATATATATATATATATATATATATATATATATAAATATATATATATATATATATACTGTTCAAAAAAAGAAACGCATCTTTTTTGGTGTTACTTTTATAAAAGATATTCGCTGATTGGACATCAGTCAACCTATCGACTGTGTCCAACTGGTCATTACCTTCTCGTGGTTACCTGAATTGTACTCACCTCATGATTCGTGAGGTCATGAAAGAGGTCAAGGTCAAAACAACATTTTTGACAATAACTCGTGACAGGTTCATGAGAATCCCGTGAAACGTACTGAACACAAAACTTTCTGACCATATTATTGAATGCCTATAAAAGATTGTTTCTCCTCGAATAAATTCAGTTGAAAATTCAATGGGCAAGTATGGCTCATCTCACTACAGAACAACGACTCATCATCATTGGACGTTTACAGACTGGACAGTCACAAAGTGTAGTGGCCAGACAATTTAATGTGGTTAGAAGCACCATTAGTCGCCTTTGGAGGCGATTTCAAGAAACTGGCTCAGCGGCAGACCGGCCGCGCAGTGGAAGACCCAGAGTCACACTCCTGCCGAAGACCGCTTCATATGGCTGCTTCACCTCAGGAATCGACTTGCATCTGCGTCCTTCACAGTCCAGTCAATGTCAGCAGCTCGTCGAATTTCAGATCAAACGTTCAGGAACCGGCTGCCCGACTCTGGTCTTTGGGCTAGAAGACCCTATAGAGGTCCTGTTCTTACGGACCGGCATCGCCTGGACCGACTGCAGTGGGCGAACCAGCATCGTCAATGGACCGTTGGGAATGACTGGAGACGGGTTTGGTTTAGTGATGAATCATTTTTTGTGCTCCAGCGACACGATAGACGGAGAAGAGTTTACCGCAGAGTCCATGAGCGCTACGCCCAGAACAGCGTTGATGAGGCTCCTCCACATGGTGGTAGAGGTGTACTGATGTGGGAGGGGCGATCAACTTCATGGGAAGAAGTGACCTGGTGCAAATTGAAGGACGCCTGAATGCCCAACGATACGTCACTGAAATTCTTCGTCCTCACGTCCTTCCACTTCTGGCTGCACGAGGGTCGATTTTTCAGCAGGATAACGCTCGACCTCATGTGGCACAACTCACCACCCAGTTCCTCGCTGATAACAACGTCCAGACCATTCCGTGCCCAGCCATGTCATCAGACATGAACCCCATAGAACACTTATAAGATGAACTCGACAGACGACTCCGCCAGCGAGACGTGGCTCCAGCCAATCTCCGACAGTTGTCTCTTGCACTGCGGGAAGAGTGGGCAGCCATCCCACAACAACAGATCCAACGGCTAATCGGATGCATGTCAAGGAGATGTCGTTCTCTGATAGAGGCCAGAGGAGGCCATACACCTTACTAAAACGGAGGCCTCAGTCGCAAAGAATAAAAGTCCAATCCACATTTAATGAACATCATTTCATTGTTAAAGTCTGAAAGTTTCTTCATGCCAAGATTGAAACATTAACTCCGTAAAATAAAATTTTGGTACAAGTTTGAAATTTGGTGTCCATTACCACTGCAATAATGTTGCGTTTCTTTTTTTTTTTTTTTGAACAGAAATATATATATATATATTTACTTAGTCGTTCCTTTTCTACCGTGATGTGTTGAGGTTTGGAAGAAAGAGCGTCAGTCTATCCTATCGGCTGTCTTCTGGCCTGTTTCAAACCAGTAGAAGGGAGGGACAACGATTACATCAGTTACGTCTGCCCAAACCTAGGATCGACCTGTTCAAAAAGAGTCTAGCCTACTCTGGTGCCTACTTATGGAACAGCCTTCCACACCACCTAAAAAGCCTACCTACACAATATTCTTTTAACAAAGCACTTTTCAAACACTTCCTCAACACTGATTATCTACCCCCATAGAAACAGTATTTGCCTGTCAACATCTCATCCATAGGTCAACATTTCTTTTCCTCTTCCGCTCATTTTTGTGTGTGAATAATTTGTTTTATATTCATGTAATATCATTATTATATTCACTTTAAAATATTATTATATAATGTAATGTATGTGTGAATGTACCCACATAATACTGTACTTTAGAAATGTGAGTCGTGAGAATGTACCCGCATACCAAAAATACAGATTAATTGTAGACGGATTGACCGCATGAGTGAGTGTCGGTATACAGAATTTATTTATTTTTATTTATTGTTTTATTTATTTTATTTTATTATTACTTTTTTCCCCCATTTACTAGCTTGTTTGTTTCAAAAAAAAACCCTACTCATTTTTTTATTATTATGCTTGCATACTGTAAATGTTATGGTAACTTTATAATGTTGCATGCCTTTAAATTAATGCTTAAAGCATCATGTGGAATGAAAGGATATAGTATGCAAGATTAATGAGAGTGGAAGGGCAGAATGTTAGACGGGCCTGCGCGCCCAATTCTTTACCCTTCGAAAATAAAGTTCGTTCGTTCGTTCGTTCGTTCGTTCCATTCTAGTCCTCTGTCCTTCAGAGCTTGTCTAATATTCTCCGTCCAGCGGACTCTGGGTCTTCCTGGAGGTCTGGTTCCTTGGCCTTACATGCCTGCCGTGGTAGTCGATCTTCTCCCATTCGGCAGACATGGCCAGACCATCTTAGTTGGGACTGTTCTACTTGGGTCTGCAGGGGTTGGGTTAATAGGCCATGTCGTATAGTCTGGTTGCGGACCATGTCTCTTCTTGTTACGTCAGCCACCTTTCTCAGATACTTTATGTCTGAGGTTTGGATCTGACTTTTTTGTGGGTGTAGTCATTGCCTATGACTCGCATCTATACGTCATCTTATTTCTCTTGCCAACTTCTCTTTTGTTGAGGAATCGTCGATTTATGGTCTGAAAAGTATCCCAGCTGCTGCTCTACGAGTAGCCAAATCTTTTGTGATGCCTCCCTTCCAGTCTATGACAGCTCAGATGTATTTAAAGTGGTTGACCTGCTCCAAGACCGTTCTCTCAGCTTATTCTGATGACTTCTTTCCTCTCGTGTAATCACCATGGTTTTTGTTTTGGAGCTGCTGATGACCATCCCTCTCTTCTCCGGCTCTTCCTTCCAGACTCACAGGTTGGACGGAAGATGTGCCTCTGATTTAGCAATCAGGGCAACATGTTTAGCAAATGCCAGCTCTGAAATACAAACCTATCTCATCTTCCAGTAACCCATTTAATATTTTCTTTTCCTCTCCTTACATGTTTTGATGACATCATCCATGAGGAGTTTGAACAGACATGGTGACACGCTATCACCGTGTCTTACACTTATGGTTTGCTGTCCTCATATATTTCTACAATACTTGTACGTATAAGTTGTGTTGTAATGTTCTTCCTTGCCAAGCAGTCCCAAAGTTTGCTTCAAGGGACCTTGACAAATGCTTTTTCCAGATCCAAGAAACAAATCTGCATCTATACTCAAGGGCATTTTCACTACGCTGTCTGAGTATAAAGACCAGGTCTTGAGGAATTCGGTGCTCGAAAACTACATTGAACCTCATTCATTTGTGGCTCAGCTTAGCGTCTGAGTCTCTGCTCCAGGATTCTAGAGTAGATTTTACCGGGTACCATGGAGGGATATGTCTCTATGATTTCCACATTGTCGGTTGTCATTCTTTTTGAAAATGGGTGTGTGGATGTTATTATGGCAATCTTCCAATCCTTTGGTATGGTCTTGTTGCGCCAAGCTGCCTGTAGGACCCTCAGAAGTAATAGGTCGCCTGCTGCCCCAATGTACTTAACCATATCTAGTGCTATACCATCATGCCCTATATATATATATATATATATATATATATATATATATATATATATATATATATATATATATATATATATATATATATATATATATATATATCATACACAGACATATATATATATATATATATATATATATATATAATCTAAATCACGGGGATGAGTTCCATGATAACACCTACACAGACATGCCCTCACATAAACACACACATGCACACACACACGCACACACACACATATATATATATATATATATATATATATATAATATATATATATATATATAGAAAGACAAATAGACGGATGGACGGACGGACAGACAGTCTGACTGACATATAGATAGATAGATAGATAGATAGATAGATAGATAGATAGATAGATAGATAGATAGATAGATAGATAGATAGATAGATAGATAGATAGATAGATGATAGATAGATAGATAGATAGATAGATAGATAGATAGATAGATAGATAGATAGATAGAGTAAACGATAGATAGATAGATAGATAGATAGATAGATAGATAGATAGATAGATAGATAGATAGATAGATAGATAGATAGATAGATAGATAGATAGATAGATAGATAGATAGATAGATAGATAGATAGATCATTTGTTTATGGTGTTGATAGTTATTTTTGATAAGAAACAATAATTACACTCTAGGCAAACTCATAGGTCTCAAACGCAAACGCCCAGTCTCTCTCAACATATGTCGACGGGTATGAATGCTGACTGTTTCTGTAGTGCGCTGGTTGTATACATGTCTGACACGTCCTCTCATACGTCCATGCCTGCTAGTCTTACATATGGTGCCCAATTCTAGCAATCTTAGTTCTGCTGGGTCATCGACTGTCGCGTATTTCTCTAACAGGTGAGCGTTAACTGTCTTTAGTATCCTCCCCTTATACATATCAAATGTCCCACTATGGGTGCTCTAGAAGCTCTCCCATTGCCGTGCACTCTTGATAACTATTAAAGTCGATCCACACCAGTTTCTGAAGATTCGAGGCTTGTATGGACGTTTTCCATTCACGTTGTACCCATCCATTTTGTATCTTCCGAAGCAAGGACTGAGAGTCGGACACAGTAACTGCCCCAAATGACGGAGTTTCAGACAGTCACTTCAGGGCTGCGGTATCTGCCGCTTTCTCCATTCTCATGCTGGAAGTAGTTGTCATCGAAACTCTGCTCTGTTCAGCGACGAAACTACCCTTTACCCTAGATAAGAAGCCCAATCATGGTTTCTTACCACAGAGTACAGATGCATGTTTGATGTTGAATATGTTTATTTTTTTAAACCTTTCCGTTGTATTTTTAACATTCTACTGTAAAACAGCAGGTATGTGGACTCCTGGTGGTTTTTATTCGTATTTAGCGTGCTCAGTCTACTTTTTTTCTTTTCTTTATTTTTTGTTGCTGAAATTAGCAACTTGACTTGACTGGAGATTTGCCAGTTGTGGTGAATCATCTTAGTTGTCCTCGTTCATAATGCACTCACATGGAGAAACTGAGAATGGTTTGGTTTAAATCTTTAAGCTGTGCGGGATAAAATAAAGTTTGATCAAATGAAAGCAAAGCTTGAACCAGAGTGGGCCACCGACCGAGCGAAATGGGGACAGTTTGTTGCTGCCCTACAAGACACCACTAGGCGTGTTGGCCATTGACAGCTTTGTCAGTCATGGGCAAAGAATCCAAGAAGAAGAAGAAATTAAAGCAAAAATGTCCTATTTCCACAAAACCTGCCTAAGGAAAATCCTTCCAATTTTCTAGCCAAACACGATCACCAACCTAGAACTGCTAGCTCAAGGCCACCTAGGCGACATGCGCACCATCATAACGGGCAGACGCTGGAATTGGTTTGGCCACGTCCTCAGAAGAGACCCTGAACACCATCACCAGAACTGCAATACTGTGGACTCCAGAAGGAAAGCGAAAGCAAGGCCGGCCAAAAGCCACTTGATGGAGAACACTGAAGGTAGAGATGTTAAACATAAACCATAGCTGGAGCACAACAAGAGAGATGGTTGCCGACCGAGCAAAGTGAAGGCAGTTTGTTGCTGTCCTACAAGACGCCTCCAGTCGTGATGGTCACTGATTGCTTTGTCATTCAGCGGTCAAAGACCAAAGAAAAAAGAAGAAATGAAAGCAGTCAGTAAATAAAACAATAAATAAAGTGATTTGTATTTTTCATTATTATTTATAGCGAGTCGTGGGATTGTTTGAACAAAAGTGATTGTGACTATAAACTGTTGTCGATCAAAAATGAGAATCGGCTTCGGACTCCACTTGAAAATTAGCGTTAAGACTTGAGACTCCACTTGAAACGTGGACGAAGTACTTTAGACTTGACTAGAGGCTTGTTAGGAAAGATTATAAAGACAGCTCTGGTGTTTATTCACTGATTATCAATGTCTTCCTTCCATATGACTGTGGTAAAGTGGGATGTTATAAATATTTATAGGGGACTTAGTGTACTGACTGAGATCTGCTGTGAAGGTATCTGTATCTATTAAGTGTGGTGTATTACAGATGACCTTACTTGCTACCACATTTATACCTCAGTCAGAATTATTCTGGAATATTGTGATGACTACGTTAAATGTCTAGGGTTATGAAAATGATGAAGTGTAAGTCACAACAACAACAGACAGATAAACAATTTAATTTATTCCACAACACTTTACAACACTGTGACACTCACACACATATAACACTCTATAAGACTATCTTAAGTGAGTCAAGTGTTTAAGTTTAAAAATATATGTATTAATTCTTTCAATAATGGGTATCCTGATTCAACTACACAGTGAACCAGGAATCACAATCAAATATAATTACAAATAGTATGTACACAGTTTATATATATGAACCTTGTTTTGACATATTTTATTACTATTATTCTATGTGTGTAATCTGTGAAGTAGTAATATGAGGTAATACTGGTTTTGTTCAAGCTTGGTTGTTGTTTTTCATCATGACTTCAAGTGTTTGATTATAGTGGAAATAGTATTGGGAAAAGTTCACAGTTCCTGTCATTTGAACCAATTAATTGTCCCTCTGTGTTTAATAAAATGTCAATTTTTGAGGGGGCACATAATGTTGAGCTACTCTGGCCACAGAAGCTTATCTTTCGTGATGGCGGCAGGAAAAGACTCCTCTGCTCGATTGCTTCACTGTGTTCTTGAGACACCTCACTGGTCGCTATCTGGACCAAGGAGTATGCTGTCAGCCTCTGGATTCAGCAAAACTCAGACCAGGTGCTGCTTCAATAACTAGGACCACAGTCCCTGAAACAAGAAGGTTGTACCTCCTACTTCAGATCTAATTTATAATCTATTTCCACACTGAACGCAATACATAACAAACACTGAGTTCAGAGCGGTAGGCCAACTGCTATCTTCATCTGAAACAATTTACACCAGTATACTCCTCCCTAATGGTTACTACGCCTCTGCAATTCCAGCATTATTTCCTTCTAGTCAATAAGATAGGTGTTAGTGTACTATTTGGCAATTCCATGCAGTTTTCTTTTCTCCGACACGTTCTGTTCAGGTTGGAGCACTATCTAGGCCTTGCCTCATGTTCGCTACTGAACCACGCACATATACAGACATAAATTATCAATTTACATTCAATTTTCATTAAAAAGATATCGAATATATCAAGCTTACCACAATTCATGGAAATAATACACAGATACGTTGACTGGCGATGAATATGGCACAAATTCCGATCTGCCTCTGTCCCAGACTTTTATTTAGAAAAATATGATCTGGATCTCAACGCACTGTTTCTTAGTAAGTTTATTTTAAAATGTGGCACTGAACTGACGCTCTTAATTGACTATATTGGCGGGTCTAACCAATCGGGCCATGTTTACACAGCTTTTCAAAAAAAGTACCTTTACTACCGTTTCCCATAACAACAAAGAATTAGTATTTGTAGTCCGACTAATCGTGTTTAGCCTTACATTTACTTCTATCCAATCAAATAGGATTTTACATGGTGGCCCATTTCCCGTAAAATAGTGGTTTCAAAACATGCCACTGTGCGATTATTTTTTGGTGTTGTCTGACACCCTCACTATTTTCTTTTGGCTATAATTTGTTAATTCCTAGACTATTTGCGTAACACTTAACATATTCTTTGTCAGCAAGTCCTAAGGAACCCAAATATATAAGTTTAATGGGGCTAAGGGGCTGCGTTCAAAATATGCATTTTCTTCTACCTCCCGTTCACTTCGATACGATGTGGTGTCTGGGTACTGTCAGGCTTTCAGACATAAAACAGTATAATGTCATGTTTCCTAATAAGCGTTTTTCAGGTTTTTAAACCTAACTCTCGTATGGGTAGTGTTTTTTTATCACGGTCTATTTGAAAAAAAAAGTTAGTGCTTCTGGCCTTTCGCGCGGGGAGGGTGGCATTAATTGTATATCGCGAGACGCGTGTTAGTGTTGCATGCGTTCCTGCTTTCAGCCCTCCCTCTCTCTATCCTAAGTTCATCTGTCTTTCCGTTTATGTTAACGTAGTGTATAAAATGAAATTAATGGAAGTATTAATTTAGGTCATTACGCAGTGTGCCTAGCTCAAGGTTTTCTTAGAAATACAGTACACGTTTTATTGTAGAAAGCGTGTAGTGATGCAGTAGGCTTTACTATCAACGTGAAACGTTACAATTTGCAGACGAAGTAGAAAACAAGGGGGATTTTTGTACGCCATTGTGACAGCACTGTACTTTTACCATTTCTCTTTCCTTTTATTGAATTTATGTGTTAGGCTTTACATTTACCTTTTAATTTATATATGTGGATTTAGAATGTTTCACGACAAATTCTCCCCTCTTAAAACAGACGTTATATGTCAGTCTATAATTCTATATACACATAGAGAAATTTATTATTAGTTCTGGGGCTTACGGTGATTATCATCACACGGATGGCGGCTTAAAAAATCCGCTCCCAGATTTGTTTTTCCAGATATATACTCTATGCTAAACTCAAATGGCTGCATAAGTAAGGACCACCTGAGTAATCTAGAATTTTCATGCCTAGCCTGCGCTAGAAACGACAAGGGTTTGTGATCCGTTTGCAACTTAAATGCCTTCCCATACAGATAAATATTGAATTTCTTTATCGCCCATATTACTGCAAGACATTCTTTTTCGCTAGTTGAGTAATTGGTTTCAGCTTTATTCAACTTTCTGCTTAATTCCCCATTCAATGCATCTGATTTCTGTAGCAGTGTCGCACCTAACCCAATATTACTGGCATCCGTCCTTACAATGAATTCTTGACTTAAGTCAGGTAGTTTCAAAATAGGTTTGCTTGTAAGCTTTTCCTTCAATTCCTGCTAAGCCAATTCACATTGTGGTGTCCATGTAATTCGATCTGGATTTCCTTTACGTGTCAAATCAGTTAACGGTGCACATATGGAATTAAAGTTTTTGATATACTTTTGGTAGAACCCACATAATGAGACAAAGGATCTCACGTCTTTCTTGGTTTGTGGTCTCGGGGCTTTCTTTAGTTTCTCTAAATTCTTGGGGTCAGGGGTCATGTTTCCCTGATGGATTGTGTGTCCCAAGAATTCTAATTCTTTACATCCAACGCAACATTTGGTTGGTCGGGCTGTTAAATTCGCTTCTCTAAGTCGATTAAACAGCATATTCAGAGAGTCAATGTGTTCCTCAAATGTTTCTGTTGCTATAAGGATATCATCCATGAAATTTGTAATGCATGGATTATTCAGAGGGTCCAATAATTTTCTCATCATTCTAGAGAAGACACTAGGTGCATTCTTCAATCCAAATGGCAATCTGTTAAACTCATAGTGTCCCTCTGAGGTACTAAAAGCTAGGTATGGTCTAACCTCAGGCTTTACTGGAATCTGATAGTATCCTTTACTCAGATCCACTTTTGAGAAATATTTAGCTTTATTTAGCCTGGCAAACAACTGATTTGTATCCGGCAATGGATCCACCTGTCCTTCTGTGATAGCATTCAGTCTCCTGTAATCTATACAGAGTCTATGTTCTCCAGAGGGTTTCCTTAAGAGTACAACACTGGAACTATACGAAGATTCACTGTGTGAAATAATTCCTTCCTTCAACAAATAGTCTATCTCTTCCTTCAAAGCTTTCTCCTTAGCAAAAGGAATCGAATAGGGTTTCATACAGACAGGTGTGGGGTCTATCAGTTTCATATCATATTCCAATAAGTTTGTATGCCCCGGTCGGTCCGTAAACACCTCTGTATGATTATCTAGAACCTGTTGCACTCTCTCTTTCTGAGTTTTCGTTAAATGTGTACTGATTTTCACCTGTGCCGCTGTCTCACAGGGGTGTAATGGATATTCAAATGATGAAAGTGGTTCCTTTTTCATCTCCATGGCAATGGACAAGGTCAACAAGTGTGTCTCTTCCTGATTTTCTCTTTCCAAATATTTCTTCAGGAGATTCACATGATAGATTTTTTCTTTCCCCTTTTTATCTATCTTATAATTTGTTCTAGACACCTTCTCTAGAACTGTATATGGACCTTGCCATCCAATTTGTAACTTATTCTGACTACCGGGTAGAAGAAGCAGTACCTTCTCTCCCACAGCCAAATCTCTGTCCTTAGCCTTCCTGTTGAAATAGGCAGCATGTTTCTTCCTGGCTTGTCTCAAATTTTCATTGGCAAGTTTCCAGCCAGTTTTTAAACGAATGGTCAGCTCATTCACATATTGGTATGAGGATGTAATATTTTCCTCTGCCTTTTCATCAGTCCACGTTCTTAACAGCGTTACATATGGACCTTTAATTTTGTGGACCTATTTGTCCATGCACCGGTAGGGTCTCTTCCACTCGAAGCGCTATAGTGATGATTTTTCTTCCCAGAAGTATCATGCACAAAACGACCGCTACCAATTCTTTTCTTGGGGCTTTCTCCCCACTTAAAATTCTTGATGAGAGATTTCCTCTCTACATCCTCTTCCTCCAGTTTGTTTAAGTCCGATTGAGGGATTTTCGGCTTATCCTGGGGTAAGACATATTTTTGCACTCTCCTCATAGTGGCCATTGTAAAACAGTTAATTGAAGCTTGTCCGTGAAAAGGGGCTTCCCATTCCATTTGGTCCACTTTATTTAATTTATTTTTCTTTCTATTGTCAGGCCTACGTTTGCCCCGTGGCGTGTCCAGGTCCTGATCAATGTTCCCACTTGTGGGTGTTCCCTCATGTGCTATTCTACACCTTTCTACAAAATTCTCAATGTCCCACCTTGCCTTGGGCCAATAATAATTGTGAGCCACCTTTTGGATGATGGTACCTATTTTCTCATGGTCCCCATCTTGTTTCACATGTAGGCTCCTTATTAATTCTGCCCTATATGCCTTTTGAAGAACCAACTGTCCGTGACCATTGGATCTAGTTCCGGCCTTCCTGTAAATCAACTTGTTTTTCATGTAAAAATCTCCCTTGCCTGGAGTTGTATGACAAGTTGACAATTTCCTAAAACAAGGCTTGAGGGTCTTATCCCCAGCCTGTGCCTTCCTCATCTCTTCTGGAGGGGTATCTATCAGGATATCCTCCTCCTGTCTTGAGGTCGACCTGACCTGAAGGGTGGCCATAACTATAGGGTTCCTTCTGCAATGGTCAGTGTCATGATTGTTCATCTTACAATTTTTACACCACCTCCTGTTTTGGTTGAAAGATTTTCTTTCATCATATTTCCTTTCATCGAATTGTGGGGTTTTATTTTTATTGTCATACCGTGGCCTATCAAACTGGTGCTTACCTTTGTTTTGATCTCTAGGATCAAATTTATTACAGTTCTGTGGTGCCTTAAAATTATCTACCTGTTTCTTTTTATTACCTGATACCTCTGCCTGAGCTGCTTGATACCTTTCTGCAACATTTAGCAACTCACCCAGCCTCTCTGCACCTTGTTCCATGAGAAACTTTCTCAGGTCTGGAGCCATGGACTCTCTTAATTGTTCTATAAGGACCATTTCCTTAAGATCTTGGGTTTTCCCCAGAGAAGTCCATTTCTCCAAGTATGTCTCTAACCGTACAGAGAACTGGTGATAGGTTTCACCTGACAGTAGTTTAGCATTCCTAAATTTTTTCATATAAAATTCTGCGTTCTTTTCATATCTTAACAAAAGAGCCTGCTTTAGCATGTCATAATTTTCTTGATCACCTCTGTTCATTTTGGCAAAAACTTCATAAGCTGCCCCACGAAGCCCTTGAGATAACTTTAAGCTCCACCTTTCTCTCTCTCTAACCCATACGTGGTAGCTAATAGTTCATATCTGTTTAGATAGCTCTCAATATCATCTTCTTTCTCAACAAAATGATCTAAATGAAAGTTCATAGCTGAGGTTGAGGCTCCCTGACTAGCAGTAGCATCGGAGGTAAAGGGACTGGCACCATTTTCAGGAGCATGGCCTTGAAACTCAAACTCCCTTAGTCGTAACTCATGTTCCCTTTGTAATCTCTTCTCCTCCTTTTCTGCTTCCCTCTCTGCAGCCTGTCTTCTTTCCTCGGCTTCTCTTTCAGCCTTTTTCTCTTCCAACTGGAGCCTTTTAATCTCCTTATCTGCCTCCAATGCTTTAGCCTCTGCCTCAATCTGCAACCTCTTAATTTCTTTTTCAGCCTCTATCTTTCTTCCAGCTTCTTTTTCTAATCTTTCAGATTCTAATTTTCTTTCTGCCTCTTTTTCTAATCTTCTTTCTTCACGTTCAATATATTTGTCACATTCCTTAGTGACATAGGCAATCATAACTTGCCCGTCCATTCCTAACTCTTTAGCAGTCTGCACAGCAGCAGATCGAAATTTGGCCAGGTCCGCCATTTTCTAACAGGTAAATGTATATAATGTCTAACTAAACAATACAATCTGTAATTAATTATCCAATGACAACCACAGGCACTGAGAGCTCAACCTTATTTAATTCCACTCAAGGATACCTTTTAAATCTTTATTATTCCCTGAAGTGAATTACCCCCAATATTTATAATAGGGAAAGATTCAAAATCCCGGACAGGACCCCAATATATGTGGTAAAGTGGGATGTTATAAATATTTATAAGGGACTTAGTGTACTGACTGAGATCAGCTGTGAAGGTATCTGTATCTATTAAGTGTGGTGTATTACAGATTACCTTACTTGCTACCACATTTATACCTCAGTCAGAATTATTCTGGAATATTGTGATGCCTACGTTAAATGTCTAGGGTTATGAAAATGATGAAGTGTAAGTCACAACAACAACAGACAGATAAACAATTTAATTTATTCCACAACACTTTACAACACTGTGACACTCACACACATATAACACTCTATAAGACTATCTTAAGTGAGTCAAGTGTTTAAGTTTAAAAATATATGTATTAATTCTTTCAATAATGGGTATCCTGATTCAACTACACAGTGAACCAGGAATCACAATCAAATATAATTACAAATAGTATGTACACAGTTTATATATATGAACCTTGTATTGACATATTTTATTATTATTATTCTATGTGTGTAATCTGTGCAGTAGTAATGTGAGGTAATACTGGTTTTGTTCAAGCTTGGTTGTTGTTTTTCATCATGACTTCAAGTGTTTGATTATAGTGGAAATAGTATTGGGAAAAGTTCACAGTTCCTGTCATTTGAACCAATTAATTGTCCCTCTGTGTTTAATAAAATGTCAATTTTTGAGGGGGCACATAATGTTGAGCTACTCTGGCCACAGAAGCTTATCTTTCGTGATGGCGGCAGGAAAAGACTCCTCTGCTCGATTGCTTCACTGTGTTCTTGAGACACCTCACTGGTCGCTATCTGGACCAAGGAGTATGCTGTCAGCCTCTGGATTCAGCAAAACTCAGACCAGGTGCTGCTTCAATAACTAGGACCACAGTCCCTGAAACAAGAAGGTTGTACCTCCTACTTCAGATCTAATTTATAATCTATTTCCACACTGAACGCAATACATAACAAACACTGAGTTCAGAGCGGTAGGCCAACTGCTATCTTCATCTGAAACAATTTACACCAGTATACTCCTCCCTAATGGTTACTACGCCTCTGCAATTCCAGCATTATTTCCTTCTAGTCAATAAGATAGGTGTTAGTGTACTATTTGGCAATTCCATGCAGTTTTCTTTTCTCCGACACGTTCTGTTCAGGTTGGAGCACTATCTAGGCCTTGCCTCATGTTCGCTACTGAACCACGCACATATACAGACATAAATTATCAATTTACATTCAATTTTCATTAAAAAGATATCGAATATATCAAGCTTACCACAATTCATGGAAATAATACACAGATACGTTGACTGGCGATGAATATGGCACAAATTCCGATCTGCCTCTGTCCCAGACTTTTATTTAGAAAAATATGATCTGGATCTCAACGCACTGTTTCTTAGTAAGTTTATTTTAAAATGTGGCACTGAACTGACGCTCTTAATTGACTATATTGGCGGGTCTAACCAATCGGGCCATGTTTACACAGCTTTTAAAAAAAAGTACCCTTACTACCGTTTCCCATAACAACAAAGAATTAGTACTTGTAGTCCGACTAATCGTGTTTAGCCTTACATTTACTTCTATCCAATCAAATAGGATTTTACATGGTGGCCCATTTCCCGTAAAATAGTGGTTTCAAAACATGCCACTGTGCGATTATTTTTTGGTGTTGTCTGACACCCTCACTATTTTCTTTTGGCTATAATTTGTTAATTCCTAGACTATTTGCGTAACACTTAACATATTCTTTGTCAGCAAGTCCTAAGGAACCCAAATATATAAGTTTAATGGGGCTAAGGGGCTGCGTTCAAAATATGCATTTTCTTCTACCTCCCGTTCACTTCGATACGATGTGGTGTCTGGGTACTGTCAGGCTTTCAGACATAAAACAGTATAATGTCATGTTTCCTAATAAGCGTTTTTCAGGTTTTTTAAACCTAACTCTCGTATGGGTAGTGTTTTTTATCACGGTCTATTTGAAAAAAAGTTAGTGCTTCTGGCCTTTCGCGCGGGGAGGGTGGCATTAATTGTATACCGCGAGACGCGTGTTAGTGTTGCATGCGTTCCTGCTTTCAGCCCTCCCTCTCTCTATCCTAAGTTCATCTGTCTTTCCGTTTATGTTAACGTAGTGTATAAAATGAAATTAATGGAAGTATTAATTTAGGTCATTACGCAGTGTGCCTAGCTCAAGGTTTTCTTAGAAATACGGTACACGTTTTATTGTAGAAAGCGTGTAGTGATGCAGTAGGCTTTACTATCAACGTTACAATTTGCAGACGAAGTAGAAAACAAGGGGGATTTTTGTACGCCATTGTGACAGCACTGTACTTTTACCATTTCTCTTTCCTTTTATTGAATTTATGTGTTAGGCTTTACATTTACCTTTTAATTTATATATGTGGATTTAGAATGTTTCACGACAATGACAGAATTGGATCTATGTAACACCGAAAAATTTACTTTACCACTAACAAAAACAGCTGAGGGCGATAAACTCAATAGCGCATCATTCCCACAGTCAGTTATGTCTGATAAAGGCTGTTATGTTAGCCTTTGGCTGTCTCAGACTACATAGAAGGATGCAAACGGTTTGAAAGAAAATTTGTATCTCTCCTTTAAATGCTATTTTCCACTTGTATGGGTTTCAAATACCCGAATCCTCTAGTTTTAAGCGCTATTAATTTGCCCTCGTTCCTTCTCCTATTGGTTATTGTCATATTTGATCAGAATTGACATTACTGTATTCCGTACAACCCATTCGTGCATTCAAAATAGTCCTCAGAGATTGCTAGGAACTAAATTATCATTCGTTCATTTAAAATATTCCTCAGAGATCGCTAGGTACTAAACCATCATTCATTCATTTAAAATACTCCTCAGAGATCACTAGGAAATAAATCATCAATCGTTCATTCAAAACAGTCCTCAGAGATCTTACGTTTGGTGCCAAATTCCAATAATCATAGTCTTATTGATTCATCGATAGCAGTGTCGCTTTCTAACAGGCAATCATTTATTGTCCTTAGTATCTCTTCCGTATCCATTTCCAGTGTCCTCGCTATGACTGATCTCGAAGCTACTCTGTCAGCTCTTTCATTGCCGCATACCTGTAGTGACCAAAACAGTAGATCATGCCAGTACGTAATCTTGTTTTAATGGATGGTTTCCATTCATGCCGTTAGCTTCACCTTTGGACCTCTCCTATATTTGTACTGAGTCTGACACGACAACTGCCCTTGCTGATAGAGCTGGAGGTTATTGTCATGTAATCTCTGCTCTTTTCAGCGACGATCCTGTCCTTTACTCTAGCCGAGAAGTTCCATCCTGATTTCTCACCACGGAGTATAGATCCATCAGTGTACATAAGAGCATCGTCATCTCCTAATATAAATGGGTACTCCACCAAAAGGCTAAGCAAAAGACTAACATTCTCAGAGGATTCAAGCATTATATTAATTGAACCTAGAGTAGATAATTTATCCTCAAATATGCTGCAGCGTATTGGCGTATAAGTACTTACATCGGCATTGAAACCTCTTTAACCATAACTATACTGTTCACAAAAAGAAACGCAACTTTTTTGGTGTTACTTTTATAAAAGATATTCGCTGATTGGACATCAGTCAACCTATCGACTGTGTCCACCTGGTCATTAACTTCTCGTGGTTACCTGAATTGTACTCACCTCATGATTCGTGAGGTCATGAAAGAGGTCAAGGTCAAAACAACATTTTTGACAATAACTCGTGACAGGTTCATGAGAATCCCGTGAAACTTACTGAACACAAAACTCTCTGACCATATTATTGAATGCCTATAAAAGATTGACGCTCCTCGAATAAATTCAGTTGAAAATTCCATGCGCAAGTATGGCTCATCTTACTGCAGAACAACGACTCATCATCATTGGACGTTTACAGACTGGACAGTCACAAAGTGTAGTGGCCAGACAATTTAATGTGGTTAGAAGCACCATTAGTAGCCTGTGGAGGCGATTTCAAGAAACTGGCTCAGTGGCAGACCGGCCGCGCAGTGGAAGACCCAGAGTCACAACTCCTGCCGAAGACCGCTTCATACGGCTGCGTCACCTCAGGAATCGACTTGCATCTGCGTCCTCCACAGTCCAGTCAATGTCAGCAGCTCGTCGAATTTCAGATCAAACGGTCAGAAACCGGCTGCACGACTCTGGTCTTTGGGCTAGAAGACCCTACAGAGGTCCTGTTCTTACGGACCGGCATCGCCAGAACCGACTGCAGTGGGCGAACCAGCATCGTCAATGGACCGTTGGGAATGACTGGAGACGGGTTTGGTTTAGTGATGAATCATTTTTTTGTGCTCCAGCGACACGATAGACGGAGAAGAGTTTACCGCAGAGTCCATGAGCGCTACGCCCAGAACAGCGTTGATGAGGCTCCTCCACATAGTGGTAGAGGTGTACTGATGTGGGGGGCGATCAACTTCATGGGAAGAAGTGACCTGGTGCAAATTGAAGGACGCCTGAATGCCCAACGATACGTCGCTGAAATTCTTCGTCCTCACGTCCTTCCCCTTCTGGCTGCACGAGGGTCGATTTTTCAGCAGGATAACGCTCGACCTCATGTGGCACAACTCACCACCCAGTTCGTCGCTGACAACAACGTCCAGACCATTCCGTGGCCAGCCATGTCATCAGACATGAACCCCATAGAACACTTATGGGATGAACTCGACAGACGACTCCGCCAGCCAGACGTGGCTCCAGCCAATCTCCGACAGTTGTCTCTTGCACTGCGGGAAGAGTGGACAGCCATCCCACAACAACAGATCCAACGGCTAATCGGATCCATGTCAAGGAGATGTCGTTCTCTGATAGAGGCCAGAGGAGGCCATACACCTTACTGAAACGGAGTCCTCAGTCGCAAAGAATAAAAGTCCAAACCAAATTTAATGAACATCATTTCATTGTTAAAGTCTGAAAGTTTATTCATGCCAAGATTGAAACATTTATTCCAGTTATTTCCATGTTATTCTTCTCCTTCTCCCTTCTAGGTACCTTTCTCTTGTCTATAATTTTTTTTAAATCTTGCTCTATCTGTTGTTTTGTTTCACAGATTTAAAAAAATGATGTATATAGTGAAAGAGGGTTTATCCACAGCTAGTACCTAGCATATGTTAAGAAAGGGGCCCTATATTTAAAAAAAAACAATAAAACAACACAAATATATTTGAACACATACATTTTTAATTTGCATAGTAATTATCATTATCAAAAGTAACAACACAGTCAACATTATTGTTTAAATATTAATGTTTCTACATTTAGCATGAGCAAATTTGTTGTTGATATAGGTTGTATCAATTTCACGCAGAAGTTTATGTTCAATGCTCATTAGTGTGAGATTGTTCAATCTCTTTTGACCCATGGTGCTCCTTAGTTCATTTTTAATAAGTTTCAGTTTTGAAAATGATCGTTCTCCACTGCAGTTGGTTACCATTAGTGACAAATAGATGCGCAAGGCGATTTCTACATTTGGAAAACAAGACTCCAAAGAATTGTCAATTATCAAACGGTAAAACTGTAACTCTACAAGGTCTAGAGTAGTGCCAATATGAGAAGCAAGATCAGTTTTCAACAGTTCTGTAAACTGCACAAGTTCTTCACAAAGACTTTCTTCCAGATCTTCCGGATATGATTTAATAAGATTCGATGATCTCGTTACCACCTCTTCAGGTGTAAACGACTGTAACTGACAAAGGAATCCAAATACATCATTCATTCAACTTTTGATAAGCTTTCTGGCGTTTTGACAAGGCAGAGAGCAAGCTATCAATAAGGACAAGAAATGTTCGGCTTTTAAACTGCTGAGAAGGCGTTTGAGATTCAACAAGTGGATCAAGTGTGCTGGAACCACTGAAATCATCATACTCTCGATTTCGTTTGTGTTTTCTTCGAGTTTGTTCTTGATAATGTTCACACTCAGTCAGATCCTTGGCCTTTTGCTCTATGTCTGCAAAAGTAGACCGCATAGCTTGAATATACCCCCGCAGGGATTCATAGAGTGCACAAGCTGTATTCAAATCTTGGTCAGAAGATTGCAAAGAAGCACTGGTCATTTGAAAACGCTGTAATACTTGATCCCACAGTATGATCATTATTCCTGTTTCTAACTTCATCATGGTTGAAAGTAGACCACGAGCCTGTTGACGACACTCTGCCTTCTGATCATTGTTATCTGAAATATCATCCAAGACTTGTTTTATTGCAGAAAAGCTGTGTAAAAGTGCTTTTGTTGCATCTGCCCGAGCGGACCACCTGGTATCTGACAGTCTTTTCACAAAGGGCAAATGGGACTTATTATGAGTACCGCCAGCACATAATGCAGTAGAAAGGAGACCCCACCGGTAGGTAGAAGCAGAAAAGAAGGTGTACAGGCTTTCAACAAATCCAAAGAAAATGACTGCTTCTTGACAACCTTCAGCAGCACATTTTCCAACCAAATTTAGTGAATGTGCAAAACACGGAATGTAATGCGCAAACTTATTCATCTCTTTAATTCGTGCTTGTAATCCTATAAACTTGCCACTCATGTTGCTGGCGTTGTCATAACTTTGACCACGGCAGTCTTTAATATCAATGTCATTTGCCTTTAAAAAATTAAGTAGACTTTTAGTAAGCTGTTCAGCACTATGACCTTCCATATCCAAAAATGTCACAAATCTTTCAACTGGTCCAGATGGCAAAACATAGCGCAGAGTCAAAGTCAGCTGGTCCATATTAGATATATCTGGAGTAGAATCCAATGAAACGGAATAATACTTGTATTTCTTCACTTCACAGAGAATGTGATCCAGTATGCTGGATCCAATCAGATTGATGAATTCCTCACACGTTGTTTTAGATAGATATGATGTATGTCCAAATCCTTTGTTTGCATGAGTACTTATATGCTCTGCCAGAAAAGGGTCAAACTTGGCCAGTAATTCTAACAACCCTAAGTAATTCCCGTTATAAGGGGACCCAACAATTTCATCACTGCCACGAAATGAAAGGCCTCGTTCTGCTAAAAACTTCACAACTTCAATTATTCGCTCTAGAAGTTTGTGCCAATACTTTTCTTGAATGTCCATTTGTTTCACAAGTTGGGAATCGACACGTTCACCTTTGTTTTTACGCATCAACAGTGAAATTAAAGCTTGTCTATGTGAGGAGCTTTCTTCATGTCGACGCAATAGATTGCTTGCATTTTTCCAGTCATTAAACCCTTCCACAGTAAACTTTGTTGAACATTCTGAACTCATAAGCTTGCATGGGAAACAGAATAGGCGCCTTTTACTTTCTGAATAGCATAACCATTTTCTTGTTTGTAAGTTTATGAATATGTGTAAAATAAGACATCTGACAGTATCGAGTTTTCTTTTCAGTGTCATACAATCGCACGGATGAAGAGAAGGCACTATCAACATGTTGACATTTTTCACTTCCCTTGGATATCCAATATTCACGCTCACAGTCATCTATATTGTTCGGCCAGTCACCAATATCATTAGAGTACTTCTTCGTTTCACTTATTCTTTCACATTCAGACTCAGTGTATACTGGGTTTTGCTGTATGTTTTCTGCTGCACAGCCTGCACTAGTACTAGTTGTTCCTGTACTTCCAGCTTCAGCGGTTAGAGTACCACCACCATGAACATCAAAATATTCTGTCAGCTTACGTGTTTTTGATATCACAAGTTGATCTCTTCTTTCTTTTTCTTCCTTCGCTTTACGTTTTTCACTTCCAGAAGCATAATTACGTCCAATATCTCTGTGTCTACTGCTCATTTTTTGAGTTTTCTAACCTTACAAATCAAGAAATTTTAATCAAGATCGAAAGAGAGTGCGAGCACGCCGTATACCTCAATTAAAACAGGAAGTTTCCGTTTCCTAAATTCTAGTTTTTATTGTTAATGCAAATTCATTTCACAAAGAACGAAACAAAATTAGAGGGGCAGTCGCCTAGAGCCAAAAAAGTGGCTTCCGTCCAAACGTGACCAAATTTTCAACGCCACTTAAATGGCTTCCGTCCGCAAACAGTTAAGATAAAAATAATGAAGAGTCACACTAAGTCACCCTCTTATGCTCTTTCTCTCACAATTTCGTGACACCAAATGAAAAGGCGCTAAAGATGGCATAAATCACAAGATCATTGGTTTAACGCTCGTATTAGAAGATGACCAAAAAATTATGTACATATTTATTGGCGCGGGGCCCCTAAAAGCGCGGGGCCCGTAGCATATGCTACTTTTGCTACTACGTTAATCCGGCTCTGCATATCCATCTACATCGCCTTTTTCACTATTTTGATTCACTGTTATCTGACATTTTGCCCATAGCCTCACATTAGCTAACAGTTACGTCCATTTTCGCACAACCATTTTTGATGCGAGACTTAACAGATTACCAGATGCCGTAATCTAACTATGTTAAACGTACTTAGGTACGCATCTATGTTAATGATATAACTTAAATGTATTAAGCACCAAAGTGCACGAATTTGGTGCGATAAAATCGTTAGTTGCCATAGAGCGCTGATGAAGTCAGATAGTGACGTCATAGAGCTGAGAGACAAGATGCCGGTTTTGAAGACAGACGTTGTGCTGGTCTTTTGAGTCCCATGTTGTGGGATTAACTAATTATAATTTGATGTCTTAGCTACCTTCCAGGGCGAAGCGTTAGCCACAGCCAAGTTCGATTTATCTTCGTCAATATCTCCACGTGATATTTGACGTAAGTAATTTTTACAAGATTTTGACAGGGCTTCAGTACGGCATTGTGACCTACTGCTAGTGAGTTTCAAAATCCATTCTTACGAAGAATATTAAAGTCGAACGATTGTTATGAAAGTATCAAGATAAGATGTCCGGCCAAAAGAAGTAAATATACGTATCCTTTCAAGGACTAAATATGGAAAGAAGTGAACTATCTTCACCTCAATACTTTACCGTTTGCAAATTGTCCAACGGTCATTGAGGTCAGTCAAGTTGACTTTGTAACCTTGCCTTTATGCAGAGTTCTTATCACCATGCCATGTTCTATTATGTCGTCAACATTGATGTCGTCCATGTATCGTCAAATAAATGAATGAGAATTAATTATCAGTCAAGACATGAAATCAGCGTCCATCTATTATAATATTATAGTCGGCCACCTGTAAGCCCGACCAAACTGACAGCATTCTTAGTCAGTAGCATTGTGAACTATGAAATAGTCGGCCGCCTGTAAGCCCGACCAAACTGACAGCATTCTTAGTCAGTAACCTTATAAACTATGAACATTCGAGTTATAATCAAGAACTCAAACTTCAAACAAACTATTGACACTTTACTCCAACATCTGGGGAAGTTTTCCTTCAAAATAACGAATACTACATCCACCAGAAATAACATTACTACATCTGGGGACGCAAGGTAGCTGGCCATAACGAAAGGGCTTCTACATCTGGTGAGCCAGTTTCAAGGGAAGCAGCTTCAAGAACTCATTCAACAACTCAAGCGTTTTTACCAGGTCAAATCTTAGCAAACCATCAAGATCAAGGACACTGTTTGCTCTTTGAGAGGGCTACCTAACGGCTTTCAAGATTGACCTTCAAGCGATCCTGATTCAAGTCTGGTTATTATCTATCAACCGTAGATTTCCTCTGTATTGCAAGGCTCTTATGCAAAGCCCGAGATCCGAAATTGCTAGGTCTGCGAGGACTGGGAAATTTTTTTTCTTGCAAAAAGATAAGTGAACTATTTGTTCTGTTCACCATTGCATGTTTTAGCTGAGCCTTTTTTTTTGTGTCCATAGTCATGTTTTTTTTTTCGTACGCCCGCTAATACTCGATGCGAAATCTCAGGTTACTATTAATGTTTAACCTGACATTGATTTTACGTGAGTATCCCTTTTTTTTCTTGTACAGAGACAGGTGTCCCTCGCCATTCAGGCAGATACTCGCCGATTTCGGAGGTACCCATTAGAGCTGGGTCGGCTCAGGAGCCGCCAATCCCTGGTCGACGACACTCCATCAAATGTCCTCCAGGTCTCGAGTTACTCCAGTCCAAATCCCGGTCGACGAAAAATCCTCAAATGCCGTCGCCCGGGTTTGATCCTGGATCACCCGGTCGCCAGAGCGGGGTGGTAACCACTACGCTAGCGCGGCTCCCAATAGTCATGATATATGTTACATGTTCAGTGTTTAACGTGGGCAGGTTGGGTTGGCGACTCACATAGGATATATCCCGAAGTTAACTTCTGGGCCTTCGTGAGTGTTCTATAGATATTTTATTTTTATAGACCTCCTTTAGGGATGTCCCAGCACATAGCTGGAAGACTATTCTAGTCCACTACGCTGGTTCTCTGTGGACTATATTCGTTTAGCTGTGACGTTGAGTTTTTATTGTTGTTATCGTTATATTTCTTCTATCCGTACCTTGGTTTTATAATTGACTTTGTTTGTGACCGTCCTTCTAAACCTGTCTATCACTTATTTCTATACACACTTTACATTTATACCTTGTGTCGTTACTTGTCTTGTTTTTATTTGCAGCTATCATTGCATACTTTGCAATAGTTATCATATTTATTTCTGATTTATTATTTGTTTGATTCCTGCGAACGTTGTCACTTGTTCCATTATAACTTGTCATTGTTGCTGTTGTTTTATTGGTCTATATCGTACGTAATTTATTTGTATGTCCTGTTACATGACTATTAATGCATTAATGACTATATGATAAATAATAATTATAATATAACATTTACTTCCTTATAACATATATTTCGACTAATTCAGTCATTGTGAGTGGGAAAACATGGCCACTCTAGAATCCTTCATGAGGATTGGAAAAGAATTTGGCTATAAAACAGATGCTCTACGACAATTTGCTTTTACACAATTAGCAAAAGCGAAAGAGGAAGAAGCTATATTAAAGCAGGAACTAAATGAGAAAGCAACTAAAGATAGAGAGGCGGAAGAGAGAAGAAGAGAGGCGGAAGAGAGAAGAAGAGAGGCGGAAGAGAAAAGAATGCAATTTAAAAGCGAGATGGAGGAGAAGAAAGCTCTAACCTTAGCTCATGAAAAGGAAATGATGCTCCTTCACCTGGAGGAATTAAAATTAAGGGGTCAAAATGCAAATAAAACTAACTCCAATAATACTGCACCTTCTGATAAAAATTATGGCAGTGATAAATTTAAATTGCCTAAATTTAATCCACATTGTGATGACTTGGCATGTTATCTGTCACGCTATCAAAGTGTATGTAAATCACGTGGACTGGATAAAGCTCAATGGAGTGTTAAACTGATAGAATTTTTGACAGGAGAACCTTTGACTCTGGTACAAACAATGTATCCCACTCTGCAAAAGGACTACGATAATGTCAGAGCTGCACTGCGAAAAATATATCAATTGACTGAGGAGGGATACAGATTGCGATTTAAATCCTTGCTACCGGAATCTGGAAAGGATTTCGCTGACTTTGTATGCAAGATACGTCTCACACTCTATAGATGGATAGAGCTGTCAAAAATAGAACATTCCTTTGACGCTCTTCGTGATTTGATGTTGCGTGATAAAGTAGTGTCATCAGTTAATGCGACATTCCTCTCGTTCTTACATGAACGGAAGCCTACGAATTTTAATGAATTGGATCAAATCTGTACACAGTTCTGTATTGCACATCCTAATATGTTATATCATCATCATGTGACATATTCTTTCCAGAACTTTGGTCTTTACTTTGTCTGCTGTCAATACTTTGGTCTTCTTGGTGTTTAGGTATAGATTCTGAGCCTCGCTGTGTTTTTTGGTGGACAGAATTAATTGTTCAAGTCCTTCTGGGTTGGTCGATAGGAGGACTGTGTCGTCAGCATATCTGATTTCCGGGATCTGGTACCCACCGATGTTAAATGAGTCAAACTCTGTGTGTTCTTGGTCATCTCTTACGTTTCTCATGATATTCTCGGCATAAATGATAAACAGGTAAAGGGAAAGGGTACAGCCTTGTCTTACTCCTTTCTGTACTTCAAACCATTCTGATGTTTCCCCCTCTATTCTTACGGCTGCTTGTTGTTCTTAGTACAGCAGTGCGATGAGTTGTATAAGGTGGTTTGGAAATCCCATATTTTCCATAATAGCACATAACTGCTGATGTTGTACACAATCGAAAGCTTTGGTGTAATCAATGAAACATGTATGTAGGTCAACGTTGAATTCTCTACACTTTTCTATGATGATCCTCATGTTGAATATATGATCTCTAGTGCCTCTACCTGGTCGAAAACCCGCCTGTACTTCGTTTATTCCTGTTTCTAGCTTTTTTTGCATCCTTTTCATTATGATTTGTAATAGTATTTTGCTGGCATGGGTTATAAGAGCTATAGTTCTGTAGTTTGTGCACAGTTTCAGGTTGCCCTTTTTTGGCAAGGGTATGTAAATTGATCTTTTCCATTCCTTCGGCCAAATTCCGCTTTGCCAGATCTTGCAGCATAATGCATGGTATATACGAGCGCTGCCTTCTCCTCCTAGCCTGTATCATTTCAGCTGTTATTTCATCACAACCAGGAGATTTTCCACTTTTTAAGTGTTTGATTGCGTTCCGGACTTCCTCTATGGTAGGTTCTGGTTCACGTTCCGCTTCTTTCATGACGTTGTTATCTGCCGCTGTGTTTATTTCCGTATACATTTCTTGACAGTACTCCTTCCATCTGTTCAGAATATCTTTACGTTCTGTTAGAGTGTCGCCTTTCTTGTCGTTTATTGCTCGAGGTGATGATTTAAAGTTGCTGTTCTTCAATGTTCTTACTTCAGAAAACATATTCTTACTCAATCCCTGTTCGCGCATTGTTATATAGCCATTCACATATCAGAGAAGAATTACCCGTTGCTTCTGCCATACAACACAATAATCACTTTCGAAGTCCTTCTCTCAGTCACGACAGAAACTTTAGAAAGGGAGAGAACAGGAATTTCAATAGTTTTAAAGGGACACCATTTTGTAGTCTTTCACCATCTCAACAAAACTAGAGACAATCCAATAAGCCATATAATTTCAATAATAACAATTATGGAAATTATCAAGGAAATAATAATAACAATTATAATCGATCGCGATCTCCCTCATTTTTTAACAGGAATAACTTACCATACCAAAAATACGGTCAAAGGGACAATATTTATCACCGTAATTGGCGTTCAAACCAAAATAGTGATCAAAACAGGTCAGATAACTATAACAATGTCAGAAATGATGATCGTAATAGATCAAAAGGTAGGGACAGAAATGTAAATAATAAACAACATCGCCAGGCTAATTCTGCTCATTATGATCTTCAGGCTAATATAGATCAGAGTACAAATGTTGATGTGCATAATGCATCTTCTTGTTCTTTAGATTTCGAACAGGTTAAACTTTGTCATCAATGGACAACTCTGTTCCAGCCGAGGGTGATTACGACGTTGAGTTGCGGCCATGCCTTGCCAAGTCTCCTTGCGTTGTCCACCGCCATGACGGCATCAACACAGGACGGAAGAGGATCTCTTACCTTACACAAAGGATTTGCAAATAAAATTCCCGTGTCTATTTTGTTTGACACTGGATGTTCAACCGTAGGAATTAGACAATCCTTAGTACACCCGTCATTAGCGACAGGAAAAAGAGTTCAGTGTGTCACATTTGGTGGTACAGTTGAGACATTCCCAACTGCAATTATAGATTTGGATACACAATTTTTTACAGGAAAAATCCATGCCTGTATACTTCCTTCACCAATCAGTGATTTGATAACACTAGTCAACAAATTTTCAAAAGTTATTTGAACCAGAAATTAAATATACCATTTCTTATTGATTTTGACATGCTGATTTCAAATATCATAATGAAATTCACCAAGTGGCTCTGGTTTTTTTTTTAATTATGAATTTACATTACAGTAATACAAATAATGTATGCTTGTTTAATTCTCTGGGGTGAACAGCTAGTCTTTCTACTTTAGCATTATAAAAATTATGGTTACATACTCAATTAATTGATATTTCAACATAAAATGATAGAAAAAATAAAAACATTATTTAAAGTTCACATATCATGTTTTTAAAAGGCACATTTGAACCCATTCCGCCATTATTCAGTCGCTGTTCGAGCTCTCTTTGCTTGCTTCTTGTAGTCAATCGATGAGGTGTCTCTTGTTACGGTCCAACAGTAATCAGCAAGCATTGAAGGGATCCAATTGCCTTGATACCTTGTCTCCATAGCAGCAATGTCCTGGCGAAATCGTTCACCATGCTCATCACTGACCGCTCCACAGTTTGACGTAAAGAAATCCAGATGAGAATCCAGAAAATGAATTTTCAAAGACATGTTGCAGCCAAGACTCTTATACTTCAGAAGGAGATTTTCTACAATTTCATTGTAATTATCAGATCTGTTGTTTCCAAGAAAATTGTCCACCACTGACTTAAATGCTAGCCATGCTGCTTTTTCCTTGCCATGCAACACGCAAAGAAACTCGTCATCATGAAGAAGTTTTCGAATTTGCGGACCAACAAATACTCCCTCTCTTATTTTAGCTTCACTCTGTCTTGGAAATTTTCTGATGAGGTATTTGAAAGCCTAATCTGCTTTCTCCATTGCCTTGACAAAGTTTTTCATGAGACCCAGCTTAATGTGCAAGGGTGGCAACAAAATCTTGCTGGTGTCGACAAGTGCTGGGTTCTCAACGTTCTTAATGCCAGGCTGCAATGACTGCCTGATTGGCCAATGTCTTCTTATGTAATGGTAAGTTCGTGCACGGCTATCCCACTCACAGAGAAAGCAACAGTACTTGGTGTATCCACCCTGTAGTCCAAGCAAAAGAGCGACCACTTTTAAGTCACCGCAAAGTGACCAATGATGATGATCGCAGTTTATTCACTTCAAAAGCTGCTTAATGTTTTTATAAGTTTCTTTCATATGAACTGCATGTCCAACTGGAATTGACGGTAACACATTACCATTATTAACAAAACAGCTTTAAGACTCGTCTTGGATGAATCAATGAAAAGCCTCCACTCTTCCGGTATGTAATTGATTTTGAGGGCTGCCATTAAACCAGAAATGTTGTGGCACGCAGAAAGGTCACCCTCTTTGAGAAAGAATGTAATAAGCGGCTTCTGACGGTTCCTATACACAGAAATTGTAACATCTTCTGCCAGGAGACTCCACTGGTGCAATCTGGAACCCAAAAGCTCCGCCTTGTTCTTCGGTAAATTCAAATCTCTTACAAGATCATTCAGTTCACCTTGGGTTATTAAGTGTGGTTTAGTGGATGTAGTTTGCTCAAAATCTGGGTCGCTTGAGGTTGATGGTTCAGGACCAGCAATGTCCTCTTCTTCATCAGCGGAAGCAGCTGAAAATGATTCTGGCACTCTGGGAACTAGTAGGTCATCGTCATGTGGTACCGGACGTATTGCAGAGGGGATGTTTGGATATTCCAGAGTCCATTTTTTCTTCTTTTATATGCCTTTCCCAATTGGAGGGACCATGCAAAAGTAACAGTTGTTGAGATGATCAGTGGGCTTTCTCCAAATCATTGGGACTGCAAAATGCATAGCTTGCCTTTTGCCAGTCAACCACAGTTTAAGATGTGCTCCACATGTATTGCAGCATATGTTTGGCGCCCAGCTCTTATCTTGATCTCCTATTCTGCAGCAAAAATACAAACTGTACGCCTTCTTAATCACTTTAGTTATATTTCGTTTTTGTGATACAAATGTCACCTCACCACATATACGAGTATAACAGAAATTATTAGCACTGTTCACACATGTCCTAGGCATTTCTAACTACGATACTTTTGATAAGGACAAATGCACTAACTAATGGCAAAATTTTATCAGAGATACGATATTTATACACAAAGGCGATGTAATCATAGGTAGGATTGCATCATCAACTTCTAGTTACATTTTTAATGGTCATTAGAAAAAAATTATGCAATCGCCCACAACAGTTGCGTCATATATATAAATTGACCGTAATTAAATAAACTAGTAGCATATATCTTGAAAACTAGAGCCAATCAACATTTTTAAATGTCATTTTCGTTTTCACCACACCAAAATTAGTTAAGATCAGCTATTTTCATTTCTGGTACATTTTGGTAGTTGACTAGTGTAATTGGTCGTATACATGGTGTTAAAGAGTGTACGCCACAACAGATTGCTACTTGGGAAAAGCAACATATGCATTCTGCTTTTTCAGTTGTCACTAGAGCGCAAACTAAGAATATGTTGCAGGTTACACCAACAACATCTCCTGACAATAATAATGATGATCATGACTGCACTATATCACGAGAGTCCTTTATAGAATTACAACATAATGATGTTTCTTACAGAAATTTTTTCGCTTGGCTAATAATAATACATCAACAGATCAAACAAACCCTAAACATTCTTTTGTACTGAAAAACGGGGTGTTTGTTAGAATTGTACGCCATACTACTTCATCCGTACGTTCGAAAATTTTGGTAACTACTAATATGAGAGCACGTATATTACGTCATGCTCACGACTCTCAATGTGCAGGTCACATGGGTTTTTCACGCACTAAATCCAGGGTCCTATCTTCATTTTACTGGCCAGATATTCACAGAGATGTCAATGTTTATTGTCGCTCTTGTACTATATGTCAAGAGGTTAGGTACGTGGTCCACGTCACGCAGCTCCTATTCAGGCTGCTGACATTCCTATTCGACCTTTTGAAAAAATGGCTATCGATATCATTGGACCTTTACAACCTTCTGCTAGAGGACACACACACATTCTCACATGTATTGACATGTGTACACGTTGGCCTGAGGCTATTCCACTTAAGAGTACTTCATCTGCCGATGTAGCTAATGCACTTTGGTTAATTTTTTCACGTCTGGGGTTTCCTAAAAAAATCTTATCAGACCATGGGGTACAATTTGTATCTGAATCTATGTCCCAGGTCATGACCATGCTACACATAGACAGATCACTTAGTTCTATCTATCATGCCATGTCAAATGGTTTAATTGAGAGACAAAATAGGACACTTAAACTGTTATTAGGTAAGATTACTAATGACCATCCTCAAGACTGGGATAGAGTTTTACCCGCGGCTCTCTTTGCTTATCGCGAGGTGCAAAACGAAATCACAGGTTTTTCACCGTTTGAACTTGTCTTCGGCGTTCAACCACGTGGTCCTATGTCGTTGCTTCACCACTTACTCACTGAAAAGGATGTTACAGATGACATTCAATCCTCTTATGAATATGTAATCTCTTTGAGGAAAAACATTATTGATGCATGTAGTTTAGCTACCTTATCATCTGAATTAGCAAAAGAAAAAATTAGACTTTTTGCTAATAGATATCGACGTCTTCGCCAGCTTTATCCTGGTGACAAGGCCTATGTTTTACTCCCTCGTAAAGACAATCGTTTACTCATTGCCTGGAAAGGCCCTTTTAAAATAATTTCTAGAATTTCTGATGTCGATTACATCGTCGACATCATGGATAAACATAAAACCTTTCACATAAATATGTTGAAAGAATTTCATTCTCGTCCTGACTATCTTCAGTCAGTGTTTCAAGCGACTGACGACCCTCCACCTAGTCGTTACCATTATACCGCTTTGTCGGTTAGTCAGGAGGAGGAATCTTCTTTTTCGGATGTACCTTTACCCATCCCGGTAATCCCACTTCATTCTACCGAAATTTGGAGTGACGTATCTATCTCTCCTGATCTTTCCACTGATAGACGTCAGCAAATTTCTTCTCTTCTTCAATCCTATCAAGATGTCCTCACTGACATCCCTGGTCGTACTTCAGTCATTCATCATGACATTGTACTGACCGATGACACACCTATTCATGTCCGTCCCTATCCCATTCCTCTTCACTTTCGGACTCAAGTGGACAAGAAATTGGATAAGATGCTTCGATTGAACATAATTGAACCATCTACTTCTCCGTACTCTTCATCCATGGTTATTATTCGTAAGAAAGATAATAACATCCGTATTTGTGTAGACTATCGGAAACTAAATAAAGTTACCCTATTTGATGCAGAACCACTACGGCTATTAGAAGACTTACTTGTGAAACTTTCTAAGTCTATTTTCTTCTCTAAGCTAGATCTGTCAATGGGCTATTGGCAAGGCCTATTGACAGATCATGCCAAACCTCTTACTGCTTTTTCTACCCCACGGGGTCTGTTCCAATGGAACTTTATGCCATTTGGACTTGTTAACGCTCTGGCTACTTTCGTACGCATTATGCGTCGTATTTTATCTCATCGTCTTGATGTCATTGCCTATATCGATGACATTTGTCTTTTTAGTGACTCCTGGGATGATCATTTTCGGGGATTAAGCTCATTGTTGTCTACTCTGCGTTCTTATAATCTGACGGCTAAACCATCAAAAGTATATATTGGTTTTCATGAAATATCATTTTTAGTTCATCGTGTGGGCCATGGTCTCCTTCATACTGAAGATAATAATGTTTCTAAAATCCTTAATATCACTGCGCCTAAAACAAAGAAACAAATTCGCAGTCTTTTGGGTTTAATTCAATTTTATGGAAGATTCATTCCCCATTTGTCCACCATCACTGCGCCTTTGTCTAGTTTATTAAAGAAAAGCTCAGCTAACATGATTCGGTGGTTGAAAGAACATCAAATCACGTTGGATCATATTAAGTCATTGTTTTCATCTGCACCTGTGTTACGTTTACCAAACGCAGATTTACCTTTTGTCCTTCGCAGTGACGCTTTTAATTTTGGAATCGGCGCCGTACTGCTAAAATCCTATGCAGGCACCTTACATCCAGTGATGTTCCTATCCAGGAAGCTTACACCTGCGGAAAAGAATTACTCAGTTCTGGATAGAGAGCTCTTGGCGTTGGTGTGGTCCATTACCAAGCTGCAAAGATTCCTGCTGGGGGCACCCTTCGTTGTGGAGACCGACCAACGTCCACTCACTGCATTCCAAACTAAAGATTTAAAATCTACGAAATCTACACGCTATCCCATAGCTTTACAGCCCTACAACTTTACCATCCGAGCGATTTCGGGCTCTGAGAATGTCTTTGCGGACGTTCTGTAACGATGTCTTCGTGATTCTTCAGATCCACTACGCCTTACTGAAAGTCAAGCCTCTACACCAAATCAGTTCTAGGCTACCTCTTATGACACATGACTATATTGACGTTCAATTATATTATGATGCTTCAGAAGGCACCATATGATGTTTAAATTGACTATGCATCTGCTTCAACATTAACATTACGGAATTTGCTCACATGTAACATTCCGATTATACAGTGTGACGTGATGAATTTAGGAAAATACTGGAATCGGAACTTAGCTTTTCCAACAGAATGATATCTACACTGCAACTTCAAATTAATGCTACGCATTGTTAACAATCTTGCCATATGACATTATCATTCGTGACTTTATTGGTTCCTTCATTTGTGGCGCCGTGAATGGTTCATGAACTTTTATTACAATGACATTACTTAATTAGGTTTATTATTTATTATATAGATGTGTTATAAATCAATTTGATTATTAGATATCACGCTTGCATAACGCTGTTGATTTTCACATGACACATTTTAGTTAGCAATTTCATCATTCAGGCTTCATTGGCGTCGCTAAGTAATCTTACGCCATTCTAGGAGTATTGTTTGATTCGACTATTTTTCTTTCATCTTTCATCATTCTTACCTGTATATTTTTACATGCATAATTTACGTTCCATTTCTATGTCATCATTCATTTGGAATTGTTTTTTCACTACAATTTTGTTTGATTTCTATCTTCATCCGTCACCAATTTTCTATAGTGTTAGAACATGTTCCAATTTTTATTGATAGTTATTGTAATATTTCGTACATTCTATCTCATTTCTTTGATTTAAATTTAGTATCACATCTCTTTCACCACTATTCTTAGTTTCATACGTGTATTTTAATAACATTTATTGATTGACGTACCAGATAATTTGATTGACCTCGTCGCGATAAGTTGAAAAAAAAAATATAATTATTTTTTTTATCCGGGATCGAGGTATACTGTTACGTCCATTTTCGCACAACCATTTTTGATGCGAGACTTAACAGATTACCAGTCTTAGAGCTGAGAGACAAGATGCCGGTTTTGAAGACAGACGTTGTGCTGGTCTTTTGAGTCCCATGTTGCGGGATTAACTAATTATAATTTGATGTCTTAGCTACCTTCCAGGGCGAAGCGTTAGCCACAGCCAAGTTCGATTTATCTTCGTCAATATCTCCACGTGATATTTGACGTAAGTACATTTTACAAGATTTTCACAGGGCTTCAGTATGGCATTGTGACCTACTGCTAGGGAGTTTTAAAATCCATTTTTACGAAGAATATTAAAGTCGAAAGATTGTTATGAAAGTATCAAGATAAGATGTCCGGCCAAAAGAAGTAAATATACGTATCCTTTCAAGGACTAAATATGGAAAGAAGTGAACTATCTTCACCTCAATACTTTACCGTGCCATGTTCTATTATGTCGTCAACATTGATGTCGTCCATGTATTGTCAAATAAATGAATGAGAATTAATTATCAGTCAAGACATGAATTCAGCGTCCATCTGTTATAACATAATAGTCGGCCACCTGTAAACCCGACCAAACTGACAGCATTCTTAGCCAGTAGCATTATGAACTATGAAATAGTCGGCCACCTGTAAGCCCGACCAAACTGACAGCATTCTTAGTCAGTTACCTTATAAACTATGAACATTCGCGTTATAATCAAGAACTGAAACTTCAAACAAACTATTGACACTTTACTCCAACATCTGGGGAAGTTTTCCTTCAAAATAACGAATACTACATCCTCCAGAAATAACATTACTACATCTGGTGGCGCAAGGTAGTTGGCCATAACGAAAGGGCTTCTACACTAATACAAAGTTTTAGTTTTTCTATGTTTTAAGGCTGTACTCATTTAATTAAAAACATTTGTATTTTCTTAGCTACCTTTCTTGCTGTCGGCACTTTTTTTTGTAAACAGCATTCGTTCATTAAAAATATTCCTCAGAGATCGCTAGGAACTAAATCATCATTCGTTAAGAATATTCATCAGAGATCACTAGGAACTAACAAAATACTCCTCAGAGATCACTAGGAATTAACAAAATATTCCTCAGAGATCACAAGGAACTAACAAAATATTCCTTAGAGATCACCAGGAACTAACGAAATATACCTCGGATATCACTAGGAACTAACAAAATATTCCTCAGAGATCACTAGGAACTAACAAAATATTCCGCAGAGATCACTTGGAACTAACGAAATATACCTCAGATATTACTAGCAACTAACAAAATATTCCTCAGAGATCAATAGGTACTAACAAATTATTTCTCAAAGATCACGAGGAACTAACAAAATATTTCTCAGAGATTACTAGGAACTAACAAAATATTTATCAGAGATCACTAGAAACTAACAAAATATTACCCAGTGATCACTAGGAACTAACAAAGTATTCCTCAGAGATCACTAGGAACTAATAAAAAATTTCTCAGAGATCATTAGGAACTAATAAAATATTCCTCAGAGATCACTAGGAACTAACAAATTATTCCTCAGAGATTACTAAAAACTAACGAAATATTACCCAGAGATCACTAAGAACTAACAAAATATTACCAAGAGATCACAAATAAAACATATTTCTCAGACACCACTAGGAACGAACAAAATAATACACAGAGATCACTAGGAACTAAAACATATCCCTCAGAGATCACTAGGAACGAACGAAATATTCCTCAGAAATCACTGGGAACTAATAAAATATTCCACAGCGATCACTAAGAACTAACAAAAAATTCCTCAGAGATCACTAAGTACTAACAGAATATTCCCCAGTGATCACTAGGAACTAACACAATATTCCTCAGTGATCACGAGGAACTAACAAAATATTCCTCATAGATTACTAGGAACTAATGAAATATTCCTAAAAGATCACTAGAAACTAACAAAATATTACTCAGTGATCACTAGGAACTAACAAAATACTACTCAGATATCACTAGGAATTAACAAAATATTCTTCAGAGATCACTAGGAACTAAAAAAAATATTCCGCAGAGATCACTTGGAACTAACGAAATATACCTCAGATATCACTAGCAACAAACAAAGTATTCCTCCGAGATCAATAGGAACTAACAAAATATTCCTCAGAGATCACTAGGAACTAACAAAATATTCTTCAGAGATCACTAGGAACTAAGAAAATATTCATCATAGATCACTAGAAACTAACAAAATATTTCCCAGTGATCACTAGGAACTAACAAAGTATTCCTCAGAGATCACTGGAAACTAACAAAAAATTTATCAGAGATCACTAGGAACTAATAAAATATTCCTCAGAGATCGATAGGAACTAACAAATTATTCCTCAGAGATCACTAGAATCTAACGAAATATTACCCTGAGATCGCTAGGAACTAACAAAATATTACCAAGAGATCACTAGGAAATAAAACATATTCCTCAGACATCACTAGGAACTAACAAAATATTACCAAGAGATCACTAGGAACTAAAACACATCCCTCAGAGGTCACTAGGAACTAACAAAATATTACCCAGAGATCACTGGGAACTAATAAAATATTACCCAGAGATCACTAAGAACTAACAAAATATTACCCAGAGATCACTAGGAACTAACAAAAAATTCCTCAGCGCTCCTAATGGATCATGGGACCACCACCATTACAGCTGCCTACACAGGAAGCCTGGACAAAGCACTTACATACACTTACTAAATACGGCGTATTAATTTCAAAGCCAAATGTAGTTCCTGGGGGTATCTATGAAGAAAAAAAATTATAATTTTACTGCGCTCTCATGCATGTCGTACAAGGCAACTAACATGAGGTTGGGCATGGTGCTGGAAACCTTATCTTGTAAAAGAAATTGTCACATAAACCACCACTGTAAGAGCATGTGCAGGTGCAGGCTTCCTGCAAGGAGAACCAGCTCCAGTGATGGCTCCATTGCTCTGTAGGGAGCACAAACAGGAGAAACAAAAGAATTTCATGCTGATATAAAAATACTAGTTTTGGAAATGTTCCTCAATGTAATAAGGTCGTTGGATGATACAGTATGAGAAGCGCTGCTAGTAAGGTATAATGTTCCTCAATGTAATAAGGTCGTTGGATGATACAGTATGAGAAGCGCTGCTAGTAAGGTATAATGTTCCTGCTATACTATTATTCTTAATTTGCCGTTCAGCTCGGTTCATATTTTATCTTTACATCAAGCATTCTTATTTTTTTAGAGTCCTGTCTTCGCTTATCTCTTACGTGACGCTTGTAGGTAGTTTTGTCTACCGATAATTCTAAGTTTTATAAGTTTATTTATTTCGTCTGTCAAGTTTAAATCAGTGAACTCAATCATTTTGTTCCACGTGGATATTCCGTCTGCAGCTGTTGCTTGCCACCAACGTCTATTGTGGACCATCTACTTCCGGAATCGGCACAAGGAATTTCTCAAGGTAGTAGTATTTCTTGTGGTTCCTCCATCCCCACAGCGCAGTAGTGTATGTAGCTGTATGTCAATTTACAAGACTCAGTTTACGTACATGTGATAATACATGTGATTTCCGTAAGTAATATTCAAAGCAGCATTTTACACATAAAAATAAGTAAATAAATAAATGAATAATTCATTCATATTTTAAATTTTATTGTGGGCAGTGGCATATCTACATTTTGGGGGCCCTGAAGCTTTAACTCTTGGAGGAGCCCTTTTTATTAAAATAGAATTGGACGGGGGGGGGGAGAAGGGGTATGGGTTTTAAAAGAAACTTTTTTTTAATAGAGAAAAATGAACTCAGCGTTCGTAAAACTCAAGCTATTAGATTTATAGTAGATCCGCCTCTGATTGTGGGTAATTCTGTCCTTTATTCTTGTATAAATAAATTTGAAAAAGAAGAAGAAAGAAGATGATATTGTCACGAGTGGAGAAAAAGAGTCTGTCTGCGACATACAAAAGCCTGTCCGAGGAGTGAGATAATAGATGCGTGTCTGAAATACAGAATGTGAATGATGAGTGGACGTATAACAATCAGGAGTACAAAGCTGATAAACAATCTTTTATTACACCACTTGGTCCTCTTTTAAATGTTAACCCCACTCACCCTCTCTTCCACACATATATCAACAATTGAATATATATTGAGTACGGAACTCATGCACAACAAATGACTTCACATTCACCCATAACAAATATAGAGATAGAAAGAGAATTCTGATCCGCTAATAGTTTGTCTATGTGTATTAAAGTGTAAATTAAAAACTATTATACCTGAACGATGTCAGGGAAACCAAATAAATTCACAATCACTAACATAGAGAAAACCAATCAACAGAAAAAAAAACTTCAAACCGATTCTGGTTTACAAATCCAGAATGGCAGCCTAAGTTGAATAATAGTAATTTTGGAAATCCACAGGAGGTACCAGGAAAAACTACAAACACAACTACTAATTTATGACCCGTCAACGGTCCCGAGTCTCAATGGCGAGAGGACCGTGGTCTAGGCTACACAGGAAAAAACCCCAAACAAAACAAAGCCCAAAGAAACAATACCGAGAGCTAAACACTCCCTCTTACAAGCACAACCGAGCACTCCTTCGATAATTCATAAACTCCCACACCGTCTCTATGTCACTGAGTATATATTTTCCATTTCCGTCAGTGACGTTTATTCTTCTACACTTGAAAACTATCCTGAACCCTTTCTCTCTTCCGACGATGTGTAAAAATCAATTTAATTCAAGAACGACGGACATCAGTTTGGAATATACCTACGAGTGACTCAAATATAAATAAACCATGACATCCAGCGGTTGAACGAGTCCAAACTCAGATTTTGTGTAGGCAATGCGCCCTACTAAAACCGAGAGATGGGAGCCGCGCTGGTGTAATGGCTTCGCCGTTGTACTGGCGACCAGGTGTTCATGGTTCAAACCCTGGAGTCAGCGTTTGAAGGAATGTTTACGACCGGAAATTTGACTGAATAACCTGAACGGCTTCTGTGATAAACCCTCTGTGGATGGGAAGGAGCGAAGCTCCTGACCGTGTTGGAAGGAAAGTCCTCAGGTTCCCCAGCCTCGCAATGACATGTCATTGGGCCAAAGGGCTGAAAGTCCAAGTGCCGCTGGTTAAGGAAAAAAAAAACCGAGAGATGCTGGCCAGTCAGAATGTGACTGCGCGTGTGGTGAATAGATCAAAAGCTACCTACAAATGATGTTAGGTTTGACGTACTATTCTGAAGTTTGGTGAGCTTGAGCGTTGGCTTTCTCTGGGGTTTGCTGCGGCTGGAGCCTGGGGTACTAGTAGATGGGTACTGCTTTCTTTGTTCTGCAAGAAATGGTTTAGGTTCCCCAAAAAACCAATCTGGTCCCAAATTGGGAATCCAATCTTGACCGCTAAATTCCAAACAGGGAAGGTAATTCAGTCTAAGACTTATTGTCTCCCAGTTTTTCTTTGGTAGTGTATGGGAGCGTCACTGAAAAAACAAATACATACAACCGTTATAAGCATGTGTCCTTAGATAAGGGTTCATTAGTGGTCCAACAGTGGCCAAAACTCAAGAGTATCCAATATGGGCTTCAAAGGTGTCTACCATCGCACAAGAATACTCTTGGAAGAGATGTAAATAGAAGAAACAAAATGCTTTTATCTCCAGGGAGTCTTCACAAGATATTCAGAAAAAGGGAGAACATTACTGCTTTGGCTGAGTATGTTAACTCTGCAATTCTGCCGATAGTTTTGTGAAGGATTTATGAAGAATTTAAGCACATTTATATCAGCTCGTTTAAGCCCCCACCCCTGATTTACTCAGTGGAATTCTATTATTCTAGGTAAAGCTCTGTTTAGAGTGTGTGTAGTAAATTGACTGAGACAAACATGAAGTAACTTTAAAACGATTAAATCGAAGTTAAATTTGTATAAATACAAATAACAAAATTTAATAATCACTTAAGTTTTAACAGTTGAAAAATAATTTGAACAGTTATGGATCAAGAAAGTTATCATCACGGTCATTATGAATTGTGAGATGTTACAAGAAGTTCAAGTGGCAGCATAGATTTGAACTAGATGCCAAAGACGATTCTACTCCTTCTTATAGGTTGGTTCTTTTCACACTGCTCACGTTCATCCCTGATCAAGGTTGTCGGGTGGAGCTTATTTTCCAGCAATGTCAAGGAGAGTCTACCACGTGGGTCCTTCGTCTTAAAGTTTATGCCACTGTTCCCTTCTTTTTCCAAAGATAGTACTTTCTGCTGGTACCACCAATAACTATGGTAAAAGAATAGAATGAAACGCTCTTCTGAGTATGGCGTTTTCTACACCATAGTTATGGGTTCCTCTTTTTCCATACCACCATCCCAATTAACTCAGACTTTACCCTCGATGAGAATTAAATTTAATCCCTCGGGATAAACTTCCTTTACATTTAAATAGAATAGCTTTCATAGTTACTTTATATTTAAATGAAAAGGTTAATAATACAGACAGTTTGTTTACATATACATCTCCACTGATTGAAAAGTGTTCACAGTATAAATTGAATATGTTTTAATTTATATTTACACTGATTGAAAAGTTTGAAACGTCCATTAACTTTAAAATTAATATTATCCCATAGACATTTTCACTGGTTTAAAGCTTGATCGAGTCTGGCATGAAGGCTTATGGCAAATAATGAGAAAATTCAATTTTGATACCAACATCATAGATATCATTGAAGCACTATACAAGGACGCAAGCAGTGCTGTTTTTGCAAGCAATGACATTGGAGAATTTTTCAAAACAACTGTAGGAGTTCGCCAGGGATGTATCTTGTCCCCAGTGCTCTTTAATATATATCTAGAACATATTATGCAGGAGGCTCTTTATGATTATAAAACAACAATATCGATTGGAGGCCGACCTCTTTGCAATCTACGTTTTGCTGATGATATCGATCTGATAGCTGGATCAGAATCAGAACTTCAAGACCTTACCTCTAGACTGGAGAAAGTAACAAGAACATAGTTGTCTCCTCGCGTTGGTATCGAACGCAGTTAAGTTTGTTATGCGTTCTTGAATCATGTCCATGTATGGTCTGGCTAGGCCGCGTTTCTCAGAAAACGGTTGGCAACCAGTTGGGTCATCCTTATAAGTAATATTCTTAAGCTGGTTCTTGTAAAGGTCCTTGCGTCTTAAGTTTCTCTGTGGTCGGTTTGCGCTGGACTGCGCATGCCTAAGTCTTGGGTCTTTGTCGATCGATTTCCGCCCACCAGTCAGTGAGCGCAGATTTGCAGAGCTAGCAAGACGCCTCAGTGAGAGGGTCTCGGCTATTTTTTGTTCTGTCAGGAATGTGAAGTCCTCTTAATGGATATTTCGTTTATTCGAGATGATACCTCTAGTGTATTTCCACACGCCGGGAGGCGTAGTATTTCTGTGTATTTCCTGAAGGCAAGGTAAATTAACTTTTCATTAACTTTATCGATTTCTGGTCGTGAGCGACATTTGATTCATAACCTGTCTTCGAAAGTCGTCATCACGAGATGTTTTCTCAGCTCACATGTTGCTGCATTGTACCGCATCGGTTGATGCATGTCCTAAGGACCATTACTTGCTCTTTGCTACATGAACTAGGTTTGAAACCTTTTGTTATCTAGAGGATTTTTTGAGAACATTATTTATACTTCAGCAGACGTGCCTGTCTTGCTGAAGTCAGATTAAGGAGAGTGAACTGATCTCATACATCTGGTTATCTCCGGGCTAATATAGAAAAGGATGGAGGTTTCCACCTGACTACATTTACAGCACTTTGAAGTATAAAATGCATATGACTCATCATTGTTATAATGCCGTCTACCGTCCATTGCTGTATTGACTGTTGCTGTGATAATGACTGTCTGATGTACCTACATATTCGCGTATCCATTTTGTCACTGTGGCGTCCACAATAAATAATGCAGAAAAACGTCATCAGCTGTTACAAGAATCATTGACTTTATACGTCGTGAATTAACTGACGTCCTTATGTGGATTGCCCTGTTTTTGTATGATCATTGTTTGACTGAACATCATCTGCACACTTCACAAAACCAGACCACGGGCACCATCACTCAACCCATGGTGCACGCATCAGGTCCACTATATGTAGTGATGGAAGATCAAGTAAAGAAATCAAGACAAGACTTGAGATGGCCTCAGCTGCCATGACAAGACTGAATGTGATCTGGAAAAGTAACATCAGTTTTCCTGTGAAGATCAAATTATACAAATCACTTGTGTTATCTATTCTCTTATATGGGTGTGAGAGCTGGACACTCACTGCAGATACGGAGCGAAGGATTCAGGCTTTCGAGAATAAATGTTATAGAAGAATTTTGCGCATTTGCTATAAAGAGCACAAAACAAATGTCTATGTTAGAGAGAAGATAAACACCTATGCAGGCCAACAAGAACCACTTATGTCAGTAGTGAAACGTCGAAAGCTTGCCTGGTTTGGGCATGTAACTCGTCATGACTCCCTTTCGAAAACGATCCTCCAGGGAACAGTCGAAGGTAAACGGAGAAGAGGAAGGCAAAGAAAATCCTGGGTTGATAACATCAAAGAATGGGCAGGACATGGTTTTTCCACACTTGTACGCATTGCTGAGGACAGAGAGCAGTGGAGGACCCTGTCTGCTGATGCTTCCACCATGGCACCCCTACCACCCATGACGGGTTACGGGTTGAGATGAGATGATAAAAGCTTGAAAACTTACATTAATTTTTTTAAAGTGAATATTTTTATATGGACATTTACACTGCTTTGAAAATGTAAGTATTATTATTAGAATGTACATCATTTCTTTCATCTTCCCCTCCCTGCTCCAAATGGAACCTGGAACTACTTCATGCTTTTTGTTTTCTTTACGAAACTATCAATAAAGCAATCACCAGCCCTTGCAGTGATGGTTCATGAATCATCATTCTCTACGCTGAAGTTGCCAGCCTCAAATGACTGTAGCATCAACTAGTGAGCTTCACATATTAAAATTCATACGTTAATATGAACATTTTATATATGTTAGTTCACATGTTAGTAATAAAATATGAAATGCAAATCATAACTTAAGCTAATCTTGGCTCACAAACTTTTTTTGCTCAGATGAATAAAAAAGACTTGAACCAGCCTCTTACACGCGTCTGGGGTGTCGTTAATTTAATAAGCTCCCTCTCTGACTTCGTGTGTGGTCCATCAGTTTCATAAGTCCCGGTTTCCTTATTTAAAATGAAAGAGATTTCCTGGGCTATGATAGTCCATCCAAAATTCTCCAATAAAAGGTGTAAGTCGGAATTTAGAATTCTAGTTATTCACTGTAGCAAGGTATGATATCTTGGCGAGCGATTTCTCAAGTCAAATAGCTTGAGAAAATGGTCAGATTATATTCACTGCCTTCCCACGGCTTTGTTATGCGCGCCTCAAAGGATCAGCCAATCTGATTTAAATATGTTGCATGACTCAGCTAATGCAAAATTTCAAACATTACTTTTCTGAAAATGGGATGTACCCATCCGCTTGCCCTTGGGTACAAACTTACGAACATGTCGGTAAACTCATATAACATTATGTTCCAAATGTAACAATCATTACTTTTATCAGGAAGTAACCTCTTATCTGTGTATGTCCATTAGTTGTCTCCCAGTATTCCAAGCTTTGGTGATGCGCGTACCCGATTCTTGTCAGTGATTGAGCACTGCGCTGCGGCGAGTTACGTGTTAATCTGAATTCTGATATCGCTGCACTCTCGATAGCCAACATGGTTAGGTCGCTGCCACTCCTTGCAATGTAGGGAGAAATGGAGAACAACCAGACATGTTTACTTATCCCTGAGAAGGAAAATACAAAATATTTGCTACACGAAGCAGAAAATGAAAGAAAGAAATTGCTACAAATGAAAGCACACAATTAAATCAGTACCACAAATGTACCGATACTGCCGGGGTGAAACAAAAATCGATTGGGGCCGCCCCGTTTTTTCACAGTAATAATCACGCAAGGCCCCAGGGAGCTTGGTTTCCCGTGTTTCCTGGATGAAAGGAATACTAAAGCTGGACCGACATTCTGGCATAGAGTATCTAGCCAAGCACGGTCACATGAAAGGCAACGGTTTTCCCTGGATTACAGAACAGGAAACTGTGCCGCTCTTCAACAAGAAAAAGAGTGCCGAGTTCTACCTCGGGGTCAAAGAACTCTTAGAAAGCCGACGCCACCAGCAAGAAAAGAGTACCGGGACGCCTTGCAAATTATGCCGACCATCATACAGAAGACATGAAAAGACTTACATACTCTCCCGCTCACCCACGCTAGACAAAGGGGAGTTAACCTGTCCAATTAAAAAGTGACAGGCCAGTTTCCCCAGCCTAGAGTCAAGAGACGAAAAAAATAAGAAATGCGAAGGACTAAAAGACCAGACTAGATTGTGGTTGGTCTTAACTGACAGAATGCCAAAATTGTCTTTGCGAAGTGTGACAGTATAGACATGTTGGAAAAAGATGACTTTCATGTAAGCAAATAATTTTTAACATCAACATTTCCTGTGTCGTGTTTCTTGTTCATTTAAAATTGTATTCCTTTTATTTTTATTTTTAACAAAAAAATTTCGTTGCCATTTACCGCCTGCACTGCCAAAGTGCGCGCAATGTCTACTTCAGCGCACCATTGATATCCCAGCTACTATAACTTCATCTTCCCGGGTCTTCATGTTCATTTTTATCTCCCTACACTTCCCTTTCCCGGTTGGCTCCCGTCTGTCTGTATTGGCTGATTGTTTCGAAAGATGTGAATTATTGTCACCACATTCTCTTTGTAGTTTCTGTAGAAAACCGGACAGGAGATACTCCTGAAATTTCCCCGTAAAGCGTAACCTGTAGGATTTGTCATATACATTTTTCTATATCTGAGATTCATAACAGGGGTAATCATCTAATTAGTTTGAGACGAAAAAGAAAGCAAACACTCAGACGTGTGGGGAAAATGCCAATCAAACGCAGTGGTAGCACGAGGGAGAAAAGCATCGAAATGAAAAAAGGAGATTCAACTAGAGACAGATTAAACCAATCAGATTGATGCGGGGGAGATCCATACTAGACAGGGGCTCAATCAAATTCATACGGACTGGGAAACTGTAAATAAGCTCGCTTAGACTCAATTCTAGACTCCAGAAATTTCAGTTCAAAATCTCATAGCTGAGAAGACATCCAGCGGACTTACCCGTGGTAATAGAAGACACTTAGCCACAGCCCCTAGCTGAGAAAAGTCGAGTTGACGTGCTTTGTGAGCCGACTTGCAAAGTGACACGTTCAGGTCCGTAATATTGTGTCTGAAGGGTAAGTTAAACTTGTAATGGTCTTTAGGTTACAAAATATCTTGGTGTCATGTAAATTGATGTAATACTTAATGATGATGTTATGAATGACTTTTAATTTACATGCTTGTAGACAACATATACCATAGTCTGGTGCATATGCTCGCAGGTTCTTACCCCTGAGAGAGTCGCAATAAAGCTTCTGGTAAGGACCATACCAGACTCAGAGTATGAGTAAATGAACTCCCTCTGCATCGCCTAGTAGTAGCATCATGTCTCCCTGTTCAGGTGAATTAACTCTCTTGGAAAGTCTACACCTGATCGGTGACAGAAGAGTTGGTAGAGAAAGAAACTGAGAGAGATTAGTACTGTTTCATTGAAGAAGAAAATATAAAAGTCACCAAATGGACGATATATATATATATATATATATATATATATATATATATATATATATATATATATATATATATATATATATATATATATATATATATATATAAACTTCTGGCACAGGAAGAGTTCAGAATAATGTCAGGCCACAGGTTTTGGAACCGTCTTACAAGTAGTCGAGAATTACTTTAATGATAATCTCATTATTCCCTGTTATGGGTTCCGAGGAATTTGTGGTTTCCAGTATTATAACATCGAGTTATCTTGCTGGTTAAATTTAATAGATCATCAATACTTGATCCACTCCTCGTTAATGAACCCTATATTTCTTCGGTAATGGCTAGTCTGAAGGTGTCGTCTTGACTCAAAGGAACACTCAAAGGAATACATATATATATAACTGCTTTATTTTCTCTTTAACACCTTCAGCAGAATGTTTATGGTGGTGGGTGTGTGTTGGGTCACTGACAATGACAAGTCAGTATGGTCGGGCTTTTGGGTGGCCGACAGGTGTGTAAATATGTATACATCAAGATACGCGAATGTCATAGGTTTGTTTGCTTTAAGTATCCGTAGCACATACACACACACCCATAGCAACATTGGATCAGGAAGCAGGAACTATGATAACGTTCTACACAGTTTATTAACGTCACAGTCACGAAGACATCATGGAAAACACAGTTTACAGCAAAAATATGAAGCATCAAGTAAGTAAATTCCTGGAAACTTAGTTACAGGTACTAAATCCCAAATACATAGGCTGTCGAACAAAGCAGCTCACATTCCATAGTAATCACAACAAAATATCCATCGAAGGGACTGCATACATTGCAGTTTACAGTAATATAGCCGGAGCAAAAATACTCCATGGCTTTGAATCAAAATGAATATAATACATCAACAAGCCAACGTGATCCGTGGCTTTAAATAATAAATTCTCTTCAATTGCAAAAATTCATCACAGGAATATGAATATGAAATAATGGCCTGTAATACTCATGGCCTCAAAATATCTTCAATATCTATCAAACTCTCCCTTCACAAAAAATATCCACTGGAACACACTAGCGAGATAGATAACGACCTTCCCGAAGCTCTGCCAGGAACGCACTGTCACGAGATTACAGCCTCTCAGAACAGGTCAGCAAAAATCCCCCATGCGCGATCTCACCGCGCGAGACTACAGCTCAGCTGCACCGTCTCTGACCCAAAAACCCCACTAGAAACATTCGAACAGTTTCTTTAACATATTTTTTTAACAACAAACTAACGACTACTCACTCAGGTAACAGTTTAAAAATTACTGAGCCCAAAGCCCCCAACTAAAAAATCATCTCATCACTAACAGCGTGCTAACTAGAGTGTACACACCTGTACATCCAACCTGTACACACAAATCTTTAACACTTACCTCCCATAACCAAATTATGTCTTAACAGACTAGACCGACCTCCGGGGACAAAAAATGATATTATCATTTTTTTTTTAAAAGTACATGGAACAAAAAATTTGAGGTGGATGCAATTTCAATATGTACACACAAGGATTACACTATGTTAAGTCATATTACTAAATCAACAATAGAGGGATGGAAATGTGTGTAAAGTAAGAAGATAAAGCATACAGAGATAATGAAATTCAAACAAAGATGAGGTAAATCAAGTATAGTATAAGCATGAAATAATAAGTGGAGAGTGAAAAGAAAAGAAGAAGTAAAAGAAGAATGACCAGCAATGAAAGAAAGCAATGAAATGAGAATAGGAAAAGAAAACAATGATATATCATGGTAACCATTAAGTTAAAACAATGCATTTCTATACCAAGGAACAAACAACTAGTTACCATCTAAAAATAGCATAATATGCATGATAACCAAGGTAATAAACTCATAAAGTACCAGTGATGAACTTGTTATAGACATCAACATTAATAATATCGCTATACCTAGTTACCCCCTAGCGCACAGTCAAGCGCTGGGTAAAGAAAAAATACATCACAATGTCAGAAAAAACACCTTTTTTAATGTACAATACCGAAATGTATCATAATGATAATTTAAGTTTAAATAGTATTATCACTATAATTGTTACATATTCTACGATTATCCAAAACACAGTCATATAATAATAACATGGTGATGACATGGTGCATGAGAAGGAAATAATACAATGTCTTAAATTAAACATACACTATAAATTTCAACAGCTCCAGTAATCTTGAAAACTCTTGTGAGCATGAGGATACATAATCATCTAGTGTGGCGTCAAAATTCTGACTGTGTTCACTGGAACCGCAAAACCAATGCAAGGCGACATATAGAACAGGTTGAAAGTAACAGCTTAATCACGTAACATAGCAACTCCGATTCTCATGGAAAAGCCGTTGCAGTGAAGAAAAAAAAATGAATGAAAATTTCCACTTTAGTAACAGTAAGGTTTTATAAAAGGCCACAATTAACTTTAAATTTAACCTATCAAATGTGGCTGTGTAAACTTCCGACCACTGTAAGATGTTAATCAAACCTTCCTCCGTTACACGCGAAAAGGTAACAGGGAAAGTAACATAGACTAAACTAGAATCCTGAATTAAATATGGTCATAAAAGTGTTCTACCAGTGTGCGATAATGTATAATAGAGTCGCAGATATATAAATTTGAACATCAATTTAAAGAAGTCTGAGGTCATGACGCTCAATGTGAACAACCCTGGGCCCATGTCAGTAGGGAATCAGCAACTGGTACAGACAGATACCTTCACATACCTAGGAAGCATAGTAACACCAGACGGTGGGGCAGGCAAGGACATCGGCATCAGAGTGAATAGGGCAGGAACGGCCTTCTTTAGCCTAAATAACATCTGGAAGTCCTCCCAATACAGCGCAGGCACAAAATTAAGATTATACCAGAGTTGCGTGCTTTCTGTGCTTCTCTATGGTGCGGAATGCTGGAGAGTCACAGAGAAGGAAATGTCAAAATTGTCCTCTTTTCGCACAACATGCCTGGGAGAAATTCACCGCATCTTTTGGCCGAGTGCCATCGCCGGCCGGGATCTGCTTGCTCGTGGCAAGCAAGAGGACATGCACACCATCATGGCTGGCAGACGCTGGGGCTGGGATGGTCATGTCCTCAGAAGAGACCCCGATGCCATCACAAGAACAGCTATGTTTTGGACCCCTGAAGGAAAGCGAAAGAGAGGCCGACCAAAAACAACTTGGCGGAGGACTGTGGAGGCTGAGATGCAAAGAATGAACCAGAGTTGGGGCACTGTACGAAGGATGGCCACCGACCGTGCAGAGTGGAATCAATTTGTTGTTGCCCTACAAGACGCCACTAGGCGTGATGGCCACTGACTGCTTTGACGGTCGGTGGTTAAGGATCGAAGAAAGAAGAAGAAGATATATAAATGATACCGTAATCTAAAAGGAAATCTAGAATATGGTAGTTAAGCAGAATTATGTGGGCATCGAGACAATATGTCCGCCATCACACTATTCGAACCAAGAATAGCTCGTATAGAAAAGTGGAAAGGTTGTAGCGAAATGGCATAACGAGTGGATCTTGAACTCTTCAAGTCCTTATTCTGTATAGCTGTGAGAGCTTTTTGATCAGTCTCTACTATAAAATGTGCGCCAAGAAGGAACCTCTGAAGCTTCAGAATCGCCCAAACCATCTAACAATTCACGGTCTAGGACAGAATAGTTCCGTTTTGCCGCAGTCAATTTCCTAGAGACATACATTACTGGATGCAAAGTTTCAGAATACTCTTGCATCAATGCGGCCCCAATCCCTGTCGATGAGGCGTCGCTGCGAAGAATAAAAGGCTTATCTGAATTGGGTAGTCGCAAGATAGGAGCAGATGAAAATAAAAGCTTAATTTTCTCTGAAGAAGTTTGGCATTCTGGCGACCAGTGTACTAAGTTAGGCGACCCCCTTCTCAATAGAGTAGAAAGAGGTGCAGTGATTGATGATAGGTGTGGAATAAATCTTCCATAAAATTGAATTAGACCTAGGAGACTACGAACCTGTTTTTTTTGTCTTAGGAGTAGTGATGTTGAGGATCTTCGAAGTGTTATGGTCCTCAGTCTGCAAGAGACCACGACCAACACGGTGGCCTAAAAAAGAGATGTTACTGAACCCAATATGGGCTTTAGACGGTTTAGCCGTCAAATTGTGGGACCGTAGTGTAGACAAAAGTTCAGAAAGACCTTTAAAGTGATCGTCCCAAGAATTACTAAAAAGGCAAATATCGTCAAGAAATGCAATAACATCTGAACGATGAGAAAGAATTCGACGCATCATGCGTACAAAAGTAGCTGGGGCGTTGACGAGACCGAAAGGCATACAGTTCCATTGAAACAAACCCCGAGGTGTTGAAAAAGCAGTAAGAGGTTTGGCGCGTTCAGGAAGTGGAACTTGCCAATATCCTTTAGACAAGTCGAGTTTAGAAAAGAAGACTGAATTAGAAAGTTTGATTAGCAGATATTCCAACAAAGGCATTGGTTCCGCATCAAATTTAGTCACTTGATTTAATTTGCGATAGTCTATACAAAGACGTATGTTACTGTCTTTCTTCCTGACAATAACCATAGAGGAGGTGTATGCCGAAATAGATGGTTCAATTATATTTAAATGTAACATTTCATCCAATTCTTTTTCAACTTGAGTTTGAAAATGTAATGGAATTGGGTACGGTCTAACTCTAATAGGGTTATAATCAGTGAGTATTATGTCATAAGTAATGACTGATGTTTGACCAGGAATGTTGGTAAGAACGTCCTGAAAAGTCTGCAATAAAGAAGAGACTTGCTGCTGTCTTTCTGAAGGTAACTCAGAAGAAATAGTCAAATTTTCCCATGATTCTGTTGAATGTAAATGAAGAACAGGAAGAGAGAGATCTACATCGGAGAAAGTAGCCTCTTCCTCCTGAATAACAGACAACGATGCATAGTGATTATGACGGACCGGAGAGTCGTCTGTCGCCTGAAAAACAGACTGTAGATAGTCTGGACGGCCATGAAATTTTTTCAGCATATTAATGTGGTAGGTTGTATGCTTCCCGTCAACATCGACAACATAGTCGACGTCAGAAATTCCAGAAACAATAGTATAAGGACCTTTCCCGGCAATAAGAAGTCGATTATCCCTACGAGAAAGCAACACAAATGCTTCGCCTCCAGGATAGAGTTGTCGTAGACACCTGTATCTATTTGCAAAGAGCCTTGCTTTCTCTTTGGCAGACTCAGATGCTGATGTAGCTAACCTACATGCATCAATAATTTTTTGTCTGAGAGCAATGACATATTCGTAAGAAGATTGAGTGTCATCATTAATATCATCAGCAGTTAATAGGCCGTGAAGTAACGACATGGGACCACGAGGTTGCGCACCAAAAACGAGCTCGAATGGTGAAAACCCAGTATGCTCATTTGGCCCTTCCCAATATGCGAAAAGTGCAGTGGGTAAAACCCTGTCCCAATCCTGAGGATAGTCCTCAGTTATCTTCCCAAGTAAATTCTTAAGCGTTCTATTCTGACGTTCAACTAACCCGTTTGACATAGAGTGAAATACACTGCTTAGACACCTGTCAACTCGAAGCATGGCCTTTACCTGAGACATAGAGTCTGACACAAATTGTGTGCCATGATCAGATAAGATTTATTTGGGAAAACCCAGACGCGGAAATATTAGCCAATTAGCATCTGCAACATCAGCAGAAGAAATGCTCTTAAGAGGTATAGCCTCTGGCCAACGCGTATATATGTCAATACATGTAAGGATGTATTGAGCCTCTGGCCAACGCGTACACATGTTAATACATGTAAGGATGTATTGGTGTCCCCTGGCAGATTTGAATTTAAAAGGATCAATAATGTCAATTACCATTTTCTGAAAAGGACGAATAGGAACATCTGCTGCTTGGATAGGTGCTGCATGGCGTGGACCTCGTGATTAAACCTCTTGACATATTCTACAGGAGCGACAATAAATAGTTATATCTCTATTTACACCCGGCCAAAAGAAGGAAGAAAGAACAATAGATTTAGTTCGGGAAAATCCCATATGTCCTGCACACTGAGAGTCGTGGGCATGTTGTAAGATACGAACTCTCATGTCAGTAGGTACTAGAATTTGCGAGCGTATGGATGAAGTAGAACCCCGTACCATTCGAACTAGCACTCCGTTCTTAATCAAGAACCAATATTTAAGATTAGTGTCATAGCTTGCGTTATCTTGTTTAATTAGCAGAAACAATTTTTGCAATGATGAATCATTTTGCTGAAGTGTGATAAAAAAAACTCCCGTGAAATTACAGAATGCGGATCCTGATTATGTACCTCGTTAATTTCAGCAGGTGGGGTATGTAAAAGATTTTGAGCTTGTGCTCTAGTTGTGACTGCATAGGCAGCATGAATGTTTTGCTCTTCCCAGGTAGCAATATGTTGTGAAGTACAATCCTTAACCCCATGTATACGTCCGACGATAAGGTCTGCAATAGGATTCGGGAGCATACATGCATGGACATGTCCCGTAAAAAAAGGAGTGGCTATATGGACGATAGCAGTCAGAAAAGTTTCAACTGTCCCACCAAATGTCACACATTTCACTGCATCACCAGTGGCACAGTGTTACGGTAGATTAATTGGCATTGTCTGCTAGAGGTTAGCAGCATGCGATTTTAGGGGTTACAACGTTTAATGTAATGTAAAAAGCATTATTAGCCTAGTGAACGCTGTGACGTTTCAGCGTTGGTAGTCACGCACGGTGACCAAGAGACGGGACCCTTTTTCAAATGACCGTCAAACGGAGAAGACGTGTCTTTATATTCTTATAGTGTCGGGCATGGAAGGCCACACGGTTATATTGTATTTTCTCATGGACATGGGTCAGTCCCCTGTTATGATGAAGAAAGATGAAGTTACAGGTTAGTAATTGACTAAACCTTGTCGAGATGAATTAACAGTCCGTTTTAGTTATACTAGTGCCAGACGCATAATCTCACTGTCGGTCGTTGGATTTTCCAACCACGCGTGCATATAGTTATGTCGTTCTGCCTAGAGTAATTCAGATTACGAGACAAAGGACTGATATGCAAGATAGCTAATTCAACATAGGATTCTAATTTATATTTGTGATGTAATTCATGATCAACGTACGATGTCTACAGAATGTATAATAAATTGTTTGTTTGGACTCTAGCCATGACTTATCCAGTCTATGAACATTTGGGAATTCAATCATCATTATCATGGTATCAAGGTAATTTAAACCCACATTCGCGTACTTAACATCAAAGGCACGAAGCTCTAAAGAAGATGAACTGTAAACCCAGATTACACGATTGACTATCAAGCTCTCAACAATCCGTTGGGCTAATTTTACCGAACCGCCTGTAAAAACTGGTGGCCGCCACTGCAACAACTGGTGGCCAGTGTGGGGAACGAAAGAAAGAATTAGTTGGCCATCGCTGAACGAAAGAAAAAAGGAAAATGTTTCTTGTTTACATACTTTTACAAACTGTTTACCATTACAAGAAAGTCACATGATGCATAAAAACGACGTTCAACGCATGACTACGAAATGCCAATCTGACGTCACTACATCATGCGTAGATGCCGCGCTTTGAAAGTACAACCGTCAACGCATTCCAAGTTTGATGAAGATTTACATGATCAAGAAGACCAGACGATTGAATACGGTTATCAACCAATCAGGAGCAAACAGTACTAGGCATTAATCTAGGCCGTTGATGAACTTGACATCGCCGGAGTCTTTTAAAGATAAGTTTAGACTTAGGACGATTGTCCTTCATATAGCACAATACTAAGTCCATTTCGCTGTGCAGGCATGTCCTCTCTATTTATTATATATCTATGTTATATCTGTTTTTTTCCGTTGATGTTGTCCCTTATTTGTGGGTATGGATGGGCGGCGAATTGAAATCAATTCTATGGCTCCTTGGATGCCACGAACTGATTTTAATTGTTCTTAGCGTCGTGAATTAATCGCATTTCGCGAAGAACGCGTCGAAGACATTACCGGTGATTGTTTCGTTCGGACTTGCATTAATTCACCTTATATGTTAGGTGTCTAGTCATGTTATAACTGGGGTATTCTAGTGTATTTAGTTCTAATTTTTATTCAGTTTTGTAACAATGTTTGTAACCTATCGTGTTTTTTCTGACCTTACTATCATTCAGTTTATATTTTTTGTACAACCGTTAATGAGTCCATGTATACGTCACTAATTTTTGTGTACGCAGGTTAGTTTTCTATTCAGTTCATTCTTAATCTCTCACTTCCGTTTTATACCACTTAGTTATAAATGCATTTTTTATTGTGAAAATGTCTTGTCGTATGGTAATACTGTTCTGTAATCCTTGGTTAACACATTGTATTGTTTGTCTTCATTTCATACTTTTATAATTTAATATTAATGCTATAATTTATTCATTAATAATAGTGTAGATGAATATGATTAAATTTTTATGAGTTTTAAGGAGGAATTAGGGACTTTGCACCTATTTGCAGTGGTGGTCCAAGAAATGGGCAATGCACTTTATAGCTCATGATTATGGCATAATATACCATGATTAATTATTATAACTTTATAACATATTAAGACATATTAAATGTTAATTAGTACATTTTCTCAGTACTACATTGTAAACTTAATAACTATTAAGATTAAATTACCTAATTATTTAGTGATAATACCCATAATTATTGAATACTAATATTAAGTGCATGATATAATTTCAGCACCTTATATAACTAACTATCATAACTATTTATGATAGATATTAGTTGATATATATATAATATTTTTACAAAATATTATAGATTTGTGGAACTTATAAATAACAGTACAGGAATATTGCAATTTCTTATATTGATTATTCATTCGTTGAGTAATTAGAATTATCGACATAGATTCTAGTGGTGATTACTAGACATAAGTAATTGAATACTTAAATAAATTAACTTCAAGAATGCTTACCTTGGATCATTTCATTAAAATTGGAAAAGATTGTAATAAAAAGGGAGATGCACTCCTGGAATTTGCGGAACAACAACTTGCGAACCATAAGGCAGAAGAGGCTGAAAGGAAAGCTATTGCTAAGGCAGAGATGGAAGAACTTGAAAGAAAAGAGGCTGAAAGGAAAGCTATTGCTAAGGCAGAGATGGAAGAACTTGAAAGAAAAGAGGCTGAAAGGAAAGCTATTGCTAAGGCAGAGATGGAAGAACTTGAAAGAAAAGAGGCAGAGAAGAGAGCAGAATTAAGACAAGAAGAAGAAAGAAAGGTGGCAAGAGATGAAATCCTACGGATTGAAGAAGAGAATAAATTGAAACGACAGGAAATCATACTGCAGCAAGAAATGGAATTGCAACGGCTTAAATTGGAAACAGCAAAACTTAATTCGCAGGGTGCTGCAGCAAGCCAAAATGATAATGCTCAATCGGGATCTTCTTCCAACCGACTTAAGGGCAATTATTACTTTAAGCTACCACCGTTCAAGTTACACGTGGACGATTTGTCATCATGTCTGGCGCGCTTTGAGGATATATGTAAGGTCAATAACCTTGACAAAACAGCATGGGCACTTAAACTCAAGGAATTTCTGGATGGCGAACCTGCAAGTGCAGCACAAAATATTGATCCGACATTAGCCACAGACTATGAGGCCATTAAGACTTTGTTATTACGTCGGTTCCATTTGAAGGAAGAGGCATGTAGATTACGTTTCAAAAGTTTGTTACCAGATAATAATAAAGACTTTACAGGTTTTATTGCTAACATACGCAATACTTTTAACAGATGGGTTGAACTGGCAGGTGTCAACAAATCTTACGACAAGTTAGTCGATTTGTTATTGAGGGATAAAGTGTTATCTTCTGTCAGCCCACCGTTCTTTGCTTATCTGCAAGAACGGAAACCAGAAACTATTGATGAGTTAGAAAAAATTTCTTTAAATTACTGCACCGCTCATCCGAATGCTAACATTTCTGGCTCGTTAATAAGAGAACCTCTTCCTGTAGCCTCCAATATGGCATATCATAGTAATAACAAACCTAGAACACACAGTGTGGACAGAGGTAGGTTCAAGGGAAACTATGACATTAATTTTCATAAGGGACGTAATAGCTTTAACAATAACTTTAATAGAGGAAGACCACAAAACAGAAATTATTCACCTCAGTCCAGATACAACAGTAATCCACGTAACTCAAGTTATAATCGTTCATATAATGATAATAACGGTAACAATTGGAACAACAGCGATAATTATAACTCGATACATCAAGATAACAGTTACAATAGAGGACGACGGGATAATTCAAATGATTATTCTCGTCATCGGTCTCAGTCACGAAGACCATCACAGTTTGATCACAATGCAGGGGCGGCACTCACGGATGGTACGACCCCTAGTGTTTCTGATAATAATAATCAGTCACAATCTTCTTCTGCATGTTGTGCTGTTAACTTTAATGTGGCAAATAGTTGCCAAGATTGTAATACTATTTTTCAGAAGGCCAAGGAAACGGTGCTGAATTGTGGACACCTTCATACAGCAGTTGGTCTTTCAGCGAACGACGGCAGGGGCACCCTGATGTTCCATAGAGGATTAGTCAATGGTACGGTGGTCTCAGTTTTAAAAGACTCTGGATCAACAACCATTGGAGTTCGGCTGTCTCTGGTACAACCTAGCTGTGCAACAGGGGACTATGTCCGTTGCATGACCTTCGGGGGTACTATTGAGTACTACCCCACTGCCATAGTACATGTTAATACACCATTTTTTTCAGGTAATGTCAAGGTGTGCATGCTACAGAATCCATCAGCTGATCTTACATTAGGACGCATACATGGGAGTAAAGATTGCACTCCTAAAGAAATTAATGATTGGGAGAAAAAAAAATTTGCACTCTTTTAGCAACGCTAACGCTGTTGTTGCTATGGCTACACTTCGTGCCAACAACATGAATACATGTGGCACAGCAGTTTCCAACTTCACTCTGAGTACTATCCTGGAAATTGATGAGGATTATAGATCTATTGGACAACATACTAAGGATATAACTGATCCTAATAAAACTGTTGACGTTGTCAACATTGACAAAAACATTACGAGGAAGAATAATAGATTAAAGAATAATGCTGGACTTAAAAGGAAACATAAAGTTAACACAAATAATTATGATGAAAAAGTTTTTTACTTTGCCCAGCAAAGACATGTCTACGACATGTAGGAAACTTAATACCTTTGGTAATAATAGGTGTCATCCTCAGTCCAGTCAGGATGATATATCATCTAATAAAAAGACAGTGTCGGTGTTGAAAGGGAAGGTTAATTCTTTGACAAAGAATACATATCATCATTGTCCACTATTTCGTGACAATAATACTACATATATTGGGAAAAGTGCGTATTCTCGCACAGTGTTAGTGCGAAATCTGCCACAGGATACTACCTGGCAGGCACTTAGAAATTTTTTTGATTATACAGCAAACGTTAAGTTTGTTCGTCTTCTGCCATCCTGCAATAGGCAGAATAGACAGGCGATGGTTACATTTCGTAACAATCGAGACGCTCGTTGGGTTATTGAGCGTGATAATGGTGTTTATTTTCATCACCGTTATCTAAAGTTACAATTAGTACCCGATTCTGCGTTACGCAGATAATGGTTTACTTTCATACTTGTGTTTTATTTTCTTGATGACTCAGCATAGTCAGTCATCATTTCTTATCTTTCTTAATCATCTATCCTAATATATATTGATTTATTGACTTTTTCTTCTCGAAAAACATTTTTTATTCTTAACATCTTTAAATTTGTACACGTTTTCTGTCTTATTTGTTTTTACCATGCCTACAAGAGACAGTAAGGTGGTTAAATGTTTTAACTATGCTCAGCCCAATGCAGCATAAGTTCATTTGTCATCTTGGTTAAAATAAGACATTCCAGTGAAGGTGACATGGACTGGTAAGTTTAATAGAATATTTCAGTGAATTATTTACATTTTTTCAAACCCAACCAATTTTGAGACTACCTGATGCTTCCAAAAAGTTTATTCTCCGCACAGATGCGAGTAACTACGGAATTGGCGCTTGTTTGCTCCAATATCATGACGACATCCTCCATCCAAACTTGTACGTCTCACGGAAACTGAAACCACCAGAAGTCAAATACTCCACTGTCGACCGCGAACTTTTAGCAGTGGTGTGGGCAATAACGAAGTTGGAAAAGTTCCTGCTGGGAGCCCCGTTCGTAGTACAGACAGACCAGAAAGCCGTAGCATCACTACGACGTGCGAATCATAAAAGTCCAAAGCTCACCAGATTCGCTATTCTCCTTCAACCTTTTGACTTCTCAATCGAGTACATCACAGGAGCAGATAACGTCTTGGCAGATACTCTATCTCGACATCCTACTGATGTCGAGTCCTGAACTATATTAACGTCGCAGATACTTACTCAAAATAAATAGCACTATAATGGCTGTTCTATATAGACATGAACTATTGCCAACAATACAAGTATCTGCTTACTAAAGACTTTATATACGAAATGAATTAAATCAATTGACTCTATGTTCGTATTTACGCCAGGACTTTGCTTGATATCCATTCATGATAAAACTATTGGACACATTTCCGTGCATCAAGTGAACATAATAGAAAACACTATCAATGTAACTCAGTAAGCGACATGAACTATTGTCAATAACGTCGATACTTATGAACTAAAACACTTAAACATTTGTTTGTTAATTGGAATTCACAAGGATCAAGCCTACGTATGGATCATCATATCCAACTTCAATTAATTTTAATTAAGTCTTTAAAATAATGGAAATTAAAATGAAAGGTGAGATAAATATTGAAGAAAAAAAAATGAAATTTGGAAAAAAATTAAAGAAGAAAAAAAAAAAAGAACTCACATGATTCTTAGATAATGTTATTGTATGTAACTATTATATTATATAGTTAATAATTATGTGGATACATCACATACTACATTATTGTTTAAATTGGTTAATTTAGATAGGTATTAACAACTTAATACTAAACTTAATTAATGTCCAACACACATAACTAAGTTAAATTTATACATTACTTTTTTCTCTACTTTATTCTTTATTTATTTATTTCTCTCTTTAACATATCCTTTCATTTTTCTTACATTAGATTTTCAACAACTTTATTCTTATTACACACTCAATATAATTAATTAGTTTAATTTTAACTCTTTAGATTAGTCTGACATGACATTTCATTGCGACATATTTTAAGTTAATTAATTATTTAATTAGATATCAACATTAGCCATTCTCTTTTAGTTCATATAAAATTTATGTATAACATTTATGTATAATATGATCATTAATATATTAGATGACTGTTAGTTAGTCGTCATGACCACGACGTCTGTTCTAGACAGAACATCGTAGGCCATATGCCGCATTTTTGGTTAAATTTTTTGATATTGTTAAATTTTTTGATATTCATTCAGATAGGTTTTTGAAAAAAAAAATCTATCTAATAGATTTTTTCCCCCCGGTGGACAGGGAATTGTTACGGTAGATTAATTGGCATTGTCTGCTAGAGGTTAGCAGCATGCGATTTTAGGGGTTACAACGTTTAATGTAATGTAAAAAGTATTATTAGCCTAGTGAACGCTGTGACGTTTCAGCGTTGGTAGTCACGCACGGTGACCAAGAGACGGGACCCTTTTTCAAATGACCGTCAAACGGAGAAGACGTGTCTTTATATTCTTATAGTGTCGGGCATGGAAGGCCACACGGTTATATTGTATTTTCTCATGGACATGGGTCAGTCCACTGTTATGATGAAGAAAGATGAAGTTACAGGTTAGTAATTGACTAAACCTTGTCGAGATGAATTAACAGTCCGTTTTAGTTATACTAGTGCCAGACGCATAATCTCACTGTCGGTCGTTGGATTTTCCAACCACGCGTGCATATAGTTATGTCGTTCTGCCTACAGTAATTCAGATTACGAGACAAAGGACTGATATGCAAGATAGCTAATTCAACATAGGATTCTAATTTATATTTGTGATGTAATTCATGATCAACGTACGATGTCTACAGAATGTATAATAAATTGTTTGTTTGGACTCTAGCCATGACTTATCCAGTCTATGAACATTTGGGAATTCAATCATCATTATCATGGTCTCAAGGTAATTTAAACCCACATTCGCGTACTTAACATCAAAGGCACGAAGCTCTAAAGAAGATGAACTGTAAACCCAGATTACACGATTGACTATCAAGCTCTCAACAATCCGTTGGGCTAATTTTACCGAACGGCCTGTAAAAACTGGTGGCCGCCCCTGCAACACACATGAAGTATGTATCAGAGACTGCTTAATCCCAACAGTTGTGCATCCAGAATCAAAGATAACTGAGACTGGATTATTATTTACAAATCCCTTATGTAGAGTAATAGACCCTCTTCCGTCATGCGCAGCTAAGGCAGGAAGAGTGGGTAGAGCATGACCGCAACTCAAGGTAGTTATAGCTGTAGGTTGGAACAAAGTTGTGCACTCCGGGCACTGAGATGCTCTTTCGAAATCGAAAGCAGAGCAAGCAGTAACATTTGAGACACTATCATTATTGTTACCTTGATTATTAATAACCTGGGGCTCCTGTTGAGCAGAGTTAGCATGGCGATGCGATCTATCATTTGGAAATCTACCGTCATATCGCGATCTATCGCGATTATTATCTCTATTGGAAGCATTGTTATTTCCTCTATTGAAACTTTTGTTCTGATTTGAACCCCAGTTAGCATTGTTGCGATTACTATTTCCCCTTTGATCAAAATACCTATTAGATGGATTTTGTTGTCTCCGCGAAAAATTATTGTAAGGTTGATAATCTCTAGTGTAGTTACCCCTTCCAAAATTTCCATAACAGTTGGAAGCAAAATGTTGAGGTCCGTTAAATTGTCTCCAGTTTCTTGGAGAAGGAGAATTATTACGTGATGGACCTCCTAGGTACTGTCCAAAACCACGATTATCTCTCTTACCGAAATTGCGATCAGCACTTTGAGATCTACAGCGCAAATTAGGACCATATGGTATTGCCGAAGCCACGGGTAAACCCTCTCTGACTTGAGAGTGGCTAACAGTCACATTTGGGTGTGCCGTGACGTTTTGGCTACAGTATTGTTCCATATAATTTAAGTTCGTAGGTTTCGCTCATGTAGAAAGTAAAGAAAGAAGTGTTAACTGATGACATGACTTTGTCACGAAGCAATAAGTCCATAAGGGCTTCATATGTGTGTTCAGTTTTTGAAAGTTGAATCCAACGTGAAAACGTAAGACGTATATTTGCTATAAACTCTGAAAAATCTTCCCCAGTCTCCGGTAATAGAGTCTTAAAGCGCAGACAATAACCGTCTTCATTAAGCTGATATTTATTTAACAAGGCAGCCCTGGCAGTATCAAAGTTATTCTTGTCAGGCCCCTCCAACCTACTTACAACATTCATTGCTTCACCCGTAAGTAGTTCCATAAGTCGTGCACAATATTCCGACTTATCTATTTTCTGAGATTCACATGTAAGTTCAAATCTATTCAGATAAAATACGATATCGTCAGAGGTAGGTTTAAAAGCAGGCAATCTGAGCTTATAAGAATGATTATTTGTCTTATGAGACGTAGTTTGATTATCCGTAGCATTTTGTGTATTAACAACATTCACTACCTTCATTCTCTCCAGCTACATAGATAACACCTTTTGCTCATGGAGTCTAACGTTTTCTTCAGCTTGCAACTGAAGTTTCCTTTCTTCCATTTGCATTTTCTGTTGAAGTTGTTCATTTTCCCACTGAAGTTTTTTTTCTTCTACCTGCATTTGCAATTTTCTATCCTCAGCTTCTATTTTATGTTTCTCAGCCTCCATTTTCTGTTTTTTAGTTTCCATCTGAAATTTTCTCTCTTCTGCCTGCATCTGCAATCTCCTATCTTCAGCCTCCATTTTCTGTTTTTCAATTTCCAGTTGAAGTTTTCTTTCTTGGAACTTCTGAGCCTTGTCATATTCGAAACGTGCGACTTCTTTTACTTCCTCAGTAGTCATACCAAGGGATTTCCCTTGTTTAATGAAATAGTCTAAACTAGACATTATGTTCAATGTTATAAGATATGTCCTTTATGTAAGTATACTGAAGTAACTCACTTTATCCCAACTTAGTGGGTGGCAAGTCCTTGCTTAAGAACTTGTATAATCACCTTTCCAATTATTAACAATGTTATTAATTACAAGCAAAATTCATTATAATATCGATAGAGCGTGACGAAATATACAGTACAAACCAGAGTTACAAAGACAAGATATAAAAACAAATGACCACGTTCGCAGAATCAACTAAACAAAAAAACAAACTAAAGAAAAAATATTGCAAAAAGTGCAATGACACTGCGAAATGAATGACAAGACACACGACAGCACAGTGTATAAACACAAAATTTATATAGAAATAAAAGATAGAAAGGAGAGGGAGACACTTACAAACAAATTAATCAAAAAACTAAGGCACAGAAAAAATACTACGACAACAACAATGAAACAGTTCGTCACACCTAAACAAATACTGTCGTAAGAGACAAGTAGCGATCTGAACTTCAGCAAGTTTTTAGCCTTGAACCGGAATTACAGCTCAATTGACACTTACAAACTAAAGCCTATAGACCATCTGACAAGAGCTCGAATTAGCTTCGAGATGAACTTCGTTTGTCAGATCGAACATGGAACATAGAACATATAACATGGAATATACATATATATATATATATATATATATATATATATATATATATATATATATATATATATATATATATATAATACGATATAGAGTGAATAGATTAAGCTCCGAGGAAGGCTCGGTAACATATAACAGTGGTACAGTTTACAACACAAACAACCACTTATCTTGCAAAAAGAAAACAATCCCGTCCTTTCCGCCAAAACGATGGGCATCACACAGTCTAAAGAAATCGAACGTTGAAAGGTACTAGAACTCGTCTCTTCTCTGGTTCTTGACAATACTGCATGACGTGTACTTGAAAACAGGCATACAAACAGAAGAACTGGAAACACTGCAAGTCTTGACTTGTGGCATACGTATAGAAGGACTGGAAACACTGCACATAATGTACCTGAACTCCCTGTAGTTGTACAGGTACAATGTCAAGAACACCGTATTACTGGTTCAGTACTTGACGTTAGTGGAGGAAGCCAAATGTTAATATATTTCGCTGATATACTGCACTGATCTGGGGAATACTGTTCCTTCTGTGGATAATAAAGCGCGCCATAAAACTGGCTCACCACTTTCTGTAACCGGTTTATTTTCTCTTTAACACCTTCAGCAGAATGTTTATGGTGGTGGGTGTGTGTTGGGTCACTGACAATGACAAGTCAGTATGGTCGGGCTTTCGGGTGGCCGACAGGTGTGTAAATATGTATACATCAAGATACGCGAATGTCATAGGTTTGTTTGCTTTAAGTATCCGTAGCACATACACACACACCCATAGCAACATTGGATCAGGAAGCAGGAACTATGATAACGTTCTACACAGTTTATTAACGTCACAGTCACGAAGACATCATGGAAAACACAATTTACAGCAAAAATATGAAGCATCAAGTAAGTAAATTCCTGGAAACTTAGTTACAGGTACTAAATCCCAAATATATAGGCTGTCGAACAAAGCAGCTCACATTCCATGGTAATCACAACAAAATATCCATCGAAGGGACTGCATACATTGCAGTTTACAGTAATATAGCCGGAGCCAACATACTCCATGGCTTTGAATCAATATGAATATAATATATCAACAAGCCAACGTGATCCGTGGCTTCAAATACTAAATCCTCTTCAATTGCAAAAATTCATCACAGGAATATGAATATGAAATAATGGCCTGTACAACTCATGGCCTCAAAATATCTTCAATATCTATCAAACTCTCCCTTCACAAAAAATATCCACTGGAACAAACTAGCGAGATGAATAACGACCATCCCAAAGCTCTGCCAGGAACGCACTGTCACGAGATTACAGCCTCTCAGAACAGCTCAGTAAAAATCCCCCATGCGCGAACTCACCGCATGAGACTACAACTCAGCTATACCGTCTCTGACCCAAAAACCCCACTAGGAACATTCGAACAGTTTCTTTATCATATTTTTTTTCACAACAAACTAACTACTACTCAGGTAACAGTTTAAAAATTACTGAGCCCAAAGCCCCCAACTAAAAAATCATCTCATCACTAACAGCGTGCTAACTAGCGTGTACACACCTGTACTTCCGACCTGTACACATAAATCTTTAACACTTAACTCCCATTACCAAATTATGACTTAACAATATATATATATATATATATATATATATATATATATATATATATATATATATATATATATATATATATATATATATATATATATATATATATATATATATATATATATATAAATTTAAATATATACAGGAGGCAATCTGATCATCAGAAGTAGTCTCCCCGTTAAACAAGTGTTTCGGCCCATTATTCTCCTTTACAGTCTAAAAGGGGGTGGGAGAGGCGGGCCCACCTGGGTCATGACTCCTAAGTGTCTCAGCCTTCTTTTATTTTGTGTAGAAAATGAACCCATTCCATCTTAAAAGCAGCTTTAAAATCAACAATTCCGCCAGCTGGAGGCAATTGTGAAAGTAACAAAAAGAAGACAAATTATTGCCTTGTATTTGTTGAAATTATGTTGAATTTCTGGTAAACATCATCTGTCGCTGTACTTTCCTGGATTTTGGCAATCTGATATCGTCTCTTTACATCAACCACAAACGCTTTTCTGGTGAGGGGGTTCTTGAGTTTCATTGTGTTATATCTTTTCTGTTTGATATCTTTTGGTCCAGCAGCTCGGAGTTTCACCTTCAGTCTTGTTACTAAAAGGTGATGGTCACTTCCCACATCTGCATCTCTTCTTACTTTCACGTCTTGTAATGCATGCATCCATCTACCATTGATCATAATGTGGTCTATGTGATTTCTGTCCCGTCCGTTTGGTGATTCCCACGTTAACTTGTGCACTTCTTTGTGTGGAAAAAAAGTTCCTCCAATGGCCAGGTTGTTGATGCTGCAGAAGCTTGTTAGTTTGTCTCCATTTTCATTTACTGTTTCACTGCCGCATTTACCCATTACTCTTCCAATATAAGTATTGTGTGCACCAACCTTCGCATTGAGGTCTCCTATTACTATAATAAGATTGTACCTAGGTGCAGTTTCGATTTCCCTTCGTAACTGTTGATAGAAGTTTTCCTTGACCTCTTCATCGCTGTCATTTGTTGATGCATAGCATTGTATTACTGTGGTGTTAGTGAATCTCCTTCTCAGTCTTGTTCTTATCAGTCTGTTGGTGATGGGTTTCCATTCCAGTAATGACCTTTCTATTCCTTTCTTCAGTATAATGGCTACGCCTTCAGTGTGCTGACCATCCTCTCTACCAAAGTAAACTACTGTTTCTCCTGTAGCTGTTTTTATTCTCCCCATCCCGGTCCATCAGCTGTCACTTATTCCCTGGATATGTAATCTGTGGTTCATCTCTGCTGTGGTCTGCCTCAGCTTTCCTGCCTCATTCACGGTTCTGACGGTCTAGAATGCAAATCTAGTTTCGTGTTTTGCGGTCGGGGCATCCGTTTTCATGCCAATAGCTTCCTTTCGGCTTTAACCACTGACAGTGATACGAGCCTGAGACTCCGGATGTCCTTCCTGCATCAAAGTCTGTCTAATTGTTGCTATTTCCGTTACTGTTCAGATTTTTTACAAATGCGTGGGTGTCGGCCCTGCGCTAAAAACCCGAACTTAGATGACCAGGGTACCAGCTGTTGTCTGACCCCTACCCGGACAGATTTAAGTCCAGCTTGGTTGAACCTACCAGGAGTAAAACTCCCGCTGGCATAGCTCTGGGGGTTATCAGGGTAAGCAAGCTGCCATACCGTCAGAAGGTATAGGTAACATTGATGGCAGCCAAGTTCATATATTACACACAAACAATGATGAATTCCAGAACTTTCATGATCTTGAATTTTGTCACCCATCTGTTCCAAGAGTAGTATTGTAGGGAGAAAACGAGGCGTTTTCAGGTGGTGGTGTGTGACATTTATATAGTAAAATACTCCGATCGATTTCAGGTGGTGGCGCGTCAAGTGGTGGCGCGTGACTTTTTATATAGCGATATATTTTTAGACGGGGTGACTTCCTCTGACGATCAGACGCATGACTTGTTATATAGTAATAAATTTGTTCGATAATGGCGGGCGTGTTGTTTATACAAAATACTTAGACAATATATATAAAAAATATAAAAAATCGATAATGACGGATAATATAAAAAATCAATAATGGCGGGTTAGTAGGTTACTAAGGGGTTTTTTTCTTTAAGCGAGTGGAGCCTTTTTGTGCTGGCGAGGGTGACGATGCATGGGTGTAATGTGGTGTAGCTGGCAGGAGTAGGCTAGGGGGCGATTTTTGTGGGATGTTGGGTGTGTTATTTAGACATATATACATACAATATATATAAAAAATATAAAAAATCGATAATGACGGAAAATACAAATAAAAATCGATAATGTTGGATTAGGATACTAAGAGGGTTTTTGAAGCGAGTGGAGCCTTTTTGTGCTGGCGTGGGTGACGACGCATGTTGCGCTGTAGATGGCGGGGTGGGTTAGGTTTTTTTGTGTGTGTGTGTGACTCAGCAGTGTGTTGGTGTGTTTTGGGAGTGAAGTGTTAGAACCTTGTCTATACTAGGAACAGCATTGAGAGGTGTGAGTGAAGTGTTAGAAACTTTACTAGGTCTAGCATTGAGAGGCGGGAGTGAAGTGTTAGAGACGTGACTAGACCAGTTCTAGCATGAAGAGGTGGGAGTGAAGTGTTAGAGACATGACTAGAACTATCATGAAGAGGTGGGAGTGAAGTGTTAGAGCGGTTTGTTGTGAATGGTACTGCTTTTGGTTTGCTTGTTGTTGTGTGTTGTTATGTTGGACTGGTAGTGTGATGGTGTGTTTGTTTATACATATATACTTACAATATATAAAAAATATAAAAATCGATAACGACGGAAAATGTTTTTAAAAAATCGATAATGGTTGGTTAGTAGGTTACTAAGGGGGTTTTTGAAGCGAGTGGGGTCTTTTTGTGCTGGCGCGGGTGACGACGCATGGGTTTATACATTTTGGGGTGTAGCAGGCGAGTGTGTCAGCATTGAGAGGTGGGAGTGAAGTGTTAGAGACGTCACTATACTAGGACTAGCATCGAGAGGTGGGAGTGAAGTGTTAGAGACTTGACTAGGACCAGCGTCTAGAGGTGTGAGTGAAGTGTTAGAGACTATAACAGGTCCAGCAGCTAGAAGTGGGAGTGAAGTGTTAGAGACTATACCAGGGACAGCATTGAGAGGTGGGAGTGAAGTGTTAGAGACGTCACAATACTAGGTCTAGCATTGAGAGGTGGGAGTGAAGTGTTAGAGAAGTCACTATACTAGGTCCAGAAGCGAGACGTGGAAGTGAAGTGTTAGAGACGTGATTAGGACCAGAGTCGAGAGGTGTAAGTGAAGTGTTAAAGACTATACCAGGGACAGCAGCGAGAGGTGGAAGTGAAGTGTTAGAGACTTGACTAGGACCAGCGTCGAGAGGTGTGAGTGAAGTGTTAGAGACTATAACAGGTCCAGCAGCTAGAGGTGGGAGTGAAGTGTTAGAGACCTGACTATACCAAGACCAGCAGCGAGAGACGGGAGTGAAGTGTTAGAGACCTGACTATACGAGGACCAGGGTGATGACTCATAGATGTATTGTGGTCTAGCGGGCGGGTGTAGGTTAGGGTTTTTTTTGGTGTGATGTTGTATTGTGCGGTTGGTGTGTTTGTTTAACGCGGATGTGCCAGCAGTGAGTGGTGGGAGTTAAGTGTTAGAGACTTTACTAGGGCCAGCATCGAGAGATGAGTGTGCCGTGATAGAAACTACACCAGGGACAGCATCGAGAGGTGGGAGTGAAGTGTTAGAGACGTCACTATACTAGGTCTAGCATTGAGAGGTGGGAGTGAAGTGTTAAAGATGACACTATAATAGGACCAGCAGCGAAAGGTGGAAGTTAAGTATTAGAGACGTGACTAGGACCAGCGTCGAGAGGTGTGAGTGAAGTGTTAGAGACTATACCAGGGACAGCAGCGAGAGATGGAAGTGAAGTGTTAGAGACGTCACTTTACCAGGTCCAGCATCGAGAGGTGGGAGTGAAGTGTTAGAGACTTGGCTATAACAGGTCCAGCAGCTAGAGGTGGGAGTGAAGTGTTAGAGACCTGACTATACCAGGTCTACCATCTAGAAGTGGTAGTGAAGTGTTAGAGACATGACTAGAACTATCATGAAGAGGTGCGAGTGAACTGTTAAGAGTTCTAGAGGTGGGAGTAAAAGAGACGTGTCACTATGCTAGGGCCAGCGCCTAGAGGTGGGAGTGAAGTGTTATAGAGTAGGTTACTAAGGGGGTTTTTGAAGCGAGTAGAGACTTTTTGTGCTGGCGCGAGTGACGACGCATGGGTGTATTGTGGTGTAGCAGGCGAGTGTGCCAGCATCGAGAGGTGGGAGTAAAGTGTTAGAGACTATACCAGGGACAGCAGCGAGAGGTGGGAGTGAAGTGTTAGAGACGTCACTATACCAGGTCCAGCATCGAGAGGTGGCATTGAAGTGTTAGAGACTTGGCTATAACAGGTCCAGTAGCTAGAGGTGGGAGAGAAGTGTTAGAGACCTGACTATTCCAGGTATAGCATCTAGAAGTGGTAGTGAAGTGTTAGAGACCTGCCTATACTAGGTTTAACATCTAGAGGTGTGAGTGAAGTGTTAGAGTTCTAGAAGTGGGACTCCAAGATCGAGTCTTGATCGGCGTAGACGAGGACCTGTAATGGTTCGGGTATGATCTCGGAGAATTTAAGTTCTACTGAGAGAGGTCCCGACTTGGCCATCTCAAAACTGGTCACCGTCCAGTAGAATAGAAATGTGCCTGTGAGATGATAGAAATGTGACCGTGAGGTGATAGAAATTGCCCGTGAGGTCATAGAAATGTGTCTGTGAGGTGATATAAACGTGCCAGGGAGGTGATAGAAAGCTGCTTGTGAGGTGATAGAAATGTGCCCGTAAGGTGATATAAATGTGCCGGTGAGGTGATAGAAATGTGCCCGTGAGGTGATAGAAATCTGCCCGTTAGGTGATATAAATGTGCCCGTGAGGTGATAGAAATGTGCCTGTGAGATGATAGAAATGTGCCAGTGAGGTGATAGAAATTGCCCGTGAGGTGATAGAAATGTGCCTGTGAGGTGATAGAAATGTACCCGTGAGGCGATAGAAAGGTGCCCGTGAAGTGATAGAAAAATGCCAGCCGGTTTTGGTAGGAAACTTTAGATATGACTCACCAATTATTTTCGCACGTGTAGTAAAGGCTGGCTTCGGTAAAAATTGACAGATTCGGCCTTCAACCCACTATCCAACGGTTTAAGCATTTCATCACTTCTACGCATGTACACCCAATTGGTGGGAACAGTGGAAGGCATCTTCAACGAGGTACGAGCGGTAGTGTCTGTCGTTATCACGGCACCTCTTCAGTAAAGTATGAACGTGAGTGCCTGGACGTTGGTCTTCCAAGTGTCTATTTATATGAAGGAAAACTAGTTTTAATCTGGGTTTGAAATGCGGCAAGCCTTGTTGTGCTCTAACAGAGAGTTGATTAGTTGAAAAACTAATCGCCGGTTGCCACGTTGTCGATGTGAAAAATTGTTTGTGTGCCGCGTCCAGACATGTCTGAAACATGTCCAGGTGATGGTCTATGTTATAGCAATATATTAGCTCGATAATGGCGGATGTGTGTAGGTAGTGTGTGGGTTGTATTGTGGTGTGTTGTATTGTATTGTGTTATGTGTTGTTTATTAATACAACAGTTATAAGTATATATTACAATATATATATATATATATATATATATATATATATATATATATATATATATATATATATATATATATATATTACAAACAGTTATAACATCTAGAGGTGGGAGTGAAGTGTTAAAGACATGCCTATACTAGGACCAGCATCGAGAGGTGGGATTGAAGTGTTAGAGACATGACTATACCAGGTCCAGCAGCGAGAGGTGGAAGTAAAGAGTTAGAGACTTGCATTTACTAGGGCCACCATTTAGAGGTGGGAGGGTAGTGTTAGAGGCTTGCCTAGGTCCAGCAGCAAGAGGTGGGAGGGAAGTGTTAGAGACATGACTAGGACCAGCACCGAGAGGTGGGAGTGAAGTGTTAGATAACAAAGGTCTAGAGGTGGGAGTGAAGTGTTGAGAGTGAAGTATTAGAGACATGACCAGGTCCAGCATCGAGAGGTGGGAGTGAGGTGTTAGAGACTACACTAGAAATAGCCTCGAGAAGGGGGCGCGACGTGTTAGAGACTTTACTAGGACCAGCATCGAGAGGTGGGAGAGAAGTGTTAGAGACTTGACTACGTCTAGCATCGAGTAATAAATCTACTCACCCCAATGTCCAGTTAGGGCTTTGTAAGTGACCCGCACACACCCGGGTTCTTCACATAAAACGTAGTCAAAGGCCAGGCTGGACAACACCAAATAGACAGTTTTATTGAACACAAAAACGCTCCGTAGAAATATATGGTATATGCAGACTAGATTATGGCGGCAACTAGATACGCCTTAGTGATGCGGGTTGCAATCGGAACAATATCGAGACCATTTTCAGCCATTTTAATAAAACTCAAAACACACGTGCTTTTTTTAACGCGCGTACTCAGACAAGAAAGCTCCTATATCGACTCTCGTGACGACGATATTTTTGAAAATGAGCGGCATTTCTGACAGGCAAACGTGAGCTTACCTCACTAGTTATGAAACCAGATCGCTAGAGCGTGACGTCAGGGCTAAATATAGCTATCTAGAAAAACGTAATAACAGGATAACATGTAGAGTTTTGAGTATTGGTAGACGAAAAAAACCTATCTGCGACGGGATTTACCTGTGTAAGACTAACCCTGCTACTTACTTCTGTTCACGTCATTGCAGACAAGCTCAAAATATAAGAGATCAATAGCAGAAATTTATAAAAGAAGCATTCCCTCGTTCGTGTGTTCGAACCCCCGGGATTTAAGATTTCACTTTTTTTACACGGGCGGCATCTGGTGATAGGTTTTATATTGTCTCCCAATCGTTGCAAACATGAGGTGACCATGGATATTTAGTACATTAAATAAATGTAACTAAGTATTTGTTCCAGGTATCAAACGGGTATCTCCTTTTTATTTTTGTCCTGCAAGGTTTAAACTTTAGTGAAACCTTTTCTTGCAGTCAGCAAAGATGACACCACAATTTTCTCCCAGGCCTGCTCAAAGGTTCCAACCTGTAGGTAAATAGGTAAGCTGTCAAATACTTCTTTAAATATTTCTTACAGTTTTGCCAAACTTTTCATTAAAATTTTTTTCATTCAATATTTGTTCCTGTTGTCAGTACTTGACAATGCAAATATAGTATTCCACAATCAAATGTAATCGATGAATGAGTCATACTGTTTGTAGTCGGTTAGGGTGGGTGTCGTCAGCGCTAAATATAGACTATCGGAAACAACTTTTTGTTCTTTTGATCTTGTATTATTATTTTATTATACATAAACTTGTTTCCGGTGAGTAGATTTATTACTCGATGCTAGACGTAGTCAAGTCTCTAACACTTCACTCCCACCTCTCGATGCTGGTACTAGTAAAGTCTCTAACACGTCGCGCCTCCTTCTCGAGGCTTTTTCAAGTGTAGTCTCTAACACCTCACTCCCACCTCTCGATGCTGGACCTGGTCATGTCTCTATTACTTCACTCCCAATACTTCACTCCCACCTCTAGACCTTTGTTATCTAACAGTTCACTCCCACCTCTCGGTGCTGGTCCTAGTCAAGTCTATAACACTTCACTCCCACCTTTCGCTGCTGGACCTAGGCAAGTCTCTAACACTACCATCCCACCTCTAGATGGTGGCCCTAGTAAATGCAAGTCTCCAACACTTCACTCCCACCTCTAGAGGCTGGACCTAGTAATAGTAAGTCTCTAACACTTCACTCCCACCTCTCGCTGCTGGACCTGGTATAGTCATGTCTCTAACACTTCAATCCCACCTCTCGATGCTGGTCCTAGTATAGGGAAGTCTTTAACACTTCACTCCCAATTCTAGATGTTATAACTGTTTGTAATATATATATATATATATATATATATATATATATATATATATATATATATATATAGTAATATGTACGTATAACTGTTGTATAAATAAACAACACATAACACAATACAATACAACACACCACAATACAACCCACACACTACCTACACACACCCGCCATTATCGAGCTAATATATTGCTATACCAAAGACCATCACCTGGACATGTTTCAGACATGTCTGGACGCGGCACACAAACAATTTTTTCACATCGACAACGTGGCAACGGTCGATTAGTTTTTCAACTAATCAACTCTCTGTTAGCGCACAACAAGGCTGGCCGCATTTCAAACCCAGATTAAAACTAGTTTTCCTTCATATAAATCGACACTTGGAAGACCAACGTCCAGGCACTCACGTTCATACTTTACTGAAGAGCTGGCGTGATAACGACAGACACTACCGCTCGTACCTCGTTGAAGATGCCTTCCACTGTTCCCACCAATTGGGTGTACATGCGTAGAAGTGATGAAATGCTTAAACCGTTGGATAGTGGGTTGAAGGCCGAATCTGTCAGTTTTTACCGAGGACAGCCTTTACTACACGTGCGAAAATACTTTGGTGAGTCATATCTAAAGTTTCCTACCAAAACCGGTGGGCACATTTCTATCACCTCACGGGCACCTTTCTATCGCCTCACGGGTACATTTCTATCATCTCACAGGCACATTTCTATCACCTCACGGGCACATTTATATCACCTCACGGGCACATTTCTATCACCTCAAAGGCACATTTCTATCACCTCAAAGGCACATTTCAATCACCTTATGGGCACATTTCTATCACCTCACTGGCTGCTTTCTATCACCTCCCTGGCACGTTTATATCACCTCACAGACACATTTCTATGACCTCACGGGCAATTTCTATCACCTCACGGGCACATTTCTATCATCTCACAGGCACATTTCTATTCTACTGGACGGTGACCAGTTTTGAGATGGCCAAGTCGGGACCTCTCTCAGTAGAACTTAAATTCTCCGAGATCACACCCGAACCATTACAGGTCCTCGTTTACGCCGATCAAGACTCGATCTTGGAGTCTTACCTCTAGAACTCTAACACTTCACTTACACCTCTAGATGTTAAACCTAGTATAGACAGGTTTCTAACACTTCACTACCACTTCTAGATGCTAGACCTGGATTAGTCAGGTCTCTAACACTCCACTCCCACTTCTAGCTACTGGACCTGTTATAGCCAAGCCTCTAACACTTCACTCCTACCTCGCGATGCTGGACCTGGTATAGTGACGTCTCTAACACTTCACTCCCACCTCTCGTTTCTGTCTCTGGTATAGTCTCTAACACTTCACTCCCACCTCTCGATGCTGGCACACTCGCCTGCTACACCACAATAAACCCATGCGTCGTCACTCGCGCCAGCGCAAAAAGACTCCACTTGTTTCAAAACCCCCTTAGTAACCTACTATATAACACTTCACTCCCACCTCTAGGCGCTGGCCCTAGCATAGTGACACGTCTCTGTCACTCCCACCTCTAGAACTCTAACAGTTCAGTCGCACCTCCTCATGATAGTTCTAGTCATGTCTCTAACACTTTACTATCACTTTTAGATGGTAGACCTGGTATAGTCAGGTCTCTAACACTTCAGTCTCACCTCTAGCATCTGGACCTGTTATAGCAAAGTCTCTAACACTTCACTCCCACCTCTCGATGCTGGACCTGGTAAAGTGACGTCTCTAACACTTCACTCCCACCTCTCGCTGCTGTCCCTGGTATAGTCTCTAACACTTCACTCACACCTCTCGACGCTGGTCCTAGTCACGTCTCTAACACTTCACTTCCACCTCTCGCTGCTGGTCCTAGTATAGTGACGTCTCTAACACTTCACACCCACCTCTCAATGCTAGACCTAGTATAGTGACGTCTCTAACACTTCACTCCCACCTCTCGATGCTGTCCCTGGTGTAGTCTCTAACACGGCACTCTCACCTCTCGATGCTGGCCCTAGTAAAATCTCTAACACTTCACTCCCACCACTCGCTGCTGGCACATCCACCTTAAACAAACACACCAACGGCACAATACAACATCACACAAAAATCATCCCTAACCTACACACGCCCGCTACACCACAATACATCTATGAGTCATCACCATGGTCCTCGTATTGTCAGGTCTCTATCACTTCACTCCCGCCTCTCGCTGCTGGTCTTGGTATAGTCAGGTCTCTAACACTTCACTCCCACCTCTAGCTGCTGGACCTGTTATAGTCTCTAACACTTCACTCACACCTCTCGACGCTGGTCCTAGTCAAGTCTCTAACACTTCACTCCCACCTCTCGCTTCTGGCCCTAGTATAGTGACTTCTCTAACACTTCACTCCCACCTCTTAATGCTAGACCTAGTATATTTACTTCTCCAACACTTCATTCCCACCTCTCGATGCTGTCCCTGGTGTAGTCTCTAACACGGCACTTTCAACTGTCGATGCTCGCCTTAGTAAAGTCTATAACACTTCACTCCCACCTCTCAATGCTGTCCCTGGTATAGTCTCTAACACTTCCCTCCCACCTCTAGCTGCTGGACCTTTTATAGTCTCTAACACTTCACTCACACCTCTCGACGCTGGTCCTAGTCAAGTCTCTAACACTTCACTCTCACCTCTCGATGCTGGTCCTAGTATAGTGACGTCTCTAACACTTCACTCCCACCTCTCAATGCTGGCACACTCGCCTGCTACACCCCAAAATGTACACACCCATGCGTCGTCACCCGCGCCAGCACAAAAAGATCCCACTCGCTTCAGAAACCTCCTTAGTAACCTACTAACCAACCATTATCGATTTTTTAAAAATATTTTCCGTCATTATCGATTTTTATATTTTTTATATATTGTATGTATATATGTATAAACAAACACACCAACACACTAGCAGTCCAATATAACAACACACAACAACAAGCAAACCAAAAGCAATACCACTCACACCACACTGCTCTAACACTTCACTCCCACCTCTTCATGATAGTTCTAGTCATGTCTCTAACACTTTACTCCCACCTCTTCATGCTAGAACTGGTCTAGTCACGTCTCTAACACTTCACTCCCGCCTCTCAATGCTAGACCTAATAAAGTCTCTAACACTTCACTCCCACCTCTCAATGCTGTTCCTAGTATAGACAAGGCTCTAACACTTAACTCCCAAAACACACCAACACACTGCTGAGTCACACACACTCACACAAAACCCCCTAACCCATCCCGCCAGCTGCACCGCAACATGCGTCGTCACCCACGCCAGCACAAAAAGGCTCCACTCGCTTCAAAAACCCTCTTAGTAACCTAATCCAACATTATCGATTTTTATTTTTATTTTCCGTCATTATCGATTTTTTATATTTTTTATATATATTGTATGTATATATGTCTAAATAACACACCCAACATCACACAAAATCGCCCCCTAACTTACACCCACCAGCTACACCACATTACACCCATGCGTCGTCACCCTCGCCAGCACAAAAAGGCTCCACTCGCTTTAAAAAAATTCCCTTAGTAACCTACTAATCCGCCATTATTGATTTTTTATATTTTTATATATTTTATATATATATTGTCTAAGTATTTTGTATAAACAACACGCCCGCCATTATGGAACAAATTTATTGCTATATAACAAGTCATGCGTCTGTTCGTCAGAGGAAGACACCCCGTCTAAAATATATCGCTATATAAAAAGTCACGCGCCACCACCTGAAATCGATCGGAGTATTTTACTATATAAAAGTCACGAGCCACCACCTGAAAACGCCTCGTTTCCTCCCTACTATACTACTTCCAAGCTCTTGTCCCATCAACCAAAACTGGTTTAAAATGTGAGTTCTTTCTTTCAGCAAACAATCAACATGGCTCGCAGTAAGCACAATCAAGTAATTCTGAATAACGCAGATAACTCCGTGAAATTTTCAATCCAGTTTTGTTTTTTGTTTCATAAAAATAGACAGAGAAGCGAAAACCTGTTTCTTTGTCAATAGGAAAAAGGTCCCGCTGGTCGACAAGATCCAGCTGAAATGATAAATCTTTTATCATCTGATGTAAGAACATCCTTAAAGTGACCTTTATCTGTAGGACTCTTGGGCTGTCTATATGCTAGTATCGAGTTGGTACTCACATTTTGCATTTTTATATCCTCATCTGCAAATGCAGTAAAACCACTATCAAACATATTTTTCTCAACAGCAGCAACGTTACTTTTTGTCGTGTGGTGCGTATTGGGGCAACTACGACAGTAGTTTTTGCCAGGAATAGCCTATGATATATTAGGTAGAAGGTCTCTAGAAATTGGCTCGTTAAGAAACAATAAAGACCTATTCGAGATAGGACCTGTTTTTTAAAAATTAAAAAAACGAGGTATCAAATTGTTAAGCGGCTTTCAATGATCAGCTAGAGACTCCACGTAAAAGGTCAATTGTTGGGTAATATATTTTGGAAGAAGTAACTAAGAGAATTTTTAGTACAGGGCAAACGATAATGACACCGGTTTACCAGAAACTGAGTCAGGTAAGAACTATGAACCTTTCTACCATACCTTCACCTTCAGCACACTAATACAATGATGTATTCCACCATACCTCTCACCTCCAGCACATCTACTCCAAACATGTCCTCTACCATACCTCTCACCTTCAGCACATCTACTCCAAACATGTCCTCTACCATACCTCTCACCTTCAGCACATCTACTCCAAACATGTCCTCTACCATACATCTCCCCTTCAGCACATCTACTCCAAACATGTCGTCTACCATACCTCTCACCTTCAGCACATCTACTCCAAACATGTCCTCCACCATACCTCTCACCTCCAGCACATCTACTCCAAACATATCCCCTACCATACCTCTTACCTCCAGCACATCTACTCCAAACATATCGTCTACCATACCTCTCACCTCCAGCACATCTACTCCAAACATGTCCTCTACCATACATCTCCCCTTCAGCACATCTACTCCAAACATGTCGTCTACCATACCTCTCACCTTCAGCACATCTACTCCAAACATGTCCTCCACCATACCTCTCCAAACATGTCCCCAAACATCTATCCAAACTCAGCACATCTACCATACCTCTCACCTCCAGCACATCTACTCCAAACATATCCCCTACCATACGTCTCACCTCCAGCACATCTACTCCAAACATATCCCCTACCATACCTCTTACCTCCAGCACATCTACTCCAAACATATCGTCTACCATACCTCTCACCTTCAGCACATCTACCCCAAACATGTCCTCTACCATACCTCTCACCTACAGAACATCTACTCCAAACATGTCCTCTACCATACCTCTCACCTTCAGCACATCTACTCCAAACATGTCCTCTACCATACCTCTCACCTTCAGCACATCTACTCCAAACATGTCCTCCACCATACCTCTCACTCCCAGCACATCCACTCGAATAATGTCCCTCATTGTCCCTCTTACCTCCAGCACATTTACTCCAGTCATGTTCTCTAATGTACCTTTTTACAACTATACATCTCTACGTTCAGCACATTTACTCCAGTCATGTCCTCTATCTTATGGGGGGGGGGGGGAGGGGAAAGGGAACAGGGGGGGGGGGGAGTAGGTTTAAATAACAAAATTACGCCCCCTGATCTTGTTGAATCCTTTTTCTAAAATTGGAAGTCCATTGATATTGTGTCCCAAGATTAATGTTATGATGGGAAACAATTCAATGAATGTCTAACATTCATTACTAAAAACATTGTTGAGTCCCTTGTTTCTGTATGAGACAAACCAACAGTCATTCCAAAATATAGATTAACTAATAAACGGGGTGATGGGAAAAACTGAAGAAAATAAGAAATGGAGTAATAAGGACAAACAAATAATGTAACAAACGGGATTGTAGGAAAGTAAAGGATATAACAAACGGGGTAAAAGATCAACAATAAAAGCTATAACAAATGGGGTAAGAGGGGAGTAAGATATTATTTGTTTTAACAAAGAATAACGGATATAACAAAAATGGTAATGAGAACCCTTAAAAAATGATTTTACAAACTGGTGAAAGGGAAAAAACAGATATATAATTCGGGATAAAGGGGGCACAAAATAAAGGATATAACAAACGGAATAAAGGAAACCAAAAATAAAGGATACTATACGGGATAAAGTGGGCTAAAAGTAAAGGACATAACAAACTGGTAATTTGAGGCAAAAAAATATCGGTTATAAGAAATGGGTAAAGGGGGCCAGAAATAATGGTTATAAGAAACGGGGAAAGGGGGCCAGAAATAATGGTTATAAGAAACGGGGTGACGCTGACAATAAAATAAATAATAAAGAAAAAATGGTAATGGTGAAAAAATAAAGGATATAACGAAAGAGATAAGGGTGAAAAATAAGGGATATCAGAAACGTCGTAATGGTGAAAAATAAAGGATATAGCCAACGGAGTAATGGTGAAAAAAAATGATATAACAAACGGGATAATGGTAAAAAGTATACGATGTAACAAACGGGGTAATGGTGAAAAATAAAGGATATAACAAACGAGATAATGGTGAAAAAAGGGATATAAGAAACGTCGTAATGGTGAAAAATAATGGATATAGCCAACGGAGTAATGGTGAAAAATAAAGGATATAACAAACGGGATAAATGGTAAAAAATATACGATGCAACAAACGGGGTAATGGTGAAAAATAAACGATGTAACAAACGGAGTAATGGTGAAAAATAAAATATGTAACAAACGGGATAATAGGGGAAAATAAAGGATGTAACAAACTGGGTAATGGCGGAAAATAAAGGATATAACAAAGGGGGTAATGGGAGACAATAAAGGATATAACAAACTGAGTAATAGGAGAAATAAAGAATATAACAAACAGGTGAAGGAGGACAAAATAAAGGATATTGAACAAACGGGGTGTTACGGATTGCAATTCTTCAAATGAAATAATATCGTGCTGAAGATAGTTGATATGACAAGTCTAACAATGCATCGTGCTGGGCATAATGAATGTCGTGGATCTGTAGATGGCAGTAATCATTCACAGATTAATTCATAATTCAACTTCCGAGGTGGATGGGTCCACATACAACTGACGTGTTTATTACATCTTGAAGGCATAAAGTTCATTCAAATGGCATAGCATAAGTTACATACATGATATACGAGCTCCTCTCTCAGTCTTGTCTGGTCAATACATATCTGGCCGCTGTATTGAAGGAGGCGTCCACTCCTCCCAAGTAATGTGGGACAGAATATGTAGACTAGGAATATCAGCAATTCCTACATTAAAATAGTTACGAATCTTCTCACTTACTTCTCAATCTTGAATAATTCATTGTGGCGGCCCTCGAAGTACTTTATGCCACAGAAAATAAATAATTCCTCCAATATCTCAGGAGCTAGAAAAGTGCGTCCTTCACTGACGACTATAATATACGAAAGGCCTAGAAACAACCGTTTGCATAATTAGTGCAGAACGGATTATGTCATAAAACTCCCGGTGACGTATTAAATATTTCGTGTTCATTATAAGTAAAAACTCGTGCAAATAAATGATAAACCACAGATAGAGATATTACCGCGTAGATTAACTGCTAATAGCCTAAGTGTGGTCAACATGCAAAAATACATCAATTATCCTACTTAACACGGGGTAATTGGATAAATAAATGGTATAATAAACGGTGTAAAGGGGACCAAAAATAAAGGCCATACAAAACTAGGTAATGAGGAAAAAAAGGGATATAACAAACGACATCATAATGTCATTCCATTTTCCCGTCCACTTTTTTCATGAAGTGTTTTGGGAGGCTGAAAATTCATCCTTCAGTCAAAAAAAGATGGCCGAAACAACTGTATTTTCTGTCTATCTGTTTATTTGACGCAGGATATACAGTTGTTGCTACAATTTTCCTGATGTCATCATTTCTCTTTCATTTCTCATTTCCTGTAACATTAATGGCTCTACTTAAGCGTTTCATCTTGCACAATGTTCTTTTTCCTCTCCTGTGCTCTAGTTAGGGACCATGGTTGACACTGAAAGCAAAGACTTGGTAATAGTATGTTGTTTATCAATTATCGTTTAGTTTCCATAATGATATTCGGATGTTTGAGTTGTTACTAATCTATCAATAGCCTTTAGCTCCCTGAAGAGCATAGACCTTCAACAAACACATGCCAACTCTTACTGTCCTGTGCCATCAGCTCAAGTTCCTTTCACGTTCTCCTCATCATTTTCACCTTTGTTTCCTGCTCTCTTCTCCATGTTCTTCTAGGTCCACCGCTGCCTCTCTTGCCCTGGGGGTTCCAGAACAAGGACTGCCTTGCAATGCTATCAAGAGGTTTCCCAGTGTGTGTCCTATCAATCGCCATCGTTCTCCTCTCTTTTCTTGTTCCACCGGCACCCGTAAGGTTCCCGTCATCAGTTCCACGGTGGCAACCCTGTTATACCATTCCAATCCTCCTATCCCCGGCACATATAGATGTAAATAGTGCAGCAGTGACGCGTCCACCTTGCTTCCCTATCTAGGTTTATAATCTTTGCTTCGCAAAACCACGCAATTCGCTGACGGAATTACTCACTGTTGAAGCCACGCTTATTTCTTCTGGTTACAGGCGCTGACAAGCGTTTACCTACGTTCGTACAGACTAAGATAACAGTCACCGAAAGCATAATTCGCTTATCATAAATTATCACACGAGCTGATTTGGCAATTAGCATTGTTGACAGACAGGAGCGCGCTGATAGATAATTGGGCTCTTTGAAAAAGAGGGGACGGGCAGCAGTTTGGCCGCTAACGGTTTGATGTCCAACATTTCAGGTGACTTAAGCAAATGCGATAGGGGAGATAATAAGATTTACCGACCACATTCGTTTGTCCGTGATCCCAGGGGACGTAATTATCTGATCTACAGCAGAGAGACGAGATTAAAGACGGTCTGTTCGCTAAGCTAACGTTGTTGGTCGGCATCAGTGAGCAGAAAATCTGATCTCGAGAGTCGAACGCGTTGATTTTCCCTGATACGGCCGAAGGCACGATTTCTCGCACCAGTTAGTGGAATAACACCATTTCCGTATAAATACTCCTTCCTACCAAAGTCAGTATCTAGTCGCTTCAGAATATTTGGAAATACCTAGCTCGCCTTTCTAGAGCCATTTTAAAAAGTGGATTATTAGATTTCGTGGAGATTGTTTCATTTTTCTGATTTGCGGTAATATATATTAGCATTTAAGTGATTTAATGTGTAAGTTCCTCATTACAATTCACTGGGATTTTCTATGTGTTAATTGACTAACGTAGTAAATGGCGCACCGCTAAATTTTCCAGTGTAATGTAAATTTAATCACTCGCTATCACCCAGAAAGAGAAGTTTTAATTGACTAACAAATACACTAGGCGACGGAATATAAATTTACTTCTAATTCATTAGGTGTAATTGTGTAAGTGACTAGTGTAATATCATGTGGCGAAACAAATAGCTAGTAATGACAAGCGGTTTTTGTATAGTTGTGATAATCAAATTAACACTGATATTGTGCGCTGTGAGTTTTACCGGGACGAGAGGGGAAAAGGCGCATACCTTAAACCAAATGCGTAACAGGTGAGCGAAGCGGGATAAGATAGGCTAAGACACGTGTGCTTTTAGTTTAATTAAATATCGGAGTGAATAAGAGATCTTACCTTGCACGTGATAGGATAGGATAGTGATATTGTGATTAAATGTTTTGGTTTCTGCTAAATTTAGTACCGATCACAAACCAGCCTGCCAGCGGTCTAAATACCACCAGTAACAATTCTTAGTATTTATCGGGTCTTCGATGTTGACCTGTGCGGTCCTCTTGCTTCGTCCAGAGAGAGAGTCCAAACTTATAAACATTAAGAATTAATTATAACTGGAGATATAAAATACCCAGTTTTTCATTCAATTTAATCAGCCCTCTGTGGCCAAATATCTACACGTAACATTGTTCCCGACTACTGACCATTGTGTTGTCAATGGATTTATCCAGAAAGAATACGTGGTTTCATAATCGGCACTCAACCCCCAGAGAGAGAAACACCGAGAGGAGATACCTTCATCATCATTATTTTTCTAACAGTTTACCCACTAGACTTTTCCTTTAACTATTGGAAGTACTAACTACTGTCCACTGTAAACACTAGATCGTGGTAAATATTTTGCTACCAGAACTATCTGACGTGACATTATCATATATAATAATCACCACCAAAGTAGGCTTTCCCCATTAGGAAAATTAATTATTCGTGGAGGAACTGGGGCTCACTTAGGAGATGCACAACACTGGATTTTGTTACATGTACACTGATGGTTATGTTCAAGATGTTGGTAACAAACTAGTAGGTAAGCGAGATTGTATGTGGCCACAGATTGACAGAGTGCGAGGAAGAGGAGGGAATATTTCTATTTGTATAATCATTGTATCCACTTCTTTTTTTTTGTTCGCTAATACTGTTACTTTACAGGATAGATTAACTAGGAACTGTTCTTTACTTTATCGTCTATTTCTGTACCCTAGCGTTAGTCTTTGACCTGTCGAGGTTATAAACTTTTTGCAGGATCTTTTCTCACAGAGGGGATTGCACTTAAGGGGTTATTTTCCAAATTATGTAACCTATGATTTTATTGATTTATATATGTTTGATGTTGTGAGCAGTTTATATGATAATAAACTTAACAAAACTTAATAACTTGTGTTGGTCAGCTCAGCCCATACCCATACTCCATTTACAATAGTTTTCACGTTTGTGTGTCTTGTTGTAACATAACCATTAGTGTGTAGTTAAACACATATGTTACATGTATGGAGAGTAGGATAGTCTGTTAACAAATTACAGTCGTAAAGATAGGCTGGACTAAAGTATTTTCTCAATCCAGTGACAGATTCTACCCTTAAACTATTCACTAGTGAAATCTATTTCACATACCTTAATTCTCACTTATTTACCATTTTGCCTGTTCTATTCAGACGGACCTAATCTATCTCTAATAATAATACCTATCAAATTTACGACATTAATGGGACCTCGACGGATGATTGGACAAATCTGGAACAAGCACGACACACTGGTCGCTCGTTCATAGGATTTATTTAAGTCTGAGTCTAGTAAATTGACTAACGTCTGTTACTGTAGCTTGGTCAAGCTCTTGATAGAGCGTGGTGTGGTTGTCTCGTGAGTTAAGGAATAATAACAATTATCCCCTATACAAACGTCCTGTTATTGGGTTGCTGACCACACAAATTATATATTGGTTTTTTCCACAGCACATTTGAGTTACATACAATTAGATTTTGAGGGCGATCCTTGTTGGGAGATATGTTATGTAATACTTTTGTACTACAAGACCGCTGCTAGCACGTGATTGTCTGGCAATCACCATGTTTTTTTAAGCGGTAGAGTGTGAGCTAAGCAAAGGGAGTGCATTCTGGCTATCGTCAAGTTAATAGCCTCCCCTAATTCTTTAAACTGACTTCACATGTGGGCGAGTTTTTGGTGGATGTTACATTACTATAATGACCACTAGTTGTTGCTTGGGGTTTGATTGAAGATTGTAAGGTGACTTCATATTATTTCCCCCTTGCATTTTTCTCTTTTTATCAAATTTGTTAGTTGATTGTTAAAGTCATATTTTAATGAAGGGGAAATAAACGTTAAAAGACTTGTATGTACAGGTCGGATTTTGGTTATCACGCTTGTAAGCTGACACGCTTAGTTTGTTTTTTAATCTACTAGAATGTTCGAGATACAGAAAGTGTTAGAAGGCGAATGAACGCTACTCACATACCGGGGCGAATTCGCGCGGGGATAAATTGATACCGAGCTGTTTTTTTTTGGGGGGGGGGGGGGAAATATTTCGTGACAGTTGATACGGGCAGAGCTGCGAAGATGAATGTTTACCATTTTTTCGTCAGTGTGTCCCGGGAATAAGATATTGTTGGTGTGAAAGGGATTTTTGATACTTGCTTATGTATTTCATAAGGCCATGGATATGAGGCTTGGTTGTGTATTACAGAACGTACGTTATTAGAGATTTTGAGGCCAGGAGTTGTATAGGCCATTGTTTCATGTGAAGGGATAGTTTTGAGATATTAAAGATATTTTTCAGGCCATGGATTGTAGGCCAATGTGTGCTCATATCTCTGATGAGGGATATTTTTGAAGTTCGACGGATCGTTAAAGGGGAATGTTCTTTCTCCCATGATATATATTATTGTAAACTGCGACATGTGCAGTTCCCTTCCCTGAATGGAGGTTTTTGCCCCGAGATTTATGATTATGAGCTGCTATGCTCCGCATCCTTTGTGATGGAGATTTTGGTATCAATAGCTGTATTTTCTAAGCATTTACTTACTGATTATCTACGGATTGGTGCTTACTTGATGTGTCATATTTTGCCGTGAACTGTAACCTATTGACAGTGTATTATTGATGATATCAACGTTTGTTGTGGCGTAATAAACAGTGTAGAACGTTTCTGGAGTTACAACGTTCCTGACTCTTATATGTGGATCGGTGTGTGTGATTGTTATTAACTTACTCTAGTACTACATGACATTCGCGTCTGTTGACAGTCATTTACTCACACATCAGTCGGCCACCTGTAACCCCGACATAAGCTGATCGCCTTTATCAGCGGAACATAATAATAACATTTATCATTCTCTCTTACACCACCTATACATCAACCCAGCAACAGTGGTCGCCAGTGATATGGGGCTATTATGATGTGATGCGCAAGTTGTTCTACAGTGTAACCAGTTCAAATTATTTGTGAGCAAGTTTCATCTAGAAAGGGAGTTTTCTATACAAGTTACTCATGTCAAGAATTGCAGTGTTCCAGTCCTTCCTTTTGAGTGCCAACTTCTGATGTCAGCACCCGATGTCTGGAGTTACGTTTGAAAGCTGCTATTACCTTGGAGTTCCCGTATTGATCACCAGTCGATTACTTTAGAATGTGTTATCTATGTACATCATTGCTGCTGTTGTGGAGGCCGGGATGTTTTCCTTTGAAAGATAAGTGGCTGTTTTGAATGTGTAAACTGTACCACTGTTTGGTGTAACATTGAGCCGTCCTCAGAACTTCCTCTATTAGATCCTTGTATTTTTTTAGTTTTCTATGTTATATATGTCATATTTCTGCGGGTTTGGTTGGGTGGAGACTTTCGGTAGGATATATCTCCCTTCATCGAGGGCCTACGAAAGCGTTCTGTAGGGACTGTTTGACTAATTTCGTTTCGTAAAAGATCCCTTGATATAAATCTGGGCATACTCTGTTTACGCCGGATTCAGTCATCATTATAATTGTTTAGGTGTGACGAAACGTCTCAGTGTTGTTGTTGTTATATTTTTTCTGTTCTTTAGTTTATTAATTAATTTGTTTATGAGTGTCATTCTCTCCTTCCTATCTTTTAGTTCTATACACATTTTTTTCGTTTATACACTGTTTTGTCACTTGTATTGTTATACTATTCGCAGCTGTCATTGCAAGCTTTGCAATATTTGTTGCTTTATTACTGCTTTCTTACTTTAGTTGATTCCTGCGAACGTTGTCATTTGTGCTTCATTTCTGGTCTTTGTCACTCTTGTCTGTACTGTCTATTTTGTCATACACTGTCAATATTATAATGCATAATATATACATAACTGATTAAATATATTATTAATCGTTAAAGTAATTATACAAGTTCTTGAGCAAGGACTTGTCGCTAACTGAGTTGGGATAAAGTGAAGTTCTTCATAAGTATATTGACATAAGTTATCTATATCATATAATTAGACATAATGTCTCCTTTAGATTACTTCATTGAGCAAGGGAAATCCCTTAATATGACTACTGAGGAGGTAAGAGAATTCGCACTTTCCGAATATGCCGAGGCGCAGAAGTCGGAAGAAAAGAGACAGAAGTTAGAGGTTGAAAAACAGAAAATGGAGGCTTAAGATAGGAGATTGCAATTGCAGGCAGAAGAGAGAAAATTTCAAATGGAAATGGAAAAACAGAAATTAAAAGCTGAAGAGAGAAAACAGAAATTAGAAACTGAAGAGAGAAACAGAAATTAGAAGCTTAAGAGAGAAAAATGCAACAGCAAATGCAAATGGAGACTGAAAAACAGAAAATAGAAATTGAGAAACTGAAATTAGAAGCTGAAGAGAGAAAAATTCAACAGCAAAGAGAGGCTGAAGATAGGAAAAGTCAAGAGCAATTGGAAGAGAGGAAACTTCAGATGCAAGCTGAAGAAAACCAAAGACTACACAATGAAAGAATCTAAGCTATGGAACTGGAGAAAATAAAGGTAGTGAATATTGGTAATACACAAAATGAGACAAACAATCAAATAACTTCTAATAAGGCAAACACTAAATCTTATGATATTAAATTGCCTGTTTTTAAATCTGACAGCGACGATATTTTAGTCTATCTAAATAGATTTGAACTTTCATGCAAATCTCATAAGATAGACAAGTCAGGATATTGTGAACAACTTAGGAAGTTATTTAAGGGTGAAGCTTTGAATACTATAAGTATGTTGGAAGGTTCTGACATGAATAACTATGATGTTACCAGAGCAGCCTTATTAAAAAAATACCAACTGGATGAAGAAGGTTATCGCCTACGCTTTAAGTCTCTATTGCCGGAAACAGGGAAAGATTTTTCAGACTTTATATCACATACTCGCCTTACGTTTTCACGTTCGGTTGAACTTTCAAAAACTGAACACACATATGAAGCTGGTACGGGTAATTTTAAGAATATTTATTATTTCATGAACCGTCCTCCCGACGTCCTGTGGTAAGAGTGCATTTGACTTCAGGCTTGACACTCCTTATTACAGTGGCCTGCTGAATACCCTCCAGGGTTCTCCTTGTAGATTCCATTTGAGGAATTATAATATATATATTTAAATTTGGCCAGTCACACACAATCTCCCTGGCCCGCACCTCAGGTACTCAGTAACAAGGCCTAACTTCTTGGCACAGTTCATTACATTTAATAACACATTACTCCACATTGAGTATGGTATGACATCGTAGCTTTTACTAGCACATGTCTCTACTGTCCTTGATTCTGATACTCTCAGTTTTAATGGAACAGTCAACTTACGTGCCCAAGAATTCCATTCACACTGCTAAGACTAATCTGACATTATACTGTTAATGAAAGCATAAGGCAGTGATAGTAATCGATCTTGCAGGTGAAATATAAAGATCCCAAAGGCAATTAACACATTCTGAAATCAGGTCCTACTGGACACATTCCATGCGTACTGGTCAAACGACACAAGCAGACTGCCGGTTAGAGACGCTAGCTTGTCCCAAATCAAAACTGACGTCTGCTGTCAATTCAAAGCAGGAGTCAAGACGTACTTCCTGCAACCACGGGATACCGTGTGTAAACAATATATATCAGGAAGTGATCGAATACAAAACATGATATGATATTTACTCATATCATTTACCCCCCCCCCCCCCTGGATTAAAATAATGAAAAGGAACTTTTCATTATTTTCATAGTACAATCTTACAAGGTCACTGGAGAAACCATATGACAATATCCAAATACTCAACTGTCATCATTATGATAGCACCTAGAGGCGTGCTCCATAATCGACAATTTAACACACAAGGTGTGGTATTTAGTAATAACATAACTAAACCCATTATCGTTAGCAGACGCTCTTTTGACACAAATGTGAGGTAGCTACATTAAGTAGAAGGCAGTGAAGAAAAGTCAATATGTCAGTCATGGCACTCACACAGCATACCATGTCAACAAACGCTCTAAGTCGTGTCAGTATGTAAGTCTACTTATCTATCAAATGAAATGCATAATAAGCAATCAAAGACAGAATAGAACATATGAGGCAGACAAGTTAAAATATAAGTGGTGACTGTGACAATATGTCAAAATAGTTATTAATATTTGTATGTATGCAATGTCATGTGGTGAATGACAATGTTAATGAGATGTCATATGAAGATATATTACTTAATATCTACACATATGAAGGATATAGGTTATACTATGTGTAAGCACCACTGTAATTCAATTCATATAATGATACACTAATGAACCAATGTAATTTCACCAGTGTTATTAAAACTGGTCATGTTAGACCATACACAGTTCTTCCTGTAGAGGTATTTAAAAGAATTAAAGTTTCAGTGAGTCACTAGTTCGCACATCAGTGTTATTGATTTCCCGTTAAGTATATATGCCGGAAAGAAATAGTTCATTGAAGAAAATCCATTTTCCTTCTATGTCGGTTGTCGATGTTTGTCTTCCATGCAATAGCATATACAGCACAGATAATATTGTTCATTCTGTACTTGAGAATTTTTTAAAGTATATGTTGCGATATAATTTCTTTGTTATGTCCCTTTTTGAACTTTGTAGTCAGTAATTTTAGTTACTTCCCTTTTTACTCAACGTTTGAGACAGTTAATTATTGCAAAACATTTTGGAAATTGCAACAAAGTATCTGAATTGTACCGACTTGGATTGTCATACTGCCAAAAGTCATTGTACAACATGTATGAAGTAGCGAAGTATTGTTCTTGAGCAATTGCATTAGACATCATATGACGAACGCTTGAATATATATCTTGATTTTGGATGGACAGTAATTCATCATCATCATGTTGCTTAGCATAGTGTCTCTAGTTTTTCAACCGGTATAAGTGCATGACGAAGCAATGTGGCTGTAATATCTGAAGTATGCACTATATGAGTTAAAAGAAGGCATGTGCCTTAGTTCATGATGCCACCTTTTTGCGAAATAGTTCCTGACTTGTCCCAAAGGAAGTAGTGTTATTATTGAGCATCAAAGTTGGATTGAAGCAGCATTTGCGGAGACAACTGGCGATAGCGGATGCTTCACGCATCTGGATAGAACATCGGCCATCACGTTCACCTTTCCTGCGATGGGTTTAATCTGGTAATTATAAGGTTGAAGAGCCAGTGAGGCACGCGCTGCTTTAGCATTCTTGAATCTCGCTGTTTTCAGGTAAGAAAGTGCTCTTTGGTTAGTCTCGAGTGTGAAACTTGCACCAAGCAGGTAGCGTTGCAGTTTAGAGAAGCAGAACACAAGAGCCAGTAGCTCTCTCTCAATGACCGGGTAACGTTGCTCCGTCGGCGTTAGCTTCCTGCTAACATAAAGTGTTGGATGTAAACAGCCCTTCCATTCTTGTAACAGCGAACCTCCAATGGACGTTTTTGAAGCGTCGACTCTAAGAATAAAATGTTTAGAAGGGTCAGGCAATCTCAATATAGGTAACTTGGAAAACAGACATTTTAATCTATTTAAAGCCACATGACCGTCTTGGCTAAAAACAAACCTATCTGGTGACTCTTTCTTCACCAGTGATGACAACACGGACGTATACTCTGCAAAATTAGGGATAAACTTGCGATAAAAGTTTAGGAGCCCCAGAATACTTCTAACCTGTTTTTTGGTCTTAGGTATATCAAGGTTTAGAATCCTAGAGATAGTAGTATCCTCTGTTTTCAAAAAACCTCCTCCTACTTTATAACCTAAAAATGAAATCTCCTGAAATCCAATCTTAGTCTTAGATGGACGTGCAGATAAATTATGACGACGTAGAGTGGTAAGTAAGGATTGAATACCCTTCAAATGTTCATCCCATGATTGATGAAACAGACAAATGTCGTCAATGTAAGTAATAAGGTCGTCTCTGTCAGAGAAGAGTCGTCTCATCATGCGAACGAAGGTCGCAGGTGCGTTAACTAAACCAAAAGACATATAATTGAATTGAAAGAGTTCTAATGGAGTAGCAAATGCAGTATAAGGCTTGGATCGTTCCGTTAATGGCACTTGGAAATAGCCTTTAGATAGATCAAATTTAGAGAAAAATGTAGCTGTAGCTAGTCTATCTAATAAAGACTCCAACACGGGTAGTGGTTCCGCGTCGTGGATGGTGACCGAATTTAGACGTCTAAAATCTATGCATATACGTATAGATTTGTCTTTTTTCCTGATCAAAACCATCGGAAAACTATAAGGGGAATGAGATGGAGAAATGACATTTAATTTCACCATCTGTTCTAGTTCCTCTTTAACCTGACATTGTAAATGTATAGGAATAGGGTAAGGTTTCAACTTAATTGGTTGAAAGTCTGTCAGAATAATATCATGTTCGATTATATCAGTGTGTCCTGGGACATCAGTAAGGACATCAGTAAAAGAACGTAAGATAGAAGTAACCTGTTCTTTCTGGAAAGAAGATAGAGTTGGCGATATATCAACATCTTTCCAACTTTCAGTAGACAAGTAGTGAAGACTAGGTAATACTAATAGTGAGTCATTACCATCAGTCAAATCAGAATTTTCTTCTTGTATGACAGCCAAAGAAGAATGACGACAGACAGATTGATCAAGAGCCTCAAAGACTGGTCTTAGATATGGTGGACGTGTATGAAACTGCTGTAACATATTAATATGAAAAGTTTTCTCTTTTCCCTCTACTGAGACAATATAATCAACATCAGACAGTTTCTCCACAATCCTGTAAGGTCCTCTCCATGAGACTAATAATTTGTTATCTCTCCTGGGTAATAGTACGTTAGCTTCATCATCAGGCCAAAGTTGGCGTAATTTGCGGTTTTGGTTAATAAATAACCTCGCCCTAAGCTTTGCCTTTTCAGATGAACCTACTGCTATCTGGCATGCGTCTATTATTTTTTTCCTCAAATTGACCACATACTGATATGAGGTCTGAACCTCCTTGTTCATCTCAGCACCAATTAAAAGTTGTTTTAATATAGACATTGGGCCGCGTGGTCTGGCGCCAAAAACCAATTCAAATGGACTAAAGCCTGTATGTTCATTTTTTATCTCTCGATACGCAAATAAAATAGCTGGCAGGACTCTGTCCCAATTTTGAGGATATTTAATTGTAACCTTATGTAGCATTTGTTTTAAGGATCTGTTGAGGACTTCTATTTTCCCGTTAGACTGAGGATGGTATATTGAACTAAGGGATCTTTGAATCCCAAACATATCCATAACCTGTTTCATAGCATCTGAAACTAACTGAGTTCCTCTATCAGACAGGATGTTTTCAGGAAAGCCTATTCTACTAAAATCAAGAATAATGCATCAGCAATATCTACTGTGGTGATGGTTTTTAAAGGAATAGCTTCTGGCCAGCGTGTGCACATATCTATGCAGGTCAACACATATTGATGACCTCTGGCTGATGTCACCTTTAAAGGGCCAATAATGTCAATGGCCATCTTTGCGAAGGGACGCAAAGAAATATCAGATGCTTGGATGGGCGCATCATGTTTTGGTTTTCTGGTTGCTACACTTTGGCAGATGGTACATGTACTACAAAATAATTTGACGTCTTTGGTAATTCCGGGCCAAAAAAAATATGACAAAACTCTTTGTTTTGTTCTAGCAACACCTGAATGTCCTGCACATTCAATGTCATGTGCATGTCGTAAAATGAATGGTCGAAAACAAGCTGGTACCATAATCTGTTTCTTTAAGGAATTAGCAAATTGATAGTTTCTTACTAAAATCCCATTTTTGATAGTATACCAGTGTTTTACACAGTCATCTATCATTACATTATTCAAATGAGCAATATGAAAATATTTTTTTTAAGGAAGTATCATCTTTCTGTCTTTCTATAAAGGTTTCCTTATCAATGAGCTCCATCTGAAATAAATTGTCATCATCAGTATTCACATCATTCATTACCTTAATATCATCATTATTTTCCTGTTGATAATGAATTATATCATCATTATTATTTTCCTTTTCTTCTTCATCATCTGAAGTGATATCTTCAGTTATATCTTCAGGTAACACATCAATGACTGGTTTGTGATGATCATTGTCCATGCGAGACTGAGCTCTGGTAGTCACAGCATTTGAACATAATAAGTGTTGTCTTTCCCATATTTCAATATCTTCCTGTGTACATTAATGCAATTTAGGTATGTTTCCCATAATAATTCCAGCACTTGGATTGTCCAAGAGGCATACCAGTGTTCGTCCTGTAAAATAAGGTGTGTCCAAAAATACCTCTGCTGTGGGGTAATATTCCACAGTTCCACCAAAAGTTATGCATTTCACTTGTTTTCCTGTATAATCCACCTTATCAACCAAGGCCTTGCGCACACCAACAGTGGTTGCACCAGTGTCTCTGAGTAAAGATGCTAACTTATTATTGACAAAACCTCTGTTCAAGATCAATGAACCAGTACTTTCAAAAGATGACATGACTGGGAGAGGGTGTCCGCATAATAATCTTGGCACTCCTTGAGGCTGAAATAAAGAATTGCAATTAGTGCAGTTATCACTATTTGCTAAGTCTACACTGCATGAATTTGCATGTGCTACAATATCATTATGGTTCTGATTATTATCATGAACAATGGCATTGGTACTTTCAGTGTTTCTTGATTGTCTGGAAGTATTGTTATGATAAGGTCTTTTATTTGCATTTTGATCATTTCCTCTATAAAATGATTTCTGACCTCTATTTGATTTTGAGTTATATTCTCCTCTATTTTGCCAGTTACTGGACTTAAATGAGGTTTGTGGATAAAAGTTATCCTCCTGATATGAATTCCAATGTCTTTGAGGTTGGTATTTATTAAAATTGTATCTACCTCTAATTTGACTGTAATTATGTGATGGTTTAAATCTTTGATTCCTATCTATGCTGTTTGATCTATACCTAGGTGCATTGTCTTGGAATGACCTGGCCGATGCAGCTGGTAATGAGTCCCTTACATTGTTTTTGCTCAATACTCTATTAGGATGTGCAATTTGATATTGACGTCCTAGGGTTTGTAATTTAGTTAGGTTCTCTGGTTTTCTTTCCTGAAGGAACGCAAGAAAATCAGAACTTATAGATGACAAAACCTTGTCTCTTAGAATCAAATCTGACAAACCCTCAAAAGTTTTTTTTCAGTTTTGGATAGTTCAATCCATCTAGAAAAATTCAGTTTAATAGCTGAAATGAATTCAGTGAAATCTTTTCCAGAATCAGGGTACAAAGACCGAAATTTCTGACGATAGCCTTTATCATCTAATTGATACCTCTGCAATAAAATCACCTTAACAGCTTCATAATCCTTTCTAGTCTGGTCATCCAAAGTGGAGACTACAGTTAATTGTTCACCAACCAATAAATTCATAAGTCTACATGTCCATGTAGATTTGTCAATCTTATATTCTTCACAATAAGTTTCGAATCTATTTAGGAAGCATGAAATGTCATCTATGGATGCATTAAATTTTGGCAAATTAATCCTTATGGCAGTAGTATGATCTTTATTTTTATCTTCACCTACCCCAGGATGCAACAGTGGTTGTTGTAATTTTAATTTTTCCAGTTCAATCTCAGCTAATCTTATAGCTTGTTGAGATTTACTCTCTTCTTGAGATCTGGCATAGGCTAATTTTTCTCTTTCAAGAGCCAACTCTTCTGATCTCCTTTTTTCCTCCAATTCTTTTTCTTGTTTGTGCAGTTCCTCTTGTCTCCTTTTTTCTGCCAATTCCTCTTTACGGAGCTCTTCTTGTCTCCTTAACTCTTCTTTATGGAGTTCTTCTTGTCTCCTTTTTTCTTCTTTATGGAGTTCTTCTTGTCTCCTTTTTTCAGCCAATTCTTCTTTGCGAAGTTCTTCTTGTCTGTTTACTTCTTTATCAATATAAGCTTGCAAAGCTGGACCTTCCAAATTAAGTTCCTTCCCAATCTTCAATAAATCCTTTAATGAAGTCATGGTTGCTTATTCTTGTGTTTATCAATAATACACAATATTTTAACTTTTATATATATGAATATGAACTCCGCCAATGCCGGTCCCAAGCCCGGATGAAAAAGGAGGAGGGCGGCCTGCATGGAGGCCGTAAGGAGGCAGCCCCTCCACCATGCAAAGGCACAACAGGCCAATCACCTGTTTGCTTTAAATCATGATTACGCGAACTACAAGAGAGAAAACCGGACTGATTCTAAAGGCGACGAACTGGAACGGACTACGGACTACGACTTATGGAACTTGGAATACAAGAAGTATAAATGGGAAGGAAGAGGAGCTGGTGGAAGAGATGAGGAAAGCAAAACTAGAAATCCTGGCTATAACGGAAACGAAGAAAAAAGGACAAGGAGTCATGGATCTCGATGGCAACACGTTGCTCTACAGTGGTGTACCCATATCTGAAAGAGCTAAAGGGGGCGTGGGTTGCATTGTGGCCCAAAATCAAAAAGATAGTATCAAGGGATGGAACTTTGTCTCGGAGCGCATTATGGTTGTAAAACTAAAAGAAGGAGAAACCATAGTCAACCTGGTCATAGTGTATGGGCCAAATGAGGATGAGAGAGCAGAGGTCAAGGAGGAATTCTTCGAGCTGCTTCAAAGGACAGTGGATGACTGCCTAGATGAAGTTATTATGCTCGGAGATTTTAATGCCAGAGTTGGAAATGACCATGCTAGATGGGGTGGAGTTATCGGAAGATATGGAGAAGATACTCTCAATGACAATGGAAAGCGACTCCTTAGATTCTGCAGTGAGCAGAATCTGATCATTACAAACACAAAGTTCCCCCATAAGCGCATACATGCATACACTAGATGTGAACCAACCAAGAATGAGAAGTCAGTGATCGACTATGCCATTGTTCGGAGAAGCTCATTCAGATATGTCCGAGATGCAAGAGTCTGGAGGGGGCCAGAGATTGGAAGTGATCACTACCTGCTAACAATCAAACGAACAACTGAAAGAGTTGCTCAGCCTAGGAACTGCCCAACATCACGCAAGAAACCAAGTAAACGAGCAGGAGAAATGAGCATTAGGACCTACAAGCTTAGAGAGCCAGAAATTAAGACCAGATATCAGGGGCTTATTGCTGCAGCGGTGAGCAACACAGAAGAACGACCTGATGACTTGGAAACCCTCTAGAATAAATTCAAGGATATCATAAAGACAGCTGCTGCAGAAGCATGCGGTGAAGTCCGACTTGGGAACCAGAGAAAGAGGACACCTTGGTGGACAGAGGAAGTCAAAGAGAAAATAAGAGAGAAGAAAATGGCATGGAAACAATACTTGGGAGCTAAAAACACAACAGGACAAATGGAAAAATATAGAGAATATGTGACACTCAGAACAGAAGCAAAGAACAAAGTGCTAGCAGCAAAACAGAAGTCCTGGGAAGAATTTGGAGAAAAGCTAGAAAAAGATGCACAAGAAAACCAGAAATTGTTCTATAAGACCCTAAAGAACATGAGGAAAGAAAAACAATGCCCTCTCAAATTTATAAAGGACAAGCAAGGCAAATTGCTTACTGCCCCGAAGGAAGTAATGGAAAGATGGAAAGAATATTTCTCAGAACTCCTGGATGGTGAGCATGATGAAGCATCAGAAATAATAAACACTAGCACAGAAGAGAAAACCAATGATGGTGAAGATGACATAAAGATGGAAGAACTGAGGGCAGCACTGGAGAAAATCAAGATGGGCAAAGCAGCAGGGCATGATGGTATAACACCAGAAATGGTTAAGTACATGGGAGCATCAGGCGACTTATTACTCTTAAAGGTCCTACAGGCAGCATGGTGCAACAAGACCATACCAAAGGATTGGGAGATTGCCATCATAACACCAATTTTCAAAAAGGGTGACAATCGACAATGTGGAAACCATAGAGGCATATCCCTTCTCAGTGTCCCTGGTAAAATCTACTCTAGAATCCTAGAGCAGAGACTCCGACGCCTAGCTGAGCCACAATTGGATGAGGTCCAGTGCGGATTCCGAGCAAACCGAAGTACTCAAGACCTAATCTTCACACTCAGACAGCTGAGTGAAAAGGCCCTTGAGTATAAGAGTGAGATCCATCTTTGTTTCATAGATCTGGAAAAGGCGTTTGACAGGGTCCCTTGGAGCAAACTTTGGGACTGTTTGGCAAGGAAGAATATTCCAGCACCTCTGATTCATGCTATACAGAGCTTCTACAAGTCTTGCAGAAATTATGTGAGGACAGCAAACCATAAGTCAGAAGAGTTCAGGACCACCACTGGTGTAAGACAAGGTGATATCCTATCACCTTACCTCTTCATACTCCTTATGGACGATGTCATCAAGGCATGTAAGGAGAGAACAAGAAAGTATTCAGTGGGGTACTGGAAGATGAGACAGGTCTATATTTCGGAGATGGCATTTGCTGATGATGTTGCCCTGATTGCTAAATCAGAGGCATATCTCCAATCCAACCTGCAAGTCTGGAAGGAAGAGCTGGAGAAGAGAGGGATGGTCATAAGCAGCTCTAAAAACAAAATCCATGGTGATATCACGAGAAGAAAGAAGACATCAGATTAAGCTGGGAGAACAGGTCCTGGAGCAGGTCGACCACTTTAAATATCTCGGAGCTATTATAGACCGAAAGGGAGGCATCAAAGAAGAGTTGGCCACTCGAAAAGCAGCGGCTGGGAGACTTTTTCAGGCCATAAATCGTGGATTCCTCAGCAAGAAAGAGGTTGGTAAGAAAACGAAGATGGCTGTATACCGCTCCACCTATGTCCCAGTCTTGACATATGGATGCGAGTCGTGGGCAATGACTACAACCCACAAAAGCCAGATCCAAACCTCAGAAATGAGGTATCTGAGGAAAGTGGTTGAAGTAACAAGAAGAGACATGGTCCGCAACCAGACGATCCGTCAAGGCCTAAAATCCCATCCGCTGCAGACCCAAATAGAACAGTCCCAACTAAGATGGTTTGGCCATGTCTGCAGAATGGGAGAAGATCGGCTACCACGACAAGCATGGGAAACAAAGAGCCAGGGATCCAGACCTCCAGGACGACCCAGAGTCCGCTGGGAGGACAACATTAGACAATCTTTGAAGGACCGAGGACTAGAATGGAACCAGGCCAGGAAGAAGACAGCTGATAGAATGGTCTGGCGCTCTCTCTTCCAAACCTCTACACCTCACGGTAGAAGGGGAACGACTAAGTAAGTAAGTAGTATATATGAATATGTCAGCTATATATTCAATACTTCATCCACCAATCTCAGATCAATTTATAATTGCAATAGTAGATGTATTCAGATAAACAATATGGAGTAATGAAAAAAATAGAACCACAACAAGTAAGAACAGCAAGACAGGGTTAGAGCAACTAAAGGAAATACAAACGGGAAAACAAAGGAATAACTATAAAATATATATGAATTAATTTAAATTAAAGCTCTAGTACAAATAGACAAGACAAGACGCATATCACAACAATTATGACATCTATGAAATGAATGATAGTAAGATGAGACTAGACAATGTTACAAACAATAATGCAGCAAACTAAATAAAATATAACAATTACAGTACTTATGAGAACAAACAATAGATAAACATGACTACACAGCTAACAAAAATGGATCTGTTAAATTCAATAGAGGCAAACTTTTATAAAACCAGCAGAGTATGCTGGGTCCTCTATCTGAATCACACAGATACTGCCCTATAGAACGCTTGATTTGCTCATTCGACCTAGCTTTCGCGGTATTGAATGATCACAAACCAAGTCCCTCCATCCAGCCCGCTAGTTACAAAACCAAAAACACGTAATGAAAACACATATGGTGAAGTCAGATATCAGGCAAACAGATTGTATTCATAGCCAAGCTGTATGTAACAATAAACAGACTTATCTGTTGCCAAGAAAACAATCCCTCTTGAGACTTCGACAAGCAAGGGATGTAGTGATGATGGTAGCCTAGTATTTGGTTAGGCTTAGAATAGCTTCATGCTGACATCGAAGGACATCGATCTGGTCCATGATTTTTGATCGAATACTTGATTCTTGGATGAAGATAGTCAGTTCCTATGACTTCTGTGTAATAATGGGTCACTTTTATAACTTAGTGACAACTTGAGGCACATTCATATTGATGGAAATCCCTTCCATTCATAAAACAGTTTGGCAGACGATGCGTGCCGCCATTTTGAAAAAAATAGTCCTCGATTCGTTAGGCGCTCTTCACTTGTAAGGCATCCAATGGCTTGGCCCCCAGAAACTGGTACGGATAATTTTAAGAATATTTATTATTTCAGGAACCGTCCTCCCGACGTCCTGTGGTAAGAGTGCATTAGACTTCAGGCTTGACACTCCTTATTACAGTGGCCTGCTGAATACCCTCCAGGGTTCTCCTTGTAGATTCCATTTCAGGAATTATAATATATATATTTAAATTTGGCCAGTCACACACAATCTCCCTGGCCCGCACCTCAGGTACTCAGTAACAAGGCCTAACTTCTTGGCACAGTTCATTACATTTAATAACACATTACTCCACATTGAGTATGGTATGACATCGTAGCTTTTACTAGCACATGTCTCTACTGTCCTTGATTCTGATACTCTCAGTTTTAATGGAACAGTCAACTTACGTGCCCAAGAATTCCATACACACTGCTAAGACTAATCTGACATTATACTGTTAATGAAAGCATAAGGCAGTGATAGTAATCGATCTTGCAGGTGAAATATAAAGATGCCCAAAGGCAATTAACACATTCTGAAATCAGGTCCTACTGGACACATTCCATGCGTACTGGTCAAACGACACAAGCAGACTGCCGGTTAGAGACGCTAGCTTGTCCCAAATCAAAACTGACGTCTGCTGTCAATTCAAAGCAGGAGTCAAGACGTCACTTCCTGCAATCACGGGATACCGTGTGTAAACAATATATATCAGGAAGTGATCGAATACAAAACATGATATGATATTTACTCATATCAGAAGCCCTTATGGACTTATTGTTTCGTGACAAAGTCATGTCGTCAGTTAGTTAACCTTTTCTCTCCTTTCTACATGAGCGAAAGCCTCCAAATTTGAAGGATATGTAGCAATACTGTCGCCAATACGTCACGGCACATCCAAATGTAACGGTTAGCAATTCTCAAGTCAAAGAAGGTTTACCCGTGGCTTCAGAAATACCATGTGGTCCTAATTTACGACGTAGATCTCAAAGTGCTAAACGCAATTGTGGTAGGAGAGATAATCGTAATTTTGGACAGAACCAAAGGGGTCCATCACGTAACGATTCTCCTTCTTCAAGAAACTGGAGACAATTTAACGGTCCTCAACATTTTAGTCCCAACAATTATGGAAATTTTGGAAGGGGTAACTACAATAGAAATTTTCAACCTACAATAATTTATCTCAGAGACAGCAAAACCCATCAAATAGAAATTTTAATTAAAGTGGAAATGACAATTGCAACTATGCTAACTGAGGTTCAAATCAGAACAATAGTTTCAATAGAGAAAATAAAAATGCTTCCAAAAGAGATAATAGCCGCTATAGATCGCGATATGACGGTAGATCACCAAATAATAGATCGTACCGTCATGCTAACTCTGCTCAACAAGAGCCCCAGGTTGTTGATAATCAAGGTAACATTAACAGTGTCTCTAATGCTACTGCTTGCTCTGCTTTCGATTTGGAGAGAACATTTCAGTGCCCGGAGTGCACAACTTTGTTCCAGTCTACAGCTATAACTACCCTAAGTGGCGGTCATCCTCTTCCGACTACTCTTCCTGCCTTGTCTGCCCACGACGGAAGAGGGTCTCTTACTCTACATAAGGGGTTTGTGAATAATAATCCAGTCTCAGTACTTTTTTATTCTGGATGCACTACTGTTGGGATTATACAGTCTCTAGTTCATCCTTCTTGTGCAACAGGTAAAATGGTGAAATGTGTGACATTCGGTGGGACAGTTGAGACTTTTCCGACTGCCATAGTCCACATTGCCACACCGTTTTTCACTGGTTATATACACGCATGTATGCTCATAGCGCCTATCGCTGACCTTACTGTCGGACGGATACATGGTGTAAAGGTGTGTACGCCTATACAAATTGTTGCTTGGGAACGGATACATAATCTTACTGCCGCCACTATGCCAAAATCTTTTCACCAGATACATTCGGCTAATTTTGGACAATCTTGCAGTATTGATGATACGATTGTTCATCATGCTAATTTTAGTGCTTCTTTTAACCAATTTGACATACCTCAGTACGTCGTTGCTCTAACTCTGATTCTTCTTTAACTACTGTTATAGAATAGGATCTTTCTGTTTTGTCTGATATACACACTAACTCTATCGCTACGACTGAATCTATATCCAGTCACTTTGATTGCAACTTCTTTGCTGCAATGACTAGCGTTTTCTTTGCTACATGTACGAACTTAATTGTTAGTACATATCTGTACCTTATTGGTTTCTTTAGCTTTTTTGCTGGACCGGTTAGCTCAGTATCTTCGTCTTTTACTACTTTTTGTCGCACTCACTGCGCTCCTTTTAAACTTCGACGTTGGTCCAAGTTTACAACTGTATACTTTTGCATCTTTATTATATCTTTCTTACTTTTTTCTTTACCCAATTCACAGACTATGACTTCAGTTCAATCTGTAAGATGTACGCTTTTGTCTACTGCATTTCCTTTGTCTTGCGCAAACCCGCAGATTGTCAGCCATCATGACACTTTTGGTCATTATTACCATCTTATGGATTTGCCTATTGATGTCGGTATCTTGTATATTCATAACTTTACCATACATTATTGCATACTGCTATTTGTCTCGGACACTTTTATCACTCTATATGATTGTTATTCCAAGTTAGACTTCGTGGTTTTTTATATATCCACGATTGTATTATATATTAACACTCTACTAAAACACATCTATGACCTTGTTTTATTCTCGACTTCGAGATGGTCTGTGCTACTTTCTCTGTTACTCTTTCTGGTGTAACGGAGGAAGGTTTGATTATCACCATACAGGGGCCTTAAGTTTACACAGCCACAGTTGGTAGATTTACTGTAAAATTAATTGTTGTATATCATAAAGGCCTACCTTTACCAAACAGAGATTTTCATTTGTATTTTTTCATGGCGTATGCTTTTCCATGAGTGTCAAAGCTGCTATATTGTTTATTTGAACCATTTACCGATGGTGTTTCTCGCAAGATTTGCTGTTTCAGTGGAACCAGTCAGTATGTCCACTCCTCATTGTATGATCTTACCTCCGCAAGATTACAGGATTTTTCAAGACCGCTAGAGTTGTTTACTATATAACTTATTTAAGATAGTAGATAATATTGTATATTGTATATTAGTATTAGAATAGTATATTAGAGAGTATTGTATTAAAATATGCTATGACTTTTTTATGTTAATATGTTGGTTCATCTTTATGAACCATTGCATTACTATATGGTTCGTATACTACTGTGTTTTGAAATGATGAACGTATTACAATTGTAATGATTATACTATTTGACGTAACTGATCATTGCGATACATTTCGGTATTGTACTTTAAAAAAAATATATATATATATGAAGATAAGATAAAAGGTTTTTTTTTCTGACATTGTAATATTTTTTCTTTACCCACCGCTTGATTGTGCGCTAAAGGGGGGTAACTATGTATAGAGTTATTAGTACGTTGAGACAATGTTTTTTCTGAGGTTGTAATGTATTTTTCCTTTACCCGGCACTTGATTGTGCGTCAGGTCTAGCTATGTATAGCAGTATTGTCAATTTTGATATTAATTTGGGTTCATCATTGGTACTCCATGAGCTTGTTAACTTGGGTATCATGCACATTATGCTATATATTTTTTTAGATGATAGCTAGTTATTTGTTCGCTGATTTACATATGCATTTTTTTCAAATTTATGCTGTTGCACTATAATGATGTTCATTTATATAATGCATTGGTTAATGTAATTGTTTACCATGATATATCATTGTTTTCTCTATTCCTATTTCACTGCTTTCTTTCATTACTGCTCATTCTTCTTGAACTTCATCTGTTCTTTTATTTTTCTCTTATAATGTCATAGCCAGTCTATACTCCATATACTCCATATTTCTTTGAATTTGTTGATCGTCGTATGCTTATTTCATTATCTATCAATACTTTATTTTTTTGTTGGTACTTTTCACTTACCCCTATAACTCTTTTGTTCATCTTTGTTAACTTGACTTAACATAGTGTATCCTTATATGCAGATATTAGTATGCTACCAACTTCAAATTTTTGTTTGATGAATTTTTCAAAAAAATGATCAAATCATTTTTTTTCTCCGGGGTCGGTGTAGGCTGTTAAAGTCATATTTTAATGAAGGGGAAATAAACGTTAAAAGACTTGTATGTACAGGTCGGATTTTTGGTTATCACGCTTGTAAGCTGACACGCTTAGTTTGTTTTTTAATCTACTAGAATGTTCGAGATACAGAAAGTGTTAGAAGGCGAATGAACGCTACTCACATACCGGGGCGAATTCGCGCGGGGATAAATTGATACCGAGCTGGGGTTTTTTTTTTTTTTGGGGGGGGGGGGGGGAAGAATATTTCGTGGCAGTTGATACGGGCAGAGCTGCGAAGATGAATGTTTACCATTTTTTCGTCAGTGTGTCCCGGGAATAAGATATTGTTGGTGTGAAAGGGATTTTTGATACTTGCTTATGTATTTCATTAGGCCATGGATATGAGGCTTGGTTATGTATTACAGAACGTACGTTATTGGAGATTTTGAGGCCAGGAGTTGTATAGGCCATTATTTCATGTGAAGGGATAGTTTTGAGATATTAAAGATATTTTTCAGGCCATGGATTGTAGGCCATTGTCTGCTCATATCTCTGATGAGGGATATTTTTGAAGTACGACGGATCGTTAAAGGGGAATGTTCTTTCTCCCATAATATATATTATTGTAAACTGCGACATGTGCAGTTCCCTTCCCTGAATGGAGGTTTTTGCCACGAGATTTATGATTATGAGCTGCTATGCTCCGCATCCTTTGTGATGGAGATTTTGGTATCAATAACTGTATTTTCTAAGCATTTACTTACTGATGATCTACGGATTGGTGCTTACTTGATGTGTCATATTTTGCCGTGAACTGTAACCTATTGACAGTGTATTATTGATGATGTCAACGTTTGTTGTGGCGTAATAAACAGTGTAGAACGTTTCTGGAGTTACAACGTTCCTGACTCCTATATGTAGATCGGTGTGTGTGATTGTTATTAACTTACTCTAGTACTACATGGCATTCGCGTCTGTTGACAGTCATTTACTCCCACGTCAGTCAGCCACCTGTAAGCCCAACATAAGCTGATCGCCTTTATCAGCGGAACATAATAATAACAAGTATCATCCTCTCTTACACCACCTATATATCAACCCAGCAAAAGTCAGCAACAGCGATCGTGCTAATTGTTGTTAGTTGCGAATGGTGGATACTCTGACCAATTCAACTGTAGTAAGCTGACAACTCCATTTGTCTTTGAGTGTCCACATATATACATTTTTATTACGAATGCAAGGTCATCTGGTTCATGGCATCAATAAAATTATACATTCAGTTAAACTCGTGCATTCCAATATCGTCTCCTATATTAATTCCTCTATCGTCAAAAGGTCTGACTGTTTACACGCGATGCCGTATGTAGGTCATCCGGTAACGAACAGCTATAGATTTGGCGACGTAAATATTCTGACATTTAATTTACAATACTCCCTGTATTACTTCTGAAACGAAGACTACACATCAAAATGGGATGACTTGATCCTGCATCCATACATAAGAAAAGCCGACCCTTTGGCTATATAGTTAAGGAGAACCTCTGCACGATATATCTTGGGAGCAAAGCATAACGCGTCCGACTTGGACAAAGTTCAGACTATGAAGAGTGTATATAGATCGTTGCCATGCGGTAGCTTAACAACGCATCACGTCATGTCTAACCATAGACAACCATACAAATTCGCGTTCAATAAATTATCTTTAAGCGCAAAACATCTTATATTTATAGCATACCAATTAACGCGTAACTTTAAAGTGCTCACAATTGTAGTGCCCAACATCATTAAACGTGTCGTAACATTCCCCTGACCGACAAGGGTTAAAAAAATATATTCTATAGATTTTTTTACAAATAACGCGATTAATTATATCAAAAATAAAAAAAATTACGTCATACGGCCCACGATGTTTTGAATAAAACAGTGTCGAAGGGCTGATCACCCGTTTGCCAGTCACTTTGATTACGGAAACAACGACAAATGGATTGATTTGTCATTGCCCTAAAGACGCCATTAGGCGTGATGGGAACAACGGCAAAGAAAATCTATTCGCTGTTGCCCTTAAGACGCCACTAGGCGTAATGGCCACTGACTGCTTTGCCGGTCGTTGGCTAAGGACGGAAGAAGAAGAAGAAGAAGAAGAAGGTCGTCGTCAATATCCTAAAATGTCACATAATACATGGAAATAATACTAAGTTAACGAAAAGAAACGTCAACAGTCAAGAAAAGATAGTGAATTATTATCTAATTAACTAAATGTGTGTTAACTAACTTAAGATGCGTTGAATTAATGAAATTGCTAAGGTATAACTAATTTAATGTAGTTAAGTAATTAATGTAATCAAGTTTGAATGTCATGTGTGGAGAATGTTATAGAATTAAATCGAATTAATTAAACTAATAAAGTATTGTATTAAAATTAACCAAGACAACGAAAACAACAAGAACGCATGTTAAAAAGATACAGAAAAGGACATAAATGAAAGGTAGTAGTAAGTAATTAGAGTAAAAGAGTAATTTAGAATCATAATAGATAAGGGACCAAAAGATGCAGCAATAGAGAATGCAGTCAGCGACCCATAGCTTGACTTTTTGCATCAGGGTCAGCGAACCAGAGCTGACCAAGACCGTACTACACCTCCACGTGGTGGTCCTGGAAACAGTCTGCAGCAGTGCAGTCTGGCTGAGCGAGTACGGATCGAAGAGGGAATGCAAACCCGGTCCAAAAAAATGCCGTGCTGAAGTCGGATGAGTCGACCGAATGGTGCAGATATCACAGCTACGGTGTAAACAGACACAACGCAACCACCATCCTTTTCTGGGCGAACGAGGAAGAAGAAGAAGATAATAGATAATGTGCATCAATAAATTTAAATGTGAAATATTTATCTATGTGGAAATTACACTAAATTAATATACATAATATCTAGTGTAGACATATGAAACCGAAATGTTAAGTTATAGTGAATGCAAATAATATGCAATAGGTACATATCTTATTTAAAGCGTAATTATCGTAAATATATTACTTATAGTGTATTAATGTTTATTTCAAAGAGTTTATTCGCATCATAGTTTTGAGACCATCGAGTGTCGATAAATATATCCAATGTTTCTTCTATGAAGTTAGCATCAAATGTTTATTTTGAAGATGTAGAACATACGTGTTCAAAGACGATCTGGAATGAGTAACCCGTAAACATTCCTATAAAGTTCAAGCATATAGTGCTGGTAGATCGTACTGGAAAAAGTGGTAGATCGCTATGGACACTAACCAAAGTCCATCATAGAAAACAATGAAGAACCAATAAAGGGCCTCGAATTGACGGGTACTTCTGGACGTATAATGTGAAGATAGTTGAGCCAATAGTCAGTTACGTACCAATTGATATAAGGTACGAAAGTGAACTTGATCACTTCAAATGTCAATGATGAAGTGTTGGATAATATTTGAAATATTGGTATATATTCATTGAAGAAGGTATCCTGTACCTTTGGGCAATTGAATCATGATTGTGGTAACCTGTTCCGATGAAGAGACGTATCTATGTCCTTGGATAGGAGCAGATATCAATATTGCAATACGTCATTGTTAGTCAAGGTTACAAAACACATAGTGGAAGAATGACCTGTACATATTTAAAACCGAATCGACGATCGAAAGGATGCAGATGATTACTAATGTTCATCGATATATTCAATGAAACCTCATATGAAGTCAAAATTATCATGTATTGGTTGCTAGTAGGAATTGTCCATATGACCATAATCATGTATTCAGCAATGGGTATTGAAGCAACTTGACGTATTATTTGAACGTTACATGCGGATCACTGAGAGTTGAATGAGTCCATTTGCAAATATGTTCATATTCTAAGCGTTTGTTTACATGAAGTTGATTCGGGATCACTAATTTAATCTGACTTTGTCATCTAAGAAGATGCATAGCATGACGAATAGCTTGACTTCTGTCGAAATCTGAACATATGATTCGAATTTTGAAATTGACAATTGATAGCATAAGTACAGTATGTACCGTGAATATAAATTGATGTCCGTACATGTCCAAATGTCCGTAGACAACAAATTTTCGTTCAGAGTTACAAGTCGAAGGTTCGTATAATGATGCGTGCAACTGGATATGTTAATCGTGATGAATAGTAATTGAATGTAGATAATGTAGGAATTATTCATACAATCACCGTCTAGAGAAACAGTACTGAAACGTTCGTGGTTCAGTAAACTTGTGCCATCAATTATCGTCTGATGATGATGAAAGATGGCGAGACAACGAGTCCGCTACGACGTTCTCCGAACCTGGAATGGATTCAATGGTGAACTGGAAAGTATGTATTAACGTAGTCATGCAGTATTGATGTGCTTGACTCAATAGCCAGTACGTTCGTGACGTTCATACAATTATGTAGTTAATTAGATTCGCAACATCGTTTTACATCTGATGTGGAACCGTCACATTCTTCGAATTTGAATTGTTTCAACCGTAAACTTGGTCCTGAGGGAGACCAATACCCAAGTAGAAATTTCCTGCATCTGACGAATAATATAAATTTAAGCAACGTATGTTGACCTTAAAATAGGAGGTTTAACAAAAAAATTCCCTAGAAATTTAATGGAAGGGGTATTACAATTATTAGTACACTTTAATTCAACAAGCATGTCATTCCACTAAAGGGTAACGATATACAAGCTTATGCTGCATTGGCTGAGCATAGTCCAACAATCAACGTACTTACTGTCTATCTTAGGCATGGTAAAATCACATAAAGACAGAAAACATGTTGACCAAATAGAGATGTCATAAAAAATGTTTTCTACAAGAAAAAGCCTAGAATACATAAGTCATGAAGAAATACATGACTCGGAAAGAAAATAACTGATGACTGCACCAGCTGAGTCATCACAGAATGTGACAAGAAGTGTGACTGTAACATGTTATCTGCGTGAAACAGAATAAGGTACCAATTGTAACCTGAGAGAATGGTGATGAAAGTATGCACCATTGTCACGCTCGACAACCATACGCGCATCCCTATTGTTACAAAATGTCACTACCGCTTCACCATACCTGATATCGGTAGATGGCAACAGACGCACGAACTGAACGTCTGCAGTATAATTAAAGAAATTGCCTAGTGCCTGCCATGTAGTTCCTTGTGGCAGATTGCACACTAACACAGTGCGAGAACATGCACCTTTACCAATATACGTAGTACCGTTGTCACCAAACTGTGAACAAGGGTAATGTGTGAGTTTAGTCACATGAGGAACATTTAATTTATTTATTCTCATGGATGTAGTATCTTTATTCAATGATGTATCATACTGATGGAACTTAGTATGATACCTATCAATATGCCCAGCATTAGGTTTGAAGCATGTCGTAGATAACTGCTTGCTAGGCAAAGTGAAAACTTCGCAGACAGACTTATTGGTTTCAATTTTACTATCTGAGTAACACCTAACTGTAACACTATTATTTTTATTAGTAAAGTCACTTCTGCTATTGACCACCTCAACAGTTTTTTTTAAGATTAGTTTCACTCATATCCTGTCGCCAAGACTTATCTCCGGACTTAGCAGTATTATTCTGTCGAGGGAAGGTATATCTCCCCCTTAATGATTTCCTAACTTCCACTTGGTGTGTCGATACTTTAATACCACCCTTAGTACTTAAGGCATGTCGTAAAATAGGTTTATTAGACCTGTTGTTTAATAATATTTTCTTGCTCAGTACGACATCTAGTAGACCATCAACTCTTTTTCTCAATTTCACAATCTCAACATCCTTCAGTGAAATTACATTAGTCTGCCTATTATTTATTTTTTTCAGTCTTTCATTCAAATTGTTTTCCTTAAGGAGCAACGCCTCAATGTTAGTCTACTTTTTATTAGTCAAAATTTCGTGTTGACTTTGAAGTCGTCTCAATTCATGATTCTCTAGTTCAATTTTTTTCATCTTATTCTCTAACTGAATGTAAGAACTCTTCATATTTCGAATTGCCACTTCTTGTATATCAACCTTTAATCTCACAAGCGAAACCTGAGATTTCAGCTACTGAATCTGAGCCATATGTATAAGACATTCTGTCCCTAAAGCAGTATCAACCTTATCTAACTCAATATCAACATTCTTTTCTTTATCAAGTAACTTGACTTGAAAATTCACACCTTCATCCGAGAGATTATGTAAGTCAATAAGATGCCTTTTTTTCTCTAAATCTTGTAAATTATTCTCTATCTCCTCTAAACGATGTAGTAATTTCTTCTCCTCTAATGCTATCTCCTCTAGATCCTGTTGCCTGTTCTTCTCCTCCAATGTCATCATATTTCTTTTATTTATTTCCTCTCATTCCTCAAGATGCTTTACCTCAACTTCCAATTCCTCCTCATTAGGTATTTTTCCTATTATATCAAATTTTGACCTAGTCAACTGTCTCATGGCAAATGATTTTAAACAGTCACCCTCTAGACCATATTGCAATACCATATACATGAAATATTATAAGGAACACATGGTAACTATATATATGACGCCCCTAGTCAATTAATTAATAAGCAAATTCTCTAAGTGCTTCTCCTTTGTAAGCAAATTCTTTACCAATTTAAATAAAATGTTCCAAAGTGGCCATGTTAAATAACTAAAGTACCTACTTAGCATATATATATATATATATATATATATATATATATATATATATATATATATATATATATATATATATATATATATATATATATATATATATATATATATATAACTTTCGAAGTGAAAACAGGAGTACGACAGGGATGCCCCTTGTCAACGACATTATTTTTGACGGTCATGGATTGGGTGGTGCGCCGGGCGGCGGACGACGGTCCAGGAGGGATAGGATGGACTGCATTTTCTGCATTGGAGGATCTGGGGTGTGCGGGGGGCATCGCGCTGCTGGCGCATTCACATCGACACATCCAGGATATATATATATATATATATATATATATATATATATATATATATATATATATATATATATATATATATGTATATATATGCAAGCTTAATAACCAATATGGTACTGTGACTCACTTAGTCAATCAAATACCCATAACGTGCCCTACAAATTAATTGAAAGCTCAAAAATTATTATTTTACCAATATTTTATAATATTAGGCCTTAATCATAATAACCAACTAGTAGTTACTTGAACTGCTAGTGCCAAGTGCTGAAATTGTTTCAGTCATATGATATATTTCAGTTATATATTTATAAATATTGTATTCTTATTATTATAGTATAATATTATCATATTATTAATATTAATGAAGAAGTAACACATATACAGTAAACAAAAAAATTACAAGTACAATTTTACACCACAATTTCCATTTATAGACATTAAAACGATATTAAGAACTGAATAAAATTACGGAAGTGACAAAGTGTACTGAAATTAAAAGTAGGTCAGATCACCCCAAAAAAAAAATCTAAAAACCTGCACAAAACATGGACTATCTACATCTGACGTCACAATTTTACGTGTAGAACCGAAAGATAGCAAAGTTAGGTTTGCGGACATTTGTCAAATAGTTGACAAAATTAAGTAAAATAAAACTGAGGACAATAATAATATAACGTGCATATACACGACTTCACAACTAAACAGATAATTTTGACTAAATTCGAGAACGAATAAAGTATGCTAATGTAACGTACTGTTTATGCGTGATGTGAAGGCTGGCATAGTGAACGTGTCGTTTATCACCTGGACTGTGTAATGTTGCGGTGTTGATGTAGGTCACCAGAAATGTAACGGCCAGAAATGTAACGGCCACCAGCGTGAGGCACTGCCAGGGGTACTATGATCACTCACACAAAACAGCGTACATGTTGTAGATGTGTGGTACTGGTATTATGATGTGCTGAGTGTGGGTGTAGACGAGAACGCGAATGCTTGAAGCTCTTAATAAAGTCAATAATGCACCCGTACACTCACATGCAGTAGTCAATGATGGATTGAAGACTGCTGGCACGTTTCAAACATTTATTTACGAAACTGACAGTAGCATCAACAGGACAGTCAAATCGACAAGATCAAGGACTTCACATAATAATGAATGACTGTTAAATGTCTGGTAATCAAAGGCTTGCATCATACATCAACTAGGACATACCCAAACATCATCTGTCCTAATGTTACAGTTTATAATATCGCTTCCGTACCATTGACTCAGCGCGTCAGGTACTTAATTAGCTCTGTCGTCCAACAAACGAGCTCCTAAATTGCGTAGCAATAATACATAAAACTGTTATTCAACTGGCATAGCCCGCCAGATATATTTCCTCTTGCTGAAAAATATTGGCCGTAATACAGGGCCTCAGTATGTAGACAGCTGTGTATCCTTTGTTAGCAGGCACGATTAAACCATGCTAAACATATATACCGCCAACCTGCGGCGTCCACAATAAGTTATCATCATCATTAGGCTTCTGTTCAATTGAAGACACATAGTCTCATTTGGCTAGAACAAGAAGCAAAGAAGGAATTTTGTCTCTCAAGATCTGTGAGCTTTACTCGCAGATAGGTAACTTCAAATGTTCTGCAACCAAAGGCATATTAATAAGAATGTCATTTACCTTTTACAGAATCTTCCGGATACACACTTAATAAATGTCGTCACTCTTGACGAACAAAGAATCACTGGGGAAAACATTGACATTTCAGTCATATCGAAACCTTCCCAATCCCCACGATGATATAGAGAAAATCACAACGGACATCATGTCCGACAGCCCAAGAAACACTCTCCCTGACGGAAGTTTCCTCAGTTCGCGCCCAGAACTGGCGCATGCCTAGACAGCATAAAACTGAGCATCGTTAAGACAGATCAACGACAATAATTGAAAGAAAGAGAAGATAACCCTTAAACAACCTGTCATAGAAGTTAATACCTAATTATCCAACTTTGACCAACAAAGTTTTACAACAAAAGTATTAAATAGATTTACCTATTATGACTCCGTCAAAAACGGCAGCAACAGCCACGAAATTTTTTTCAATGGATTTTTCGTAGGTCGAAAATAGTCAAACAGCCTTAACAAGAACGGTTTTGAATCCACTGACCGTCCGAAGAGGTATTCGTGGAGACAAAACTCCCACCAACCGCCCACGAATATAGACAATAACAATACATATTCATGTTATAAACATGCAAAATATAAGAAGTTATGTAGATAGACATGCCAGTAAAATACAAATGGACTAAAATTTGCATGAACACCAAAACTGGTACTTATCTGTCGCACAGAAAGATAATCTCCGAACAGAGCCTGCATGCACCATTGGGAACAAATTGTTAACTTGAATCATAGTTCAGGCATTGATAGAACTGGTTTTCTTGGTTAACTGAGTCCGTTGGATCTTGACGCCTTTGGAATTTGACTTTGTTTGAAGTTTGTAACTGCCAAGACATTTTCGTTCGGCCAAGGTTATTACATCATCTTGACCTCTAGTACGCATGCGCTTTGATTAAATTCTTATTCAAGTCTTGTCAAACGTAGGGAAAATGTAATAAGTTCTTGACAATGCGAATATTCGTTCTAGAACAAAGTTTTGTTATTTCTTGCAGAAAACACCGATCCCCATACCGAGGCCGCCAATTATTACATTACCATATTGACCACCAGTGGTTGCTTGGGGTTTGATTGAAGATTGAAAGGTGACTTCTTATTATTTTCCCCCTTGCATTTTTCCCTTTTTATCAAACTTGTTAGTTGATTGAGCGATCGTGCTAATTGTTATTAGTTGCGAATGGTGGATACTCTGACCAATTCAACTGTAGTAAGCTGACAACTCCATATGTCTTTGAGAGTCCTCATATATACATTTTTATTACGAATACATGGTCATCGGGTTCATGGCATCAATAAAATTATACATTCAATTCAACTAGTGCATTTCAATATCGTCTCCTATATTAATTCCTCTATCGTCAAAAGGTCTGACTATTTACACGCGATGCCGTATGTCGGTCATCCGGTAACGAACAGCCATAAATTTGGCGACGTAAATATTCTGACAATTAATTTACATTACTCCCTGTATTACTTCTGAAACGAAGACTACACATCAAAATGGGATGACTTGATCCTGCATCCATACATAAGAAAAGCCGACCCTTTGGCTGAATAGTTAAGGAGTACCTCTGCACGATATATCTCGGGAGCAAAGCATAATGCGTCCGACTTGGACAAAGTTCAGACTATGAAGGGTGTATATAGATCGTTGCCATGCGGTATAGGGGGAGCCGCGCTGGTGTAATGGCTTCGGCGTTGTACTGGTGACCAGGTGTTCATGGTTCAAACCCGGGCGTCAGCGTTTAAAGAAATGTTTACGGTCGGAAATTTGACTGAATAGCCTGAACGGCTCCTGTGATAAACCCTCTGTGGATGGGAAGGAGCGAAGCTCCTGACCGGGTTGGAAGGAAAGTCCTCAGGCTCCCCAGCCTCGCAATGACATGTCATTGGGCCGAAGGGCTGAACGCCCAAGTGCCGCTGGTTACGGAAAAAAAATCAACGCATCAGGACATGTCTAACCATAGACAACCATACAAATTCGCGTTAAATAAATTATCTATAAGCGCAAAACATCTTATATTTATAGCATACCAATTAACGCAAAACTTTAAAGTGCTCACAATTGTAGTGGCCAACATCATTAAACGTGTCGTAACATTGGATTAATAAAATAGGTAATTTTTTGTTTCCTTAATTTTTAAACGAAGAAATTGTTTTTCCTCCAACGTAGTAATAGTAGCTTTTCAGTTGTTATCCAGATCTATCATTTTTATGATTTAAGTCGTCGGTTTTAGGAGCTTTAGCCAGGTAATAGCAGCGATAGATTAGATAACTGACAACGGGAGGAGGTGTCACAGTTAAATAAACACATTTTTTAAATTGGGTATTTCTCGTAATTGTTAAGGATAAATACATCTTTTCTTCTTCTTTTTCGCGTAAGTCGCATTCAGTTATTTTCCATGGCTGTGCGTGCAAAACTTAGAACAATGCTAAGAGAGGAAGCAAGGGAAACAGGATTACAAGGAGAAGAAGCGAATGCGTTTGTCAACGAAGAACTTGCTAGATATTACGCGGAGAAGAAAGAATCAGAAGAGAGTCAATTGGAGCAGAAGAAAATTGAGGCAGAGATGGAAGCTCGCAGGGCAAACGAACGAGAGAAGGAGAGACACCATGAGGAACGAGAGAAGTAGAGACAACATGAGGAAGGAGAGAAAGAGACACAGTATGAACTGGCGCTAAAGGAACTAGAGGTCCAAAGTCGTGGTGCTGCGTCTTCCTCCAGCAACGGAAAGTCTCCACCTCAGTCACAGTTAACTGAACTTTCCAGCACTCAATCTCCTCAACTAGCAGCTATGTCTTTTGCACTGGAATCCTTCCCAAGCCACAATGAGAAAATTGACTCCTAACTAGAGAACTTTGAGAGAATGACAAATCTGCACGGTTTAGAAAGTTCGCGATGGTGTTCGAAGCTTCCCCAGGCTTTGAGAGGTAATGCATATGATGTCTATGTGAAACTGGGAAGCAGCCACCAAAACAACTACGACATGTTAAAGAAGGCGTTCCTGGAGCGTTTCGAAATGAATGCTCGCAAATTTTCCGAAATAGCAGGAAGGAAGGCACTGAGACCTTTCACCAGTTCTCTTCACGCCTGAAGGGATATTTGACAAAGTGCCTGGAGCTTTCAGAGCTCACTTGCACCTATGAATGGCTTCAAGAGTTTGTTCTTACCCAGCAAATAAAAAACACATTTAAAATGAAACCCGTAGGTTACTTGCTGAACAAGGCGCAGTAAAGCTGGAGGACAACTTGAGCAAGTCTGAGCGATATACCAATGCGCAGGTCGATTTGCCAGGCACAAAACAAAAGCCGGCAGATGAGCCTTCTTGGAAAAATAATATAGAGCAGTCTTTCCATTCTTCTCACCACCAAAACCAAAGAGAAACTGTACATAAGAACATGCACGGATTTCAAGCAAATCGCAGATGGCCTAGTGCAGATTTTTACACGGTTTGGATTCCCTCAACAAGTTTTGACGGATAATGGATCCCAATTCCGTAGCCTGTTAATGGAGGAGATCTTTAAGATCTTGAGGGCCAAATACATCCACACCAGCTCGTACCATCCGGCCAAAAATGGGCTCGTGGAACGCTTCAACGGCAACCTCCCCATGATGTTACGTAAGCTGGGACAAGAGAAACCTGAAGATTGGGACCTTTTCATTCCTGCAGCCTTATTCGAGTACAGGGAAGTCCCCCAGGCCTCTACAGGTTTACCACCAGCTATGCTTTTTTTCGGCAAACCTATTAATGGCTTTCTCGAAGCCTTACTCCGGTTACTGACAGACCAGAAGGCCAATGATACAGTCGTCTCAGCAAGCAAATATATATCGGAATTTATGGAAAGGTTACAACTAGGATTGGATCTTGCAACAACCAACCTTAAGCGAGCACGCGCAAAGCACGCTAAACGATACCATAGAGCAGCGAAATGGAGGGAATTGCAACCAGGAGAGAAGGTTGTGTTGCTACTTTGTCGACACCACCTCCTAGATATGCGCACGACTCTAGATCTTGCAGTAGTGTTTCCCCAAGCCCAACCACGCTATCATTACCCTAATTTATTTTCACCGTTTTTGTCCTTTCCCTTTCACCCCTCAGACCCAACTAACGTGACCCCTCATCGAGCGTTCTCAACCTGTCCTGCATCTGACCATGGCCATGGGACGGAAGAGCCAAATCGTCAGCCAAATCCAGATCATCCAACTGCTTTGTAAGAGTCCAATGGATTCCATTTCCGCCGTGTGCTGTCGATGTTATCACAACCCAGTCCACCGCAAGCAAGAAAAGAAATGGAGACAAGAGGCATCCCTGTCGCACTCCCGCCCTTATCCCAAACGATTCTGTAAGCCGTCCTTCACGAAGAACTCCGCGTGTCATGTCTTCATCGCGGCGGTTTGCGAGCGACACTTTAGTTTTTCCTTACCGCGCTATTTATAGCTATTGTGACAGAGGTCACGGGGTCATCTTCCTAACGGAAAAAAATGTGGTGGTGTTTACTTTTGATAGGGTTAATTAATGCTTTTAGGCAACTTTATTATTATAAATACCAGCTTTAATTTTGCATTAAGCTAGACTAGAAATGTTATAGTAAATTTCAGAACAAGAACTAACATTTTATCACAATTAGAACAGAAGATATAATAGTCTGAAATAGTGTAAAATTTACGTTTTTTAAATATTTTGGTATAATTTCTTTCTTATGAAAGTAGACTAAAATGATCCAAATCAACATGCATAAACAATTACAGAGATCAAAAGTAGAAAACCTGCAGAAAATGGAAATCATAGTTTTGTTTTGGGTTCATGCGACAAAGATGAATTATTGAAATGTTAAATTGCAAGTCCGCATTTATTACCTTAAAATAACACAGCCAAATGTGCCCAAAGCGGGAGAGTTAACAATTATCTCTCAATCACACATCACGATGGTCATGTAAAAATGAGTATCATCATGAGTAAAATGAATAGTTCATTTTAATAATTAAAACATACGCCTATTAAATGATTTCCACACTCTGTTAATTCAGTCACTCTCACGCAACAACTGCTATAATTTGCTCTAGCCCCAAAGTTTCGCTCAATTATCATTCATTCAAACTTCCTGTTTTTTTTATAGGTGGAATCTGTACATTCACAGATGAAGAAATTTGTAACGAATGAGTTTCCATTATAAATTTTAATTGTAAAGTTGTATTTTTAATACCGCTGGCGCGTCTTTCAAGTTTGGAAATAGTGGAAGGTACAAATTCTCCTCTTTGCACTCCATGCATGCCCATTCCAAAGCCATGAGTTCTGATCCAGTCTGCGCAATGTTTTTCTAATGTGTGCTGTTTACGAATTGTCTTGTAGGGGAATAGCTTACTGGACAAAAACACATGTCTCTTTTAATGTTGTTATTGATGATATTGATTCTTTACTAATAGGTTTAATGTGTGATATTTTGTTGTGTACTTTCTGCGTCGTTCAGTGAGTTGAATTGTTCTCTAGCAATAAAAGCTATGTCAGTTTTATCTTGTTTGTTTGTAATTTTCAGTGTTTGTGAAATGATTACTCTTGTAAGATCATTATACGCTTTTTTGTGTGAGATATCTGTGGCAGTGATTCCATATGAATGCTCTGCTATGATAAGCCTGTGATACGATTTTGTGTTTGGCTAGTACCTTGTCCAAGTGTGAGCAGACTGAACCAGACCTAGCACACAGATCTTGAAAATGAAGTTTGGCCAGCGCATATTGTGCATTTTCAAGTTTAACTTTCTGTCTCCTCCTTATCCTCACAAAGTTCGATACCTGTCTGAAAAAATTCAATTTCACTGTGATGCCTTTTTTTCACGTGCTTTTGAGGGTTCTTAGTTTACCAATAAATTCAGTCTATGAGTCCATGTTTTCAGTTTTCTCAGATCCCATAGCGTTTTCCTTGGCTGTTTAAGTCCTTCAAAATGCTCCAACAAAGTGTGGTCTTATAAGTGGAACTCTGATTCTAGTTTTAAATATGGTGGTCTGGAAGTCGTCTTGGCAAGTGATTCTCACAGTTTCTTAAAACTGCAAACTTGTCAGTTTACATAGCCCTGTTTCCCCTTGCTCTGCTACAAAACAGAGAAAGAAAAAGGTGTCGACCACTGAAAAGCACGCAATTAGTCAGTACAATAAATGTCACAGATTACGACCGTGGAGGCCAAGAGAGCAATCCAAATATTATGTGACATACCCTCTATTCTAAGATATATGTAGAATGTTAAGCAATGGGGCGGTCACTTTTCCGTGGGTTTTATTGTCCACCGGGTTCTCTCTCTCCCTCGTAGAATTTCCTTTCTTCCCTTATCTCGGTGGCGAGTGACTATGTTTCTGGCTTGGCAGTGCGTGCAGTGTTGAATGTACTGATGTACATCTGCCCACCGTCTTGGCCAAAAGTAAACCTCATTAAGGTTACTCATAGTGGTTCCCACTGAAACGTATTCATCAGAGGGTAACTCGTGTTCTGATTTTATAAGATGAGGCCTTAGCGGGAGTGGGACGACTAATTGTCGAGTTCCTGGCCTCGTTCGTTGAAATAAGAATCCATCTTCTGTGTGGAAAGTTCCAGCTGAAGCATGGGTTGTCGTAGTCTGACGATGTTCATAGTAAGGCAATAGAGTCATATCGTCTCTCTGCGCCTGTCGTAACTCGGTTTACTACACAGAAGTGATGAGTAGAGGTACGAGCTGTCCAATGAAGGTAGTAGGATACTCTACTCAAACTTCGTAGTTTCGTCCTCTGGTTATCAGGGTTATGGCGAACTGAGCAATCTCGCACAAACTGTCGAATATCGAGTCGCATTCCTGGGCAGAACTGGTACAAGGAGACCTGTTTTACTAGTGTATATGAACCTTTAATGGGATAGGGCGGGGAGCTGCTCTGGTGTAATGGCTACAACGTTGTACTGGCGACCAGGTTTTCAAGGTTCAAGCCCGGGCGTCAGCGTTTGAAGGAATGTTTACGACCGGGAATTTGACTGAATAACCTGAAAGGCTCCTGCACATAAACCCCCTGTGGATGGGAAGGAGCGAAGCTACTGACCGGGTTGGAAGGAAAGTCCACTGACCCCTTAGCCTCGCAATGACATGTTATTGGGCCAAAAGGGCTGTAAAGCTCGAGTGCCGTTGTTTCGAAAAAAAAATTAGGATGGGGCATGGTTGAATGCTTTACCTGCATTAGGTGAGTGCGATAGGGTAATGAGACAACTAACTGTCTCTTGTTCATCACTCGTCTATACACAAAACCTTTCTCCCTCTAATATGCTTCCTGAGAAAAATGGGAGTAATTGCCATACTATTTAGAAAAGCAAGGCTTTAGATTTTTGTCATCTCTTTGTTCCTTCTTCAGCTCTGAAATATTCAGGCTGTTTAGAGATGACAACTCAGGGGCCGTTGGAGAGTGTTCTGGGTTCTCTCTCTTTTGTTTCGGCTTGGAGTCACGTGACGGAACTCCAAGAAACACATATTTCCTCCCTAAAATGAGAGGGTAGACTAAATTGTCTAAAACTGTGGCATTGATTTTTCGCCCTACATATCGGGTTGAGGCATTACTTTCCGCAGCCGAAATAAGCATAAGCATTATACTCTTCCGGGTCCCTGTATTTCTAAAGTTTCACCAGTGTACTGGTGTGCCTTCACCAAAGATGGGGAAACTAGAGCCGAGTATTCTGAACCCGAATCATATAATCACAGTATAGTTTGGTTACCACCTGTTACTTATTCAGTAATTGAGAGGTTGTTGGGGTTCTGCTCAAATGCCTGAGAGTCATGGTTCCCTTTCGGCCCCCTGATCAGACATGCGACATTATAATGGCCGGGTTTTGGCATCTTATATCCGATGTAAAATGAATATCGGTTTTGCACGATTTACAATATCGTCTTCCAGTTCCCTGGGTTGAATTGCTCGGTGTTTGCCTATGGTGATCATGTGGTTGTTGTTGTTGAGCTGCTTTGTGTGTCATATTGTCTGTATGTATGGAGTTATTATCTGGGTGATCCTTTTTGTCTGCGATGTAAACTGTGTGGGCGCTTTTTAGACGGTTCACTTTCGACTGTGCGCTCTCGTACCAATCCGCAAACAATATCACCTGCTCAAGAGTTTTGACCCCGTGCCTCGCCAGGAGCCGTCTCATGTCATGGGTGAGCAAGTCCTTGAACTACTATACGATAATCATCTCCTGCAACGGTTCGTGTGATTCGTCGAAGATGCTGAGGGACCCTCACTTCTCTAAGTGAGTTTCTAGACGTGTAGCAAATTATCTACACGACTCATCTTTCTTTCTCTTAGCCTCACGGAATTTACTGCGAAATGTCTTTGCGCTAAGCTGAAAACGCTGAAGCAGAGCCTTCTTCAATATGTCGTAGTTGTTCTGTTCTTCCGTGGGCATTTTGAGAAACACATCATAAGCATATCCTCTCAGACTTTGGGATAGCTTCATGTTGTGTCTCTATCCTCTCCAAGCCATACGTAGCTGCTTCTTCTTCGGCTTCTTTCTCTGCTTTGGTTTTTTTTTCAAGCTCTCTTGGGATCCTTCTTTCTTTCCTTACAGTCGCTTTCTCGGCTTCTATTCGTTCCTTATCTTCTTTCACAGAAGTAGCTTCAAAGTCTGATAAATCATTGCCGGATAAGGCCATTTCTTTAGCAACATTCTTGAGCTGTCATTTTGAGCAAAAAGTCTGTTTACAAAGCTACATAAAATTACAATTGTTACTTAACCAGTAAACTAAAAACTAAAACACTGAGTTAGCCACACAGACATGTCCTCACATTCACATACACTAATACATATATGAGGTTTAGATGTTTGGAAGAGAGAGCAGCATACTATCCAATCGGCTTTCTTCCACCTTGTCTGGTTCCAATCTAGACCTCGGTCCTTCAGACATTGTCTAATATTGTCCTTCCAAGGTCGTCCTGGAGGTCTTGATCCCTGGTTTTTAGCATCCCATACCTGCCGACCTTCTCCCATTCAGCAGGAATGGCTGAATCAGCTTAGTTGGGACTATTCTACTTGGGTCTGCAGGGGTTGGCTTTGCATCGTTTGGTTACGGACCATGCTCTACTTGTTACTTCAATCACCTTTCTTAGATACCTCATTTCTGAGGTTTGGATCTGACTTTTGTAGGTTATAGTAATTGCCCATGAATCGCATCCATATGTCAAGACTAGGACATAGGTGGAGAGGTATACAGCCATCTTCGTTTTCTAGCCAACTTTTCTTTTGCTGTTGAATCCTCGATTTACGGCCTGAAAAAGTTTCCCTTCTGCTGCTTTTCAAGTAGCCAAATCTTCTTAGATGCCTCCTCTCCAATCTATGATAACTACTTCTTTCATCTCGTGATATCACCACGGATTTTGTTTTAGAGCTGCTTATGACCATCCCTCTCTTCTCCAGCTCTTCCTTCCAGACTTGCAGGTTGGATTGGAGATGTGCCTCTGATATAGCAATCAGGGCAACATCATATGCAAATGCCAGCTCTGAAAAATTAAAATTAAATTAAAAAATCACTTTTCAAAGAGGTCAAAAGGTAAAAGTAGTCCCATAGCAGATACTGCCAGAGATTTCATTGTACTAGTCTAGCATCGCGAGGTGGAGGGACTAGTTTCCATCCTCGCTGCCTTTTCCTTCCCTAATGCCAAGTGCAAAGTCAGGTGCCCATTTACAGCTGGATAGACTGAAGCGTGTCGATACCGAGAATCGAATCCGGCACCTTTGCCGCTAGAGAGACCTGCGCTCTAACCACTCTAATAAAAGAGGTCAGCAATGCTAACAAACTAACATACAAGTCTATTAATAATACTAGTATATACCCAATTGGATCGCTCAGTTTTTTTTTTTTTTTCGTATTTTCTCTCTGTTTCCCATTCTCTAGATATTTATCATTTTCAGAACCCAGCTTTATTTTCACACTTCGATTCATGTCAGGTCGCGGCGTAATTGACCCCTCCTGATAAATTAATTGAATCACTAAACGTGATAACCAGATTGACTCCAGGTAAGACGAACTTGAAATATGGGTTTAGTTGTGTTACCACTTCTGTCTAGACAGCCAAACGGATTCGTATCGCTCCAGCGTTTAGGCAATCAATCGGGAGTGTCTGATAAACTTTGTACTCAGACTTCCGAAATTACCTGTGATAATAAGTACAGATAATCTCAATCTTGGGAGACATTTAAAGAAGTGAGTTAAAAATGTGATAAAAGTGAACATGACCGATTATCGACGGAAATAACAACTCCTTATATTCAAAGTGACTGTTTAAATTTCACAAACGTATGAGTCACGCAGAAAATTCGATGATTATAACACGTACGTTGAATGCTTTTGGCTGGCATTCGGGAGATCAGTATACATTCGAAACATTCGTTCTTGATGGACGTTTTTTCGGAAACGCATGCGGAAGCTTGGGCCGAAAGCAGCGATATACAGTTAAACATTTTAGACGTACGGCACTACATTCTAAGATCGTCGGGGTAGAAAAACCAGATAAAACCAGGGAAGAACAAAGTCAGGATTTTGACCTTATAGGTCCAGAAAAACGTATTAGAGCATCTGCTAAAACATCAGTAGAATATCGTCAATATAAATACGGAAACCGGATTCTACTGGCTCTTACGACATGTTTAACGATGTCGTCTGCTATAGTTGGCAGTGCGCATTTGATGTTGATAGGTTTTTAATGGAGAATGTTTTTTATGCTTCATGGTTTTTTGGTGAACGCAAATCGCACTGTCCGATTGTGACGCGGTAGCGTTGATATGGTTACGCTTGGTGACTAATGTACTTGACCCTTATTATTCTGACCGTCAGTCCGCAAAGACGTGGTTTAATTCCTTCCAGAGCTAGGCTTATTATGATGCCAAAAAATTATATTGGAAAGGAGGACAGAGGGTCAGTCCTTACTATTATAATGAAGGTATGGAATTGATTATGGTTATTGGATAACCATGGAAGGAAGGATTATTGATCATCTTATGATATGTGTTCGCAGACTAAATGGTTCTCATTTCCGACTGTCTGTTTAACGACAGTGCGCGTACATAGTCCCATGAGGTTCTGACGACATTTAAATATCTGGACTCTGACGGTAACATATTGAATTGGAATGCAATACTATGTATTATTTATGAACTGATTATTATGAATGTCTTCGTATATATTTCGTTAATAAAAGTGTATCCATGTTGGACTCAAAACAAAAATCAGGACTTACCAAGAAAATCCCTCAAGTTAAGTTGGGTTCGTTGCTACGCCTTTTATTGATTACTCATTCAAGCACGATGCACACTTCTATATGAAAAATACTATAATCATTACTTATGAATGAAACCAATAAGGGACCCAAAGATGCAGCAATAGAGAATGCAGTCAGCGACCCATAGCTTGACTGCTTGCATCAGGATCAGCGAACCAGAGTTGGTCAAGACCCTACTCCACCTCCACGTGGTGGTCCTGGAAACAGATTGCATCACTGCAGTATTTCTGGGCGAGTAGGGATCGCAGTGGGAAGGCAAACCCGGTCCAAAAAAATGCCGTGTAGAAGTCGGATGTGTCGACCGAAAGGTGCAGATATCACAGCTTAGGCGTAAACAGACACAACGCAACCACCGTCCTTTTCAGGACGAACGAGGAAGAAGAAGAAACCAATAAGGAACCCAGAACTATGGTCAACCAAATACGGTAACCGAGCTAAGACAACATAATCATTGACCAATAACAAGAACAGCACGATAAAGAAAAAGTTCCTTTATCAACTGGTGGCCAGATGTGGCTGTGAAATTTTATTTCACGTCAAAGATCTAATCTACAATCAAAATATAAGGTTTCCATAATTTTTTTTCGATCGACATTGACAGTCCTTGCGCATGCGCACATGACGTCACTACCTTAGCGACAGGATTCAAGAACGTACCGTTTGAATGACATTCAACAAGTCTTCGACATTGGAAATAAACATTTCAAAATGTCTCAACCAACGCAAACAAGTGATATCAAACATTCATCCTTACTGTATGCAAGCTCCATGGTGTGTTGGCGCATGTTGTCTCTGTAGGAACTTGTCGCGATTCATAAGTTAAGTACATATTTATGCACTACGTACGATAAATCCATGTTGCCAATTTCGTAGGCATGTTCTTGAAGTCATTTTAACTGTTAAATGTTTTAGTGATATGTATTTATGTGGTAATGTCTATATCCTTGGGAGGTTGGTGGGAGATTCAAATCGACCAATATCTCTTACAGAGGTCGGTCGATTTGAATCCGTTCTATTAGGTTATTTAAATATTTTCATTTTACAAAAAACCCATTGATGAATTCCCGATGGTCAACTTCGTTTGCATCTGAAATTATTCGACTTTAATTGTTAGTTGTGAAGTGCTGTTAACAACTGTTGTATTTTGCTGTACCAATTTTCATTTTATTCATTTCTAGTCGTTTGTTCATAAGCTATCATGTCCATTTCTCAACCTTACTATCTTGTATTTATATAATTGTAATTTATTTGTCAGTTATATGAGTCTATGTCTACGTCACCATTTTTTGCGTACGTTTAATCTCGACTTGGTTTAACCTTGACCCTACTTCCGATTTTTCTGCTCGTTTATGTAAGCATTTTTATGTCTGGAAAATGTCAATTGTGGTATTCATTCGTCTTGTAAAACTTTAGTTAATATTTGTCTTGTAAATATTAATTTTATAAAATAATAATATGAATATAATAATATAAAGTGATTATAAAATAAGTTGATAAAACAATTTGATTAATTTTTACTAAATTACTTGATGACTTAGATGATGTCACCATTTGCACTAGTGCTTTAATTCACTATTAGTTATTCATTATGACTAGTGCATGAGGTCATAATAGTAGTATAAAATATTAAAGAAGGGTAACTTTTATTTGATAATTGTTTGGTAATCACGCCATGAATATGTGATGGAATAGGATATTATGTTAGCTATTATAAATACATAATTGATTAATATATCTATGGAGGGATGATGCCCATAAGTAATAAGTGAAAATATTGGATGCATGAAATAAATTCAGCGTCATAAATAAATAAGTGTCATAACAAATTGGTGTTTTATTATGAGTAGGTAATACTGATATAAAATATTGAGTAAAAATAGTTATTGAACTTACAACTAATAGTAAGAAAATATTATACTAGGGTAAGTTACCGAAGAAAGGTGATCTATCAGACTGTAATAACTGGCGTGGTATATCTCTACTATCAGTACCTGGAAAATTATTATCTTGCATGATGTTAGAAAGACTTAAATTGCATGCTGACGAAAAGATCAGAGAAGAACAAGCGGGTTTCAGGCCGAAACGATCATGTATTGATCAAATATTCACACTAAGAACAACTATAGAAGAATCAGTGGAAATGCAATCGCCACTTATTATCACCTTCGTCGATTTTCAAAAAGCCTTTGATAGTCTACACCGCCCATCATTGTGGAAGATACTTACAATCTATGGTTTTCCAACAAAATAGTGAATATAATCAAAGCGCTATATGACAATGCAAGATGTTGTGTTAGAACAAATAAAGGGAATACAGAATGGTTTACAGTAGAAACATGGGTGAAACAAGGCTGTATTATGTCACCACTACTTTTTGGAATAGCTATTGATTAGGTTATGAGAAACTATACCCACAATGAACAATTAGGTATAAAATGGACAAATGGAAAGTTCCTGGGGGACCTGGATTTCGCAGATGATTTAGCATTCGTAAGTTCAACACCCAGACAATCCCAAGAAGCAGTAAATAATTTGTGTCATCTCTCGGTTAAAATAGGTCTCCAAATAAATGCCTCTAAAACTAAAGCTATGAACTTTTCTAACGAGACCTTTGATATCATCTTGAACGGGGAAAAACTACAGAAAGTTGAAAGTTTCAATTATTTAGGCAGTAAAATGACTCAGGATGGTGACAGAACAAGAGAAATCCATACTAGAATTGCTTTGGCAGCTAGCGCCTTCAATAGATTATCTAACATTTGGAAATTACGATCATTGAATATACATACCAAGCTTCGTCTGTTTAATTCAAATGTTATCTCAGTGTTAACATACGGCTGTGAGAGTTGGAAAATAACAAAATCATTGGAGAACAAGCTGAATACATTCGAGAACAAATGTCTTAGAAAACTCATGAACATCAGTTGAAAAGAATTCAAGACTAATCGACAAATAAGAGAAGACTCTAAGCAGAAATATGTCTCCGACTATATAAGGAAAAGACGATGGTCATATATCGGTCATGTCCTACGAATGCAAAACAACAGTATACCCCTACAGGCGCTGTCTTGGGTTCCTGAGGGTAAGAGGAAAAAAGGAAGACCAAAATAAACACTCAGAAGAACAATAGTAAGAGAAGGAAGAAAGTTGGGCCTAAATAATGTGCAAGAGCTAAGAGGACTGGCGTCACAATGAACAACCTGGAGAGCACTGGTTTCTGTCTTATGCGCCGTGTTTGGTGCTTAAAGAATTTATTATATTATATTGAGTATTTATCCTTTGTTGCACATACATATAGTTAACTATTTTGTCTGACTAAGCATATTACTTAATCAGTATGGCTACTTTTGACCAATTTGTGAAGATTGGAAAAGATTTTGGTTACAAAGGACAGGAACTTCGTCAGCATGCAGAAGAACAACTAGCTATTGCTGAACAAAAAGAGATTGAGAGAAAGGCTGCATTGAAGAAGGAAGAAGAAGAGAAAAAGGCTGCATTGAAGAAGGAAGAAGCAGAACGTGAGATGAAAGAAATTGAAAAGGAAAACAGAATAAGAGAATTAGAGGAAAGAAAAAGGCAACAAGAGAAAGAATTGGCACTCATCAAGTTGGAAACAGCAAAATTACAGGCACAAAATGCAACTACTAGCCATGGTGATAAGTCTCAGAATGTACCTTCATCCAACCAAAACAAAAGTTACTATAACTTTAAACTACCTCATTTAAGCTTAATTTCGACGATTTGGCATCGTATCTAGCACGTTTTGAACAAGTATGTAAGACAAATAACTTGGAAAAATCTGCATGGGCACTAAAACTTAACGAATTTTTAGATGGTGAGCCCTTAAATGCAACAGAGAATGTTGATCCAACAATTGCTGGTGACTATGATGAAATAAAGGCTTTATTATTAAGAAGGTTTCATATAAATGAGGAGGGATGTAGACTAAGGTTTAAAACTCTTCTACCAGAGTCAAATAAAGATTTCACAGGTTTCATTGCGAACATACGCAACACCTTTAATAGATGGGTGGAACTTGCAGGTGTGAACAAATCTTATGATAAATTAGTTGATTTGTTACTACGTGATAAGGTTCTACCCTCTGTCAGTCCACCGTTCTTTTCCTTCTTACAAGAACGAAAACCATCTACCATTGCTGTTTTAGAAGAGATGGCGATAAATTATTGTACCGCACATACTAATGCGAGCATATCTAACTCACAAATAAGAGAACCTTTACCTGTTGCCTCCAATATTTCATATCATGGTTATGACAAGTCAAGAACACACAGCTTAGATAGAAATCATTTCAGGGGAAGTTATAATAATAATTTTCATAAGGGACGAAATAATTGAAAAAATAATAGTAACTTTAACAGAGGTAGGCAACAATATAGGAATCAGTCACCTCAATTCAGGTATAACAATAGTCAACAGAATTCAAATCAGAATAGATCATATAATTCTAATACTAATAACAATGGTAACAGATGGAATAACAATAATCAAAACTCTAGACCCAGACACAACAGCCACCACGGGGGACAACGAAATAATTCCAATAACTATTCCCGTCATCGGTTTCAGTTACGTAGACCAACACATTATGATCACAATGCAGGGGCGGCACTCACTGCTGGTACGACCCCAAGTGTTCCACAAGATAATAATCATATACATTCATCTTCTGCATGTTTTGCTGTTAATTATAACGTGGCAAATAGTTACCAAGATTGTAATCTTATCTTTCAGAAGCAAAAGAAACAGTACTGAATTGTGGACACATTTCACCAGAAGTTGGTCTTGCTGCTAATGATGGAACAGGCTCTCTGATATTTAACAGATGGATAGTAAATGGTTCAGTGGTCTCAGTTCTGAGAGATTCCGGATCCACTACCACTGGAGTCAGGCAGTCACTGATTCACCCAAGTTGTGCTACAAATGAATATGTCAAATGTATGACGTTTGGGGGTACTATTGAGTACTACCCCACAGCAATAATTTATGTTAATACACCTTTCTTTACAGGGAATGTTAAAGTCTGTATGTTGAAAAATCCAATAGCGGATTTGATGGTTGGTCGTATTCACGGCAGTAAAGACTGTACACCTGAAGAAATTATTGATTGGGAAAGACATAATTTATGTACAGGAAATGCAGTGACGACTAGAGCCCAGGCTCAAATCTTAGAGAAGGTGGACACTCAGAATGTGGAACTAGATATCCAGGGCGATACAGATATTCATTCACCTATTGATAGAGCGTCTTTTGCAACCAAACAGAAAGAAGACAATTCTTAAAAAAAATTCTTTGCTCTGGTTAATAATTTTGATAATGTTACATCAAGCAACAAAAACCAAAACTGGTTTACCATTAGAAATGATATGTTAACCAGATGTTTCATGGACAAGTCACAGGTTAAACAACAAGTGATGGTACCTTCATCATTTAGGAACTATATTCTACGACATGCACATGACTCCCAATGAACAGGTCACATGGGATACACTCGCACACGATCCAGAGTGTTATCTTCATTTTTTTGGCCAGGAGTTTTACGAGAAGTATCACAATATGTACTCTCTTGTACTATTTGTCAAGAAGTTAAAGCACGAGGAACTTTTCACGCTGCTCCAATACAGGCCTGTAATATTTCAGTACGGCCCTTTGATAAAATGGCCATAGATATCATCGGTCCACTCTTACCTTCAGCCAGAGGGCATAGATTTGTCCTCACTTGCATTGATTTATGCACACGATGGCCAGAAGCTTTTCCATTGAAGACCACCACTACAGCAGATGTAGCTGATGCATTACAACTTATTTTTTCTAGAGTAGGTTTCCCTAGAAAGCTATTGTCAGACCTTGGGTCTCAATTTATATCTGATACTATGACGGAGGTAATGAAGACTTGGTACATCGATAAAAACCTTAGCAGCATATATCATCCAATGAGTAATGGTGCTGTAGAACGGCTCAACCGCACCCTTAAGCAATTATTGCATAAGGTTACGGTACGGGGGTAAAATGGTGTTAGGCCCCACCCTGAGGACTGGGACAGAGTACTTTCAGCTGTCCTGTTTGCGTATCGAGAGGTACCTCATGAACAAACGGGCTTCTCCCCGTTTGAGTTAGTCTTTGGCGCACCACCAAGAGGTCCAATGGGACTAATAAAAGATTTACTACTCTACAATAAGATGACTCAGGATACCAGTCATCATACGAATATGTCATCAATCTTCGTAAGAAGATTATCGAGTCTTGCCAGTTGGCAACAGCTTCTTCTGAGGCTGCCAAAGCTAAAGCTCGAACATTACAAAATAGGAATAGACGATTGCGTCAATTATTCCCATTCGATGAGGCTTATGCACTTCTTCCACGTAATGACAATAGAGTACTCAATGCATGGAACGGCCCTTACAAAGTTATTGACAAAATTTCTGATGTTGACTACATCTTAGACATTAAGGGACATAGAAAAATATATCACATAAACATGCTTAAACAATTTCACACTCGTCTCGAACACTTACAATCTATTTTTCACGAATTGGATGACAAATCAGTAGAGACTTGTCACTATTCTAATCTATCAGTAATACAGGAAAAAGAATCTTTTTTTCCCGAGGTACACATATCGTTACCTGTACCTATACTACAACCTACAGAATCTTGGCGGGATGTAACCATCTCTTCTTCGGTTACACCGCAACAGCATCTACAGATTGCTGATCTATTACAATCATTTCAGGATGTTTTAACCGACGTACCTGATCGCACATCAGTGATTAGTCACGATATTATTCTTAATGATGATACACCGATTCGTGTTCATCCTTATTCTGTTCCATTACATTTCCTCAGTAAGACAACTCAGGAACTTGAACAGATGTTGTCTTTGGGTATTATAGAGAGTAGTACCTCTCCATTTTCTTCACCCTTAGTTATTGTTAGGAAGAAGGACAACAACATTCGTTTATGTGTTGACTATGTGAGAGCCGCGCTGTTGTAATGGCTTCGGCGTTGTACTGGCGACCAGGTGTTCATGGTTCAAACCCGGGCGTCAGCGTTTGAAGAAATGTTTACGGCTGGAAAATTGACTGAATAGCCTGAAAGGCTCCTGTGATAAACCCTCTGTGGATGAAAAGGAGCGAAGCTCCTGACCGGGTTGGAAGGAAAGTCCTCAGGTTCCCCAGCTTCGCAATGACATGTCATTGGGCCGAAGGGCTGAAAGCCCATGTGCCGCAGGTTAAGGGAAAAAAATGTGTTGACTATAGGAAGTTAAATGCTCAGACTGTAGCTGACAGCGAACCACATCATAGTCTTGATGACTTACTTCCTCGTCTATCTACTGCTACATTTTTTACAAAAATAGTGTAAAGTCTCAGTCTGTCTGCTCTGTAAGGAAGAGTGGTGTGTTGTTGAGATCAGGCATGCTCCAGTCTACCCAGCTGTAAATGGGTAACTCACCCTAGTCATGAGTTAGGGAAGGCAAAGGCTCCAGGGGAAGCAGGCCCTAAACTTGGTCACTTCAGCCGACGCAGGATGGTGTATGTATGAAGTAGAAGTGTAGAGTGTGATTACCGCGAATGGTGTACTGTTCGTGTGCTGACCAATATAACAACTCACACTTGTGTCTACAAGGCACCAATGCAGACTGCTGGAATCTTAGTTTACTCAATTTATTCAGACGTACACACTGGGACATACGAGTACATCATGGTTCGTTGACATATCAATTTGTAGGTATACATAGCAGATCTGAAGTCATGACACATTCAGAAATAATGGGCAGTACATCAAAAGTTCAATGTCATGATACATTATGGCCACATCCCCCTATCTGACTAAACGCGTCAGTGAAGGGCGGATCGATAAATAACCAAAGTTACTTGACGTCCATAGTTTGTAGTATATATTATGAAACCACGAAAGGGGGTTTCTAGCAAGATTGAGATCTCCCTGTCACTGTCCGATAATAAGATAAATAATCTGTTCTCTTGGCAGTGATCAAAACATATGATGACCGAAATCCAACATGGCTGTCTCCCTGAGTTGTCGTTCACTCATTCATAGGAAGGAGAATATAAGCCAGGGTTAATTTATAATGGTTATATAAATGATTTCGTAAATGTTTCCATACAGCTCTACGGTGATCAGGTTAATTTCACGTAGCCATAACTGCTGCAGGAAAATCTGTCATCTTCGTCGATACCAAACACGACACTAGCATAACGAAGCACCAAAAGTCAAGCTAGGCCTAACCGACGAGAGATCATCAAAAATAGGAGCTGGGTTTACCTGGAGTCCGAATCATCTATATACTGACATAAGGAGAGTCTCTAACACAAACTATCGTAGAGACACCATCTCCTTCAGTAGAAAAACCACTTCGTAAGACATCTTTTTCTGACGAAAGGCCCAGCTCTAGAAAAACGTACCCCGCCATTTGTAAGCAGTACATCGGAACTCATCACGACTTGTCAAGACCACTCATACTTCCGCTAGCAAGAATCTAGTCCCTTCTACCCATCCAAAATATACAATATAGGACTGATTCTACTTGTACTAATAATATGTAATACATATGAATTCAGGCCGTAAACACAATAAGCAAATTAATATATTTTCTGGCCCTAAAAATAAGTACAAACGCAAGCGCAATATCCTTGCGCTGGATCAATATCCAGAACGATTACTCCTATAATCAAAAGTGTGAATCAAACATGGATTATCTCGCTTTTACCATAAACAGCATTTTCATACACAAATAAATGAATGTCTATATTTTTCCCATATTAAATAGCCATATCGATTTTTGTAAAATGTGCGTCAAAATATGCACGCAACAAATAGTCTTAACAAAAGGTTATTGGCAGATTCCATTAACCGAAAAAGCCAAATATTACACTGCGTTTTCAACTCCACAAGGTCTTTACCAGTGGAATGTGATGCCTTTTGGGCTTATGAACCCTCCGGCTACCTTTATTCGCATGATGCGAAAAATTTTATTACAAAGACAAGACGTTATCACATACATTGACGACATATGTCTATTAGGTTCGTCATTTGAGGAACATTTTTCCGGACTTCGTTCTGTTTTGGAAATTTTAAGAGATAACAAGTTAACCGCTAAACCTACGAAAATACAAGTAGCGTTTCAAGAGATAACGTTTCTTGGACACATTATTGGTGCTGGGCGTATTCAAACAGATCCCAATAATGTATTTAAAATTTTAAATTTATTGGTTCCTCAAACGAAGAAGCAAGTTTGGAGTCTGTTAGGTCTCGTTCAATATTATAGTAGATTTGTACCTAATCTATCGTCCATTACGGCTGTCCTGTCCTCACTGATAAAAAAGGACATGCCTCAGAAAGTTACATGGACTGACGACTGCGACTAAACTTTTCGTAGTATTTTGACAATTTTCTCAACGCCACCTATTTTACGGTTCCAGATGCTTCTAAAAAGTTTATACTCCGTACAGATGCCAGCAATTACGGACTAGGGGCAAGCTTACTTCAATATCATGAGGGAATACTGCACCCAACCCTCTATATCTCAAGAAAACTCAAAGTAGCAGAAACTAACTATTCTACTGTAGGCAAGGAACTATTGGCAGTGGTTTGGGCGATCCTGGAGTTTTTATCACCCTTTGTGATCCAACGGATCAGAAAATTACTCAAATCATAAAAGCCCGAAGTTGGCCAGATTTGCAATTCTTTTGCAGCCCTTTGACTTCGTCATTGAATCTATACCAGGAAGTGAGAATGTAATGGCGGATGTACTATCCAGAAATCCTGTTCAAGTATTTTGAACGAAAATTATAATTCAATATTTCAAGAATGGAATAAGACTATTCGTACATACTTAAAAACGTTGCACGACTGATGTTTGATGAACTCGAGATATACGAATAACATGCCCACGAAACGGGAGATGAACTAACTCATGTTACATTCTTTCGAGAAAACGTTACGTTATTCTACAAAACGAATTGGTACTTTTCAACGTTTGGACTCTGGTTGTGTCCACTCCACCTTCACTTATTATATACATTCAAAATGGAATATTCGTGTGGTTTTTGGATTTTTCGTCTTCAAATCGGAATCAAATGGACTAAATGTACTATAGGAAATTCTTGATCCAGCCTTACACAAAAGACAGATGGAAATTTTTAATTCAGTCTTCAGTATGAACAATGAATATCAAGATTTTTGAAGGAAACCCATTCCTCATACGGAACAAACTCGCAGATCCACACCAAGGAATAACTACGTTTCGATCCTCAGAACTGACATTATTAGTTTCGTTACTTATTGATTTAATTAATAAAATTAAAAAAAAGAATAAAATGTGAGAAAAGGATGAAATATATAAAAAAAGAAAGAAAAGAGAAAATAAAATAATCTCACACTATTGAATGATTTAAGTAAATATACATATATATATATATATATATATATATATATATATATATATATATATATATATATATATATATATATATATATATATATATATATATATATATATATATGAGATAATACTATCTGAATTTAGCAAATGTGTACGTAATAATATATGTATTATTTTCTTAGTTGATAGTTAGGTAATTAGATATTAGCTAATCTCTACATATGTTTTATTAAGTCATTAACTTCTCACTAGTTAAAGTTATCTTTTACTCTTTCCTTACTTTACTTTACTTAACTTTACTTTTCGGGAGCCGCGCTGGTGTAATGGCTACGGCGCTGTACTGGCGACCAGGTGTTCATGGTTCAAACCCGGGCGTCAGCGTTTGAAGAAATGTTTACGGCCGGAAATTTGACTGAATAACCTGAACGGCTCCTGTGATAAACCCTCTGTGGATGGGAAGGAGCGAAGCTCCTGACCGGGTTGGAAGGAAAGTCCTCAGGTTCCCCAGCCTCGCAATGACATGTCATTGGGCCGAAGGGCTGAAAGCCCAAGTGCCGCTGGTTAAAAAAAAAAAAAAAAAGATTTACTTTTCTTTATTTTCTCCACAACGACACAATATTTTAGTTTAGGTCATAAAATTTTAATTATGATTATTTCCTGCAACTATTATACTGATTAAATAGTTAAATTTTAAGTAGTTAGGATAATGTTAATACATAACACCTTTTTTTTTGGTTAATCCTTTACTGACAGTTGACATTTTTTTAGTTACTTAATACAAGTTTCATTTATTATAGGTCTGATATTATCACGACACGACGCACGACACTGTTCTACACAGAACATCGTGGCCGTACGTTGATTTTTATTAAATTTTTGATTATTACTCACGATCATTCCAAAAAAAAATCTATCCAATAGATTTCTTTTCCCCGTCGAACAGGGAAATGTTACGACATGTTTAACGATGTCGTCTGCTATAGTTGGCAGTGCGCATTTGATGTTGATAGGTTTTTAATGGAGAATGTTTTTTATGCTTCATGGTTTTTTGGTGAACGCAAATCGCACGGTCCGATTGTGACGCGGTAGCGTTGATATGGTCACGCTTGGTGACTAATGTACTTGACCCTTATTATTCTGACCGTCAATCAGTGAAGACGTGGTTTAATTCCTTCCAGAGCTAGGCTTATTATGATGCCAAAAATTTATATTGAAAAGGAGGACAGAAGGTCAGTCCTTACTATTATAATGAAGGTATGGAATTGTTTATGGTTATTGGATAACAATGGAAGGAAGGATTATTGATCATCTTATGATCTGTGTTCGCAGACTAAATGGTTCTCATTTCCGACTGTCTGTTTAACGACAGTGCTCGTACATAGTCCCACGAGGTTCTGACGACATTTAAATAACTGGACTCTGACGGTATTATATTGAATTGGAATGCAGTACTATGTATTATTTATGAACTGATTATTATGAATGTTTTCGTATATATTTCGTTAATAAAAGTGTATCCATGTTGGACTCAAAACAAAAATCAGGACCTACCTAGAAAATCACTCAAGTTAAGTTGGGTTCGTTGCTACGCCTTTTATTGATTACTTATTCAAGCACGATGCACTCTTCTATATGAAAAATACTATAATCCTTACTTATGAATGAAACCAACAAGGAACCCAGAACTATGGTCAACCAAATACGCTAACCGAGCTAAGACAACATAATCATTGACCAATAACAAGAACAGCACGATAAAGAAAAAGTTCCTTTATCACTGGCCCACTCACAAGTCACAGAAGCATTCTAAATAGAAATAATACACCAGACGCATGTTCAGGGCATCTGCATCAAGTTGTCATGACTATTCAGCTGGGCAAGAAGTCTAGAGTTCCCAAAATTTATAGGGGTGAGTTGTAATATATATTTTGTACTTTGAATTTGACAAGTTTGAACTGCTGGTGGTTATACAGGTTTTTACGAGGCTGGGAACCTCAGAATGTGAAAATGATATATTCATGAACCACCACAGCAAAGCGATGGTGATTGCTTCGTGCTAATTCTCACTGGGAACCAAAAGCACCGGCAACCCCAGACTCAGAATGCAGCAATTAGTGAATGATGATGACATCATGTGTATATATTTATTATCATTTGTAATAAATTATATGTATACTTAAACATGTTCACCCAATCACAAGCCATTGCATTCTAGGCTTTCCAGACATACTTTTGGCTTAGGCTAACTAAAAGTAATGATAACTGTTATTATATCCATTGAGCTGTACTGTATACTCAGAGGAGATACAATTTCTGAGAACTAGAGGCGTTTGAAGAGACAGCGGGAAGGCGCCTGATTAGTATCAGAGAACATAAACCATAGCAGATGTCTTTGTTTCCCTAAAATCGATCGTGGTGCGTGTCTATAAGACCATTTGAGATACCAGTCTACGATACCAGTTTGGAAGACAAATCTGTGGTTCATAACTTGTAGTCGACACGAGACGCCTATCCAGCGGCCTTTGAAGATACTCGCAATTGACCACAGGATCAGTTACAAAAGTAATCGCGTTTTTGGAACGTGCCCTCGCCACAAATATTGTAATCGACGAAGCAGTCAGCAGGCAACAAAATCACTTCATCAATCTGACAGTGAAACTTATCATGCCAGAATCAAATGAACACTTTAATCATACATTTCAAGCGATGTTTCAGTGAAGAACCCATTCTTAAGTTATTCTTAAGTCAATCTTTTATTTGATAACATATAATTAATCATTAAATTTGTTATATGTTTATTTTACAAATTCATAGTTAATTTAATTATTGCAGATAGAAGTGCACACGCATGAAGCAGTATCTTTAATATATACCTATACAGAGCTATGAAATTAATATTTCACTGAATTAAATAAATGAGGGGCTTGTACCAGCTAATAAGATATTACAGGATAATCCTTCACAAACATCCGCGGGCAGATACAAATTTAACACTGCTAAGACTTATTCAGCATTGTTCTTGATTTCTGAATATCTTCTGGATATGTCACCGTGGGGTTTGCCCGAGCATTATTCATGCTATTGTTAAAGTGAGATAAACAGATGGAACAGCTCACAAGAGAAAATAATGAATGAAAATAATAATATTGCTAACTGACAACGGTTCAGAATACCGGCTCACGTTAATTAATAGTGAGTGATTATCTTGAGTTGTAAGTAGAAAGTTCGAGAACAAGAAAAAAAGGCTCGTCCAATAAATTTAAGTAAAAAGATTTGGGTCAGCGAATCAGAAGAGTGGCGAGAAAAAAGACACCACGCGAAATGACGAGAGGTCATAATATGACAGTGAGTCCTGAGTTTTGCTTCAGGAAGAAGGTGTGATCGCTGTGCAGACAAGATAAACCTTTTGTAGTATCACAAATAGGGTTTATGTGAATAATGTGTAGATGTCCAGCCATCACTAGCCAGTGTTATTCTATCGGGAGATAGTGTTTGTTTCTGTAGTTCACAGTTAAGGTGTATTTCCTGAAAGGAGAACAGCGTTTATGCTATGGTTTTTTGTAAGTATTGAACTGAGATTATATTTTGCACAGAATAGAATTTTGTTTACAGGAGAATCTTGCAGAAGCACGATTTGTCACTTCAGTATGAGTACTTTACGACTATGTACCAAGAAAACGGATGGCTATGAGGATATAACGACTATTTGTAAAGTATCAAAAGGCTGTAAACATTTGAATGAAACTAGAGATATTATAGAGGAGCCATATTGAACAAGGTTTGGAGTATCCAGAATTGCATATGATTTTCAAGAAAAAGTGAATGTCGAATTTTATAGAAGAACTTCACATATGCTCTCTCACTTGTAAGTTTTAGAAGGGGGTACATACAATTATTTATGCATGAGATGAATTTTGTTGCTAGGAGCAGTTATAGAGACCTGTCTAACCAGTTCGTCGAGGAAGATATTTAAGAAACAAATAAAGTATGGAATGCATATAAAGAGCATTGGTATATGAGGAAAGAGGAGCAGGTTTTGGGAAGACTAAGGAAGTCTACGGAGAAAAGAATAAGTTAAAGAGGAATACGGAAGTTTACGAGACATAGAATTCATGTATGAGTTAACCTGAAGTACAAAGACCCAGTACAGGGCATATATGAGAACTCTATAATTGAAAAAAAACTCATTGTACATTACATTATTAAGTTAGTTTCAAGTTGTGAAGGATTGCCATTCAAAATGTTGCTGAATACGTAACACATAATTTGAATTGGCGCCGAGACCAGTCCTTCTTAATGACAACATGGCTACATCGCATTCGGATCTTCTGTGTCAACAGCAACAACAGCAACAACAACAACAGATACAACAACAACATGCATTTGTTTCACTACCACCGGAACAGGAACCTACAATAGTTGCTCTCAAAAGCATCACTGAAACATTACATAACGTTGACCATTATGCAAAGTATAACCAGATTAGGTCGGTTATCACACCACTTACAGGGTATTATAAAGAGTTTCGAAGATGGTTAAAAGATGCAGAAAAATTCGCTAATATGGTAAACGCATGTACGGATTCAGACCGTAAGCGAATTCTATATTTGTCATCGGATCCTTGGTCACTGATTTTGTAAGAAGACGTGACAATGCATACCCCAATGAAACGTATGATTCACTTAAAAAAAAGTTAACACAACGTTACAGTGACATTACTAACACGGAGCACGCTTGGTCACTTCTTCGCCGCATTAGGCAAGAACACAAAGAACCCATTCAATCCTATGGAGAAAAGTTATTAAATTTAGCAGAGGAAGCATTTCTGGATGGTTTGACAGCATCACCAGATCTAGAAAAAAATCTGGTGGGCATATTTATTGATGGATTATTAGGGAATAACACCAAACTACACATGATTCGTACAGATCCGAAACAGATAAATGAAACGATACAAATGGCAATTAGAAGGGGATACATTAAATTATTTATGCATGAGATGAATTTTGTTGCTAGGAGCAGTTATAGAAACCTGTCTGACCAGTTCGTTGAGGAAGATATTTAAGTAACAAATAAAGTATGGAATGCCAATAAAGAGCATTGGTATATGAGGAAAGAGGAGCAGGTTTTGGGAAGACTAAGGAAGTCTACGGAGAAAAGAATAAGTTAAAAATGAATACTGAAGTTACGAGACATAGAGTTCATGTATGAGTGTTACGTCCGTTTTCACATAAGTGTTAAGTGTGTGGACTTAACAGATTACCAGATGCCACAATCTAACGTTGTTGGATGTACTTTAGGTACGCATCCATGTAAGTAATAATAACTTATATTTATTATGCACTAAAGCGCACAAATTTGGTGCGAGATATTCGTTGGTTGCCAAAGAGCGCTTACGCATCAGAGAGAGACAAGATGCCGGCTTTACAAGATCGACGTTGTTCTGGTCGCAGAGTCCCATATTGTGGGAAGACTTGATTATTATTATATATTTCGCTACCTTCCAGGGTGAAGCGTTTGCCCCAGCCAATTCTGGCTCATATTCTTCAATATCTCAACGTGATACTCGGTATAAGTACTTTACAAGATTCTGGCAGGGCTTCGGTAAGGCTATTTATGACCTACTGCTACTGTGTCCAGAGCCTCTGCGAAGTAAGATTGGAATCTATGTTTTAACGAAGTCTCAAAGGAAGATATTCGGCTAGATATATATACAGACATTATACTTGTAAAAGGATAGGATCTGAAATGATGCAAGTAAACTCAATACTTTCGCCGTCCATGGGCTGTCCAACGGACAGTGAGGTCAGTCAAGTTTTGACATTGTAATTTATCTACATGCTGAATTCTTATTGCCGTGTCTGATGATCAAGTATGTCTTCGTGTGATATTGTCGTCCACGTTTTGACTAATAAATGCGTTATAGAAACTGTCATTCAAGCCATGAATGCAGTGTCCATCACTTATACCTGAACGTTGGCTTTTATATTGACATTGGTTCATCATCATCACAGCCTATAGACTTGTCGTAATTAGTGTCACCATATTAGTCGGCCACCTGTAAGCCCGACCGAAAACTGACAGCATTTAAGTCAGTAGCCTTATTGACAATCTTTATAAGACACGACGAATATCAACAAGAAATTAACGTCGCATCAACTTGAGGTCAGTGTACATACATATATAAACGACGTACCAGCCGATGGCCAGTGTAGCATCATATCAGTTGGATCAACCATAACAATGAGTTAACCTGAAGTACCAAAGACCCAGTAAAGGCTTCTATGAGAACTCTATCATTTGAATGGCCCATTTTACTTGTTGTTTTATTAAGTTATTAAAAGTTTTTAAAGGAACAGAATGAATTTGATTCCATCTTTATGAGTTGCTGATTGTATGCCATGTTCATTTAACCTACCACTCTACGAAGTCACTATTAACATCAAAGAAGGAACTGAACGAACCTGAAGTATACAAGAAAAGGATTAGAGTATCATCGAGGAATTTACATATCTGGCTGAGATGGCCAGTAATGATATCAACTAAATAACTTGGAAGATAAAAGAAAGAAGATAAAAAGAGAAGTTGTAAACTTAAATTACGTCACTAGGCCTGCCATCTGCCACCTAGTGAGATAATACACAGTAACCAGTAACAGCAGCGCGGTTACAGATACTCTCTCGAGGTAGAAGCATCATCTGTGACAGTATTGCCTCTCCTGCTTTGCAGTAGTGGTCCAACAGTGGTAAAAACTCAAGAGCATCTATTATAGGCTTCAATGGAGTCTATTTTCACACAAGATTACTCTTGGCAGAAATGTCGATAGAAGAGTAGTAAAGCTTCTATCACATGAGAGTCTTCAAAAGATATTCAGATAAGCTAAAACAATGCTGGCTGTCGCTGAGCACGTTAATTCTATAATCTGTCGACAAGTTTATGAAGAATTTAGCAATGGTTTATTCTAGCTCGTTAAGCCCCCACCGCTGAGTTAATCAGTGAAATTATTATTATAATTTCATCACTTGAATTGGATTTAACTGAATAAAGAAGGTCACTTTTGGCAGCGGATATTTTCACTTGAGCAGTGAAGGACTCTGTATTCGGATGCTTCCACCACGGCACCCCTACGACCCATGACGGGTTACGGGTTGATATGAGATAATGACAATCTTCACTTAGCTGCTAATGGTTTTTTCTTCTACAGCAGGGTCAGATCCTTTCACTCTGCTCTCGCTCGTATCTGGTAGAAGCTCAGGCGCCGCATGTTCCAAGAACGTCGAGGAGTAACGGCTAAATTGTTTCTGCGTCTGTCTATAAGACCCTATGATGGCGTCTTGCAAAACGTCAGTCCACTTCTACCTTCACTTGGTTCCAGAGATAGTACTTTCTGCTGGTACCACCAATAACTGGTAATAGAAATAGCAACAAAACGCTCTTCTGAGTATGGCTTTTCCGACACAGTTATGTACCCCGTCTTCTATTCTACTATCCCATGTCAGAATTTACCCTCGATGAGAATTAAATGTACTCTCTCGGGATAAAACTTCCTTTACATTACATTTAAATGAAAATGTTAAACGTACAGATATAATATGTTTTACATTTATATCTCCACTGTTTGAAAAGTGTTCACAACATAAATTCATTAAGGTTTCATTTATATTTACACTTATGGAAAAGTTTGAAACTTCTATTAATTTAAGATGAAAATGGTCTCATAGACATTTATACTGGTTTAAAGCTTTAAAGCTTACATTAGTTTTAATGGGAATATGTTAATAGGGACATTTACACTGATTTGAAAATGTAAGTCTTATTCTTAGAATGTACATCATTTCTTTCATATTTCCCTCCCTGCTCCATAGGGAACCTGGAACTACTTAAACTTTTAGTTCTCTTTACGAAACTATCAATAAAGCAATCACCGGCCCTTGCAGTGGTGGTTCGTGAATCATCATT
>JAMPIV010020086.1:202500-357500 GCA_024509875.1 Oreohelix idahoensis
AAGCAAAGGTTTTATGTAAATATGTCAGTATCAGTGCAATTATAGGTTCTTACAGAATATGGAAACTTCGATGTAAAAAACACCCATTTTAAATTGCTGAAATGTTTTCCCCACCGTCTAATCTCAATTGTGCTCTGTCTACTATACCAAACGACTATTGTATTTGATGCTATATTTAATATCTCACTCTACTAGCTGTCAAAGTTTTTTATGGCAAACAGAAATTCTGATAAAACCCCCATGTAAAAACAACCATATTGCTCAACTTGAATGGTATTCCACACACATTTTGTTTCAATTGTAAATTCTAATTCTCATTTTTTGGCAGGTTATATCATATCATTATATGCCAATGTCTTTTAGAAAGCTTAAAAAATTTTATGTATGTGTAACACAAAGGTTCGATGTAAAAACACCCACATATAACTATTTGAGACGTCTTCAACACTTTATGTAAATTCTAATGATTCTCCTATATGCCATGTTGTATCTATTATATCATGTCTGTACATATTAATGTATTTTATGGAGAATAAAGGTTCTGATATGTATGTATGTATGTATGTATGTATGTATGTATGTATGTATGTATGTATGTATGTATGTATGTATGTATGTATGTTTGTATGTTTGTATGTTTGTATGTTTGTTTGTTTGTTTGTTTGTATGTATGTATGTATGTATGTATGTATGTATGTTTGTATGTTTGTATGTATGTATGTATGTATGTATGTATGTATGTATGTATGTATGTATGTATGTATGTATGTATGTATGTATGTATGTTTGTTTGTTTGTTTGTTTGTTTGTTTGTTTGTTTGTTTGTTTGTTTGTTTGTTTGTTTGTTTGTTTTGTTTGTTTGTTTGTTTGTTTGTTTGTTTGTATGTATGTATGTATGTATGTATGTATGTATGTATGTATGTATGTATGTATGTATGTATGTATGTATGTATGTATGTATGTATGTATGCATGCATGCATGCATGCCTGCCTGCCTGTCTGCCTGCCTGCCTGCCTGTATGTATGTATGTATGTATGTATGTATGTATGTATGTATGTATGTATGTATGTATGTATGTATGTATGACTATTGTATTTGATGCTATATTTAATATCTCACTCCACTAGCTGTCAAAGTTTTTTTATGGCAAACAAAATTCTGATAAAACCTCCATGTAAAAACAACCATATTGCTCTACTTGAATGGTATTCCTCACACATTTTGTAAATTTCAATAATTCTCATTTGTGGCAGGGTATACCATATCATTATATGCCAATGTCTTTTAGAAAGCTTAAAAATTTTTTATGTATGTGTAACACAAAGGTTCGATGTAAAAACACCCACATATAACTACTTGAGACGTCTTCAACACTTTATGTAAATTCTAATGATTCTCCTATTTGCCATATTGTATCTATTATATCATGTCTGTACATATTAATGTATTTTATGGAGAATAAAGATTCTGATATGTATGTATGTATTTATGTACGTACGTACGTACGTATATATATATATATATATATATATATATATATATATATATATATATATATATATATATATATATATATATATATATATATATATATATACTGTCTGAACAAACAAAGTTCCGCTGTAGAGATAAGCTGAACTAGACGATCTTCTCGAGTCCAGGGACAAACTCTACCTATTTCTTCACCATTTCATTCGTCACAATCTATTTCTTATCTTATCTCTCACTGAGTCACCACCTGTCTAGTTCTATTCAGAAGGGACCAAACTATGTCTTAATTCCCCTATCAAAAATCTACGACATTAGTCTTTTGCTTAGCCTTTTGGTGGAGTACTCATTTATATTAGTAGAAGATGATGATGCTCTTATGTACCCTGATTGATCTATACTCCGTGATCTATACTCCGCTCGGTAACATCTCTCAGTATAAACATTCCTTGTCGCACCACAAATGGTCAAACGTCGGGAAATGTTAATGTTGGTGATGTCGCCACAACGGGCTGAATGTAAATGAAATTGGGAAAAAGAAATCTAGATCTATATACCCTGTTACAAAGTCACTCTCAATGTTCGTTGGGTTGGTACTCTGTCTCTTTCTGGGTGTAAACACGAAGCAAGACAGGTTCACCTTTGAAGACCCAGATACAAAGTAAAAATGTTCTTTTGTATGGTTATTCTCAGATTTATATGGTAGATTTTGGGTTTGACCCAATACTGAGTAAAGGAGGAAAAAAAATACAAATACTTAACCAAAATATAGTATTCTCAATCCTATCCTTAACCCGCGTAAAATATAATATATTCATACACTCAGTTATTTAACTTTGAATAGAACTACACGTGTATCTCATATTGAACCGTTTAATAAAAGTCTCCGTGAAATAAGCGCTAGTCATTTATATTCATCATGAATTAGAAATAAATATATTTTGTAAGTACTCATAATGAATAGTGCATACTAGTCGAATAAAATAACTCTTACTGGTTAATATCAGTTAGTTAGATTTACGCTACATTCGGAACAATTTAGCTATAGATTATATTAATTCGGTAGTCACTTTGCACAAAACTCCTAGTGAAAATAAAATGACGGACTTAACAATTAAATCACTCTACACAGAAAAATCTTAGTGAATAAAAATGACGGACTTAACCATTAAATCACTCTACACAGAAAAATCTTAGTGAAATAATAATTATCGCAAACACAGAATTTGAACTACTCCAAATCGAAAATACTAAGATATCCACTATAACAATGGTCTAGAAAATCGAAGCTAGTAGGTTCTGGAAATTCTGTGGGTACTGAATAATGGATTTTAGAAGCTGGAGAATATATATTAAATTTGCAGAACTTCGCTCAGACCTGTTACTTTTAACGCCTACGCTCAGGTTTCGGGTTTTCTTCGGTCGATCTGCTAATCAGAGGAAAAATTCACGTTCTTACCGCTTGCAGACTCTTGCGATCGAGCGAAACCTGTACTTTGATCTGGCGATTCTCACCGTGTTTAATTACCTTCCAAACGAACGGATTCAGGCGGAGTAACTGTGATTATCTGCCCTTGGTTTCAGATTAAGTTCCCCTGATCAATGTCTAACGAAAAATACGTTTCAACTTATCTCCCCTTGGTTTTTCTTCATTTAGCTTATCTCCTCTTTCTCTACAAATCCACCATCCCATCACTCCTTCTACGCGTTCCGTTTACCTGTCTGATTGCAAACATTCCTCTTAGTTTATACGACATAGAGAAAAGAAAATGTGCGTGGCCAAATTAAGAGTTTGACATATAGAGAAGTGAAGGGTCTGCGTTTAACGAATAGGTCTATTGGTAAACATTCCTAAGGCAAATAGAGACAAGAAAATAAAATAGGCGTGCTAAATTAAGAAAGAGACAGATATCTGAGTGTAGGAGGGTTTTACGTTAACAAACAGTGCATGTCTCATAAGGAAGCCGGTGAAGACAGGTGGAAGAAAAATGTAGATGTATGAAATCTATTTTCATAATATCCTCTACCACAACTAACATTCTCAGAGGATTCAAGCTTTATATTAATTGAACCTAGAGTTGATAATTTATCCTCATATATGCTGCTGCGTATTGCCGTATAAGTACTTACATCGGCATTCAAGCTTCTTTAAACATAATTATATAAACTTTTAAACTTACGGCCGTAGTACGCATATGCTGTCAAAAAGCACAAGAGAGCCATAAAGCAGACAACTAGAATCTTAGCGTTCATCTTAGTCGCGCTCCTGTCCAGTAGAAAAACATTCAGTGTGCACACGAAGACGCACAGAAAACGAGAATAAGTATTGTTTTAAACAGAGCTTTGCTTAAATTGTCCAGATTTGGCGATAATAATTTAAGTGGGTGTTAATGTGTTCTTTATTGACCAGTAAAACTGCTTTCGTTTGGCAGAACATTCTTTAATAGCCTGTAAATTAAATGCAAACAAATGGTTTTCTTCTTGTTTTCTCATATAGCACCGTTTGGGACACACCCTTTGAACCAATCTCTCCAAGATTTCAGAAACTGAGCGGTCCATTTAAGTTATTTCCATGTTATTCTTCTTCTTCTCCGTTCTAGGTACCTTTGTCTTGACTATAATTTTTTTTTAAATCTTGCTCTATCTATTGTTTTGCTTCAGAGATTCAAAAAATGACTATATAATGAAATTTTCACAGAGTAATATGGCTTATCCATCTTTATCGCCTTTTTTTCACTTTTTGATTCACTGTTGTCTGACTTTTTTCCCCCAGCCTTACATCAGCTAACACAAAGTTTTAGTTTTTGATGTTTTACGGCTGTATTCATTTAATTAAAAACATGTGTATTTTCTTGGTTACCTGTCTTGTTGTCGGCATTTTTTTTAAAAACATACGGGACTATGTAATCAAATGTTCACAGTTTAACTTTAACGTTTTTGTGGGGAAGTTTTAAAAAACTTCTCAATGATTTAATGGTGCCTAGTTAACTCGAGAAATTCCCTCTTTTAAAAAATGTCCAGGACATTCATATTTCTCAATCAAATATGTAAAGTAGAGGGCTTCATTATATACGTATATTTTACAACATTGAGCAGATTGGCTGTTTGAACGAGGCAGTGTCCGACCTGTAGAAAACTGACCTGTCCTGGCGATTACTGTCACATCTCCAGCTCCATGTATTTCATTTCTTTATACCTGTGCTCCTTACTGAACCTAGGGCCACAACTGGCGCCTCAAACAGGAAACCTGCTGTAAAGCATGTATTCTTATAGCGGTGGTTTCTGTAGCCATATATTTTACATATAAAGGTATGTTTCTGGCGCTCGTGAGAAATAAAGAAGCAGAAAACTGGACAACAGAAAAACAACAGAAGTGAGTGGCTTACACATACATATCCGGTTTTACATGCTGCGAATCGCACTAATGATACCTGTCTTCGAAGCACTATGTTTGTGGTGCCTAGCTGGCAGGGAAGATAGTGTGATACTCTTCTGTAGCTAGGCGGGAGTGCCGTTCGGAAGGTCCTGGGTTCGATTCTCCGGAAAGCTACTCACTTCTGTAGTTTTCCTGTTGTCTAGTTTTCTTCTACTTTATTTCACACGAGCGCCTGAAACATACCATTATGTGTATAATATTTACTTATTTTATATAATACAGTTGTGAGCCTCACGTAAAATCTCATATTAGTGGCCTCTTACGACATACTTGCGGAACAGTAGTCCTATTATTCCTGGTCTCTTACCTCACGGACAATCTCATATTAGTGGCATTTGACGACATGCCTGAGGTACCAGTAGTCCTCAGAGATCGCTAGGAACTAAATCATCATTCGTCCATTTAACTTACTCCTCAGAGATCACTAGGAAATAAACCATCATTCGGTCATTCAAAATAGTTCTCAGAGATTGCTAGGAACTAAATCATCATTCGTTCATTTAAAATATTCCTCAGAGATCGCTAGGAACTAAATCATCATTCGTTCATTCAAAATAGTTCTCAGAGATCACTAGGAACTAAATCATCATTCGTTCAGTCAAAATATTCCTCAGAGATCCCTAGGAACTAACAAAATATTCCTCAAAGATCACTAGAAACTAACAAAATATTCCTCAGTGATCACTAGGAACTAACCAAATATTCCTCAAAGATCACTAGGAACTAACAAAATATTCCTCAGAGATCACTAGAAACTAACAAAATATTACCCAGAAATCACTAGGAACTAACAAAATATTCCTCAGAGATCACTAGAAACTAACAAAATATTACCCAGAAATCACTAGGAACTAACAAAATATTCCTCAGAGATCACTAGGAACTCACAAAATATTCCTCAGAGATCACTAGAAACTAACAAAATATTACCCAGAGATCACTAGGAACTAACAAAATATTCCTCAGAGATCACTAGGAACTAACAAAATATTACCCAGAGATCACTAGGAACTAACAAAATATTCCTCAGAGATCACTAGGAACTAACAAAATATTACCCAGAGATCACTAGGAACTAACAAAATATACCTCAGAGATCACTAGGAACTAACAAAATATTACCCAGAGATCACTAGGAACTAACAAAAATACCTCAGAGATCACTAGGAACTAACAAAATATTACCCAGAGATCACTAAGAACTAACAAAATATTCCTCAGCGCTCCTAATGGATCATGGGACCACCACCATTACAGCTGCCCACACAGGAAGCCGGGACAAAGCACTTAAATACACTTACTAAATGAGTCGTATTAATTTCAAAGCCAAATGTAGTTCCCGGGTGGTCTCTATGAAGAAAAAAAACAAGTATAGGTTTACTGCGCTGTCATGCGTGTCGTACAAGGCAACTAACATGAGGTTGGGCATGGAGCAGGAAACCTTATCTTGTAAAAGAAATTGTCACATAAACCACCACTGTAAGAGCATGTGTAGGTGCAGGCTTCCTGCAAGGAGAACCAGCTCCAGTGATGGCTCCATTGCTCTGTAGTGAGCACAAACAGGAGAACCAGCTCCAGTGATGGCTCCATTGCTCTGTAGGGAGCACAAACAGGAGAACCAGCTCCAGTGATGGCTCCATTGCTCTGTAGGGAGCACAAACAGGAGAACCACCTCCAGTGATGGCTCCATTGCTCTGTAGGGAGCACAAACAGGAGAACCAGCTCCAGTGATGTCTCCATTGCTCTGTAGGGAGCACAAACAGGAGAAACAAAAGAATTTCATGCTGATATAAAAATACTAGTTTTGGAAATGCTCCTCAATGTAATAAGGTCGTTGGTTGATACAGTATGAGAAGCGCTGCTAGTAAGGTATAATAATAATAATAATAATAATAATAATAATAATAATAATAATAATAATAATAGCCCCTTCAGTCATAACTGACTATGGGAATGCGCCCCTGAGGTGGCAGCCCTCAGCTGCTTATTTTCCTGGTGCTCCTTTCGACGTTTTCTCCTCACCTCTGCTTCTTGTGTGAGCCTCTCTTCGCCCAATCTGAGGTGGCGCTGTAAATAGCATCGCCACTTAGTGCGATCGGCAGCTTCATCCTCCCATGTTGCTGGATCCATGTCCAGCGCCCTCATATCTCTCTTGCACACATCTTTGAACCTCAGCTGTGGTCGCCCAACTGTTCTCTTGCCATCTGCTAATTGTCCGTAGAAGATATCTTTTGGGATGCGACCATCTTCCATGCGGCGAACATGGCCAAGCCAGTGAAGTCTGCGCTGTCTAAGCAGCGTATACATACTTTGAAGGCCAGCACGTGACAACACCTCGACATTTGTCACTTTATCTTTCCACGAGATGCCGAGGATGCGGCGTAGACACCGCAAATGGAAGGTATTGAGCCTTCTTTCTTGCTTAGCATAGGTCGTCCAGGTCTCGCTGCCATATAGGAGTGTGCTGGTGACGCAGGCATTATATACCGCAGCTTTGGTCTTCATTGTGAGTTTAGAGTTTTCCCAAAGACGCGATGTGAGGCGGGCAAATGTTGCTGCAGCTTTGCCAATGCGGCTGTCGATTTCTGTATCCAGTGAGAGTTTGTCATTGATGGTAGACCCTAGGTATGTGAAGTGGTGCACCACTGCCAATTCATAGTTATCGATAGTGATAACTGATGCAGCACCCACATACTGACTCAGCACATTCGTTTTCTTTAGACTTATTGTGAGGCCAAAGTCCTTGCATGCTTTAGTGAAGCGATTCATCAAGCTCTGAAGCTCCTGTTGGCTTTGAGTGACGACTGCAGCATCATCAGCGAACAACAAGTCTCTTATAGTGACCCTTCTGATTTTTGTTTTTGCCTTCAGCCTTGAAAGATTAAACAGACGGCCATCTGATCTAGTGTGAAGGCATATTCCTTCTGTTGCATCTCTGAATGCATGTTTCAAGAGTAAGGCAAAGAAGATTCCGAAGAGGGTCGGAGCCAGAACACAGCCTTGTTTAACGCCACTTCGTATATCAAAGGGCTGTGACGTGCTTCCAGCATATTGGACTGTTCCCTTCATGTCGTCATGGAATGACTTTATCATTTCCAGCATTTTAGAAGGGCAGCCTATTTTCAGGAGGATTTTAAAGAGTCCATCCCTACTAACCAGGTCGAATGCTTTTGTGAGGTCTATAAAGGCGATATATAATGGTCTTTTCTGCTCTCTTGATTTTTCCTGAAGCTGGCGGAGAGAGAAGATCATGCCTGTTGTTGATCTGCCAGCTCGGAATCCACACTGTGACTCTGGATATATGCGCTCAGCTAACTTGTGTAGCCGCATTTAGATGACTTTGGCAAAAAACCTTACCAACAATACTAAGAAGAGAGATGCCTCTGTAGTTATTGCAATCACTTCTGTCTCCTTTATTTTTATACAGTGTTACAATCTTGGCATCTCGCATGTCTTGAGGAATAGTTGTCTCTTCCCAGCACTGGCACAGCATCCTATGCAGGGGATGTAATAGCGTGCTCTTACAGCATTTGATTAAATCAGGAGGAATCCCATCACTGCCTGGTGCTTTGCCAGAGGCCAAGCTATCAATGGCCTTGCTGAGTTCCACTAATGTTGGTTCGGCATCCAGCTCCTCCATAGTTGGCAGACTATTGACAGCATCAAGGGCTGCAGGCGTAACGGAATTGTCTCTAGCGTAAAGCTCAGAGTAGTGCTCGACCCACCTCTCCATCTGCTTACCCTTATCAGTTAGCTTCTCTCCGCTGATGGTTTTTAGCGGTGCCGTCTTACTTTTATGGGGGCCAAGTGCTTTCTTTATACCGTCATACATTTGTCTAATGTTGCCTGTTTGCGCTGCGATCTGGATGCTCTCACTGAGCTGGAGCAAATAGTCATTTGCACAGCGTCGAGCAGTTTGTTGAACTTTGCTTCTCGTAGCCCTCAGGATCTGTAGGGTTCTGGCACTCGGTGAACGTTTGTATTCATTCATGGCACTGCGCTTAGCTTCAATGACAGGTGCCATCACATCTGATGAAGCATCAAACCAGTCATTTGACTTTGCTGTTTTCTTACCAAAGGTATAATGTTCCTCAATGTAATAAGGTCGTTGGATGATACAGTATGAGAAGCGCTGCTAGTAAGGTATAATGTTCCTCAATGTAATAAGGTCGTTGGATGATACAGTATGAGAAGCGCTGCTAGTAAGGTATAATGTTCCTCAATGTAATAAGGTCGTTGGATGATACAGTATGAGAAGCGCTGCTAGTAAAGTATAATGTTCCTCAATGTAATAAGGTCGTTGGGTGACACAGTATGAGAAGCGCTGCTAGTGAGGTATAATGTTCCTGCCATACTATAATTCTTAATTTACCTTTCAGCTTGGTTCATATTTTATCTTTACAACAAGCATACTAATTATTTTTAGAGTCCTGTCTTCGCTTTTCTCTTACGTGGCGCTTGTAGGTAGCTTTGTATGCCCATATATCTAAGGTTTATAAGTTTTTTTGTTTCGTCTGTCAAGTTTAAACCAGTGAGCCCAATCATTTTGTTCCACGTGGATATTACGTCTGCAGCTGTTGCTTGCCACCAACGTCTATTGTGAATCATCTACTTCCAGAATCGGCACAAGGAATTTCTCAATCTAGTAGGAGTTCTTGTGGTTCCTCTATCCTCACAGGGCAGTAGTGTATGTAGCTGTGTGTAGATTTACAAGACTCAGAGATGGATCACCTTGTGATTTCCGCAAGTAATATTCACTGCAGCATTTTACTCACAAAAATAAGTAAATAAACAAATGAATAATTCATTCATATTTTAAATTGTATTGTGAGCAGTGGCAGATCTACATTTTGGGGGCCCTGAAGCTTAAACTCTAGGAGAAGCACTTTTAATTTAAATAAGTATTGGGCGGGGGGGGGGAGGGGGAGGTTTGTGAAAGAAACGTTATTTACAGTAAAGTGGACTTAGGGTTCCTGAAACTCAAGCAATTAGATTTATAGTAGATCCACCTCTGATTGTGGGTAATTCTGTTCTTTATTCTTGTATAATTACTTTTGAAAAAGACGAAGATGATATTGTCACGAGTGAAAAAAAAGAGTCTGTCTGTGACACTTTGGTGATGCGTGGATGGCAGGGAGGATAGTGTGATTCGCTTGCATAGCTAGGCGGGGTTGTCGCACGACAGACAAAAGCCTGTGCGAGAAGGGAGATAAAGATGTGTGTCTAAAATAGAGAATGTTAATGTTGGGTGTACGTGTAACAGTCAGGAGTACAAAGCTGATAAACAATCTTTTATCCCGCCACTCAGACTTCTTCTAAATGTCAACCACACTCACTCTATCTTCCACACATACATTAACAATTGAATATATATTAAGAGACTCATACACAACAAGTGACTGCACATTCAACCATAACAAATACAGAGACAGAAAGAAAATTCTGATCCTCTAATAGATTGTCTATGTGTATTAAAGTGTTAAAAAAACAGTACTATGCCTGAACGATGTCAGGGAAACCAAATAAATTAACAATCACTAACTTAAAGAAAGCAAAACAACAGAAAAAAAACTTCAAACCGATTCTGGTTTACAAATCCAGAATGGCAGCCTAAGTTGAATAACAATAATTTAGGAAATCCAAAGGAGTGTGACGTATAATGGAAAAAGAGCCTACAGTAATCTGACCGTCTTTGCAACCTCGGAGCGCTCTTTTGGTTTGCTAGCAAAACCACGCACTTTTCTGCCTGTGTTAACTTTCACCAGTTTACTCTTTCGTTCCCTCTTCTTTTCTTAAACAATAGCAAACGATGTGTTTACAAACTTTTGCGATGTGCCCGTCGTAACAGGTAGCAAATCAGGTTTGTTTACCTCGTCTTCTCACGCGAGCTTATCTGTCAGTCATACGATACCTGGCAGATCGCACGTGAAAAACACATAAACTTTGTGAAGTCTACGAAGGGAAATCCAAATTCCCCGAGTACGCTTTGATGTAGTATACGCGGAAAATTCTTCGAGAACCCGTTAGACGTAAGAATTCTTCTGATGTTGGTTAGCAAAGCCCGACACAACCGACCCGTAAGCCTTTCATTTGGGAAACGCAGTCGCTGTTCCCCATTGCACATAGTAACGCGAAAATTAACATCTTTGATAGATTTGAGAAATTTAAGCATATATAAGCTGTGTTTCCTTAAAACTCACTATCAGCGTCACTCAGATTTTTGTATAGTCTAAGCACGCAGTTCTAGAACCATTTTGTTAAACGTGTTATTCGCAATTCGTGGGGATTTTCATTCTGATTTCTGCAGGCCTGATCAAGAGCGTCCAGCGGTTTTTTCTTTTGCTTGTTTTTTTGTCTGTGAAATTTTATTTTGTTAGTTACTTGTGCCTCAAATTGGTTTGAGCGGTACCGATCTTCATTATAAGCGTGTATTCGCCAAAGATACATGAGAACAGTTCTGACACTAAAAGTAATTTAACTGGACTTACCAAACCCAGCAATATTTTTTTAAATTTTATCAGCCACTGGGGAGTACAAAAATAACATTTATTCCCGTCTTCTGACAGTCGTATTCAAGCGAAGCATCCAGAAAATTAAGCTGTTCAAAATCAGCGCTCTAATATAGAGTCAGCCGATAGGATTATCATCATTTATCATTGTAATATTTTGGCAACCAAACGTATTCTAATACTGGAATAATTTCCTCTTTAAATTGTGAACCACAAAAGCACGTTCCTACATCGATTTTCGCAGTAACATTTGTTAGCTAGAAAAAACTACCAGATTTGGCGTTCCCCTCAAAAGTTGTTGTTAGAGGATGAACTGCGGCCAATGTGAGAAGTGAACTAGATAGTTGTACGACGAGGATTATATCCTAGGAGGTAAGAGTGAGAGAGTGGCCACTGTTTGCAAGAAAGAGTGAATATTTTTCTTCACGTACCTACCACCATCAACTCTACTCAGACGGGCCAAAATAACTCACAACCTATCTGTATGACCGAATGGTGGCTCATGTCCGAGATTTGATCCAAGTCTGAGTCTAGATTAATGACTAACGTCTGGTATTGTATCTTAGTCTAACTCTAGTTAGAGTGTGTTGTGTGTCCTGTGTTGTGAGTAAAGAATAGTAATAATAATTATTCCCTAGGCATCGTTCTCATTTCCTGGTTTCTGACCACAAAAAATTAGAGATTTCTTTCTTTCCACAGCTCTTATTGTTTACATACAGTTTGATTTTGATGGTGATCTTTGTTGGTGATATGATATATAATATTTTTTGTTAAAAAAAAGACCGCTGATACGCGTGATTGTTTACTAATCACAAATTTTATTGGAGCAGTGAGGCCTGAGCATAGCAAAGGAAGTGCATTGGGTAGTCGCCAGGTTAATCGCTATCCATAGCTCCAGACTAACTCCAGGTGTGGGTGAGCGTGGTGGAATAAAAATAAGGAAATTTTTTTCCTTTAATATTTAATTTTTTCCCACGGTAGTAATAGCAGATTTACAATTTTTAGCCTGATATATCATCTCTATGGTTTAATTCGTTTGCATAACCAGCCTTTTTGCCAGTTAACAGCAGCGATAGATCATACAACTGAGTAACAGAGAGAAGGAAACACAGTAAAAATAATTTTGTATTCTCTTAATTGGTTAGGGAGCAGTGTATCCTTTTCTTCTTTCTTTCTCTGGTAATTCGCAGTCAGTTATTTCCCATGGCTGACCGTGCAAAACTTAGAACAATACTAAGAGAGGAAGCAAACGAAATACAATTACAAGGAGACGAAATGCTAGCTTTTGTGAACGACGAACAAGACAAATATGAAGCTAGAGAGAAAGAAAAAGAAGCAGAAGCTAGAGAGGGGGAAAAAGAAGCTAGGGAGATGGAGAAAAAGCAGGAGAAGAACGGCAATTGGAGCAGAGGAAAATTGAAGCAGAAATGCAGGTTCGTAGAGACATCGAACGAGAGAAAAAGCGACAACATGAGGACAGAGAGAATGACAAACGACGTCAGCACGAATTGGCGCTTAAGACTGTAGAGGTCCAAAGTCGTGGTGCAGAGTCTAGCTCCAGCTACGGAGAGTCTTCTTCACCTCAGTCACCCTTAGTTGACCACTTTAGTAGCCAGTCTTCCCAATTAGCTGCTATGTCTTTTGCCCTAGAATCCTTCCCAAACCCCAATGAGAAAATTGATACATATATAGAAAAATTTGAGAGAATGGCAACACTGTACGGTTTTGAAAGCTCGCGATGGTGCTTGAAGCTATCCCATGCCGTAAAAGGCAATGCGTATGATTCTTATGCAAAACGTGAAAGCAGCAATCAAGACTATTACGACATGCTTAAGAAAGCTTTACTTGAGCGCTTCGAAATGAACGCTCGCAAATTTTTGCAAACTTTCCAAAACAACAGATTTATTGCTGAAAGGGAGCTGTAAATCTTGCAAAGGGAAAACCCTTGCTCCATGGATATTTGATCACGGTAATCAAACCGGCCCGAACGGATCGGTTGTTTACAAACAGCTTCACAGCGGGATAGAAAGGTTAGTGATTCTCAACCTGATGGTGAGAGGCCTTCTACACGAGGAACTATTATATTGAACGGGACTTCGACTTATTGTTTGTTTGATACAGGTTTGAGCTTCGACTGAATAGTCGCGAGGCATTTGGTCAAACCAGGTCAAGAAACGGAAGAAACCGTCAACGTATGTGGAGTTTTTAAAGGAGATGCACACATAGCACTCCCAGTCGCACTGGTGGAGATATACTCGGATTTCGTTCAAGGTGTTATTAAAGTGGCAGTAATGGAGGATCCGATCTACCCAGTCACACTTGGTTGTAGATACGTGTTTATAGGGAGACCAAAATAGCCGATTGTGGCAGCAGTAACTACAAGAGGGCAAACCGAAAAGGAACGGGAGCCTGCACCTAACATGTTACCTAAGGAACTGAAAGAGGCGCAAAAAATGACTTTACCTTGGTGCCCTGCTTTAAGAAACTGCCCATGGCCAAGGATCCCAGACACAACGGTGATATTTTTTCTAAGGATGGAGTGCTGTATCGAAGAACGGGAGACTCTGAACAGGTACATAATTAGCTCCTAGTACCAACGCAGTACCGAGACCAAATCTTAGAAATGGGGGATTTTCTTCGGTTTAGCTGACATATGGAACAGAACGCCACTATACAGCGAATATCTACTACTGGTGGCCAGGAATGAACACTGACATCATCAGATATGTTAAATCCTGCGCCAAGTGCCAACGTGTAGAATCCAAACATTGGACACCCCCAGTTCCTATGGTAGAAATGCCAATAGTGGCGACTCCATTTGAACGGTTTGCAGTCGACATTATAGGACCCCTTGAAAGGACTAAAAAAAGGAACAGGTTTATCCTGAACTTAGTCGACCCCTGCACCATGTGGGCCGAAGCTATCCCACTACCATGCACGGATTTCAAGCATATCGCAGAAGCCCTAGTGCCAATTTTTCACGGCTGGGATTCCCTCAACAAGTTTTGACGGATAACGGATCCCAGTTCCGCATCCTGTTAATAGAGGAGATCTTTAAGATCTTGAGAGCCAAACCCATCCACACCTTTAAAATAATGCCGACCAGCATATAGAAGACATGAAAAGAATTAGATACTCCCCCGCTAACCCAAGCTAGAGAAAGGGGATTTAACCTGTCAATTACAAAGTGACAGGCCAGTGTCCCCATTATGGAGTTCCCATGAAGATCATTAACTTAATAAGGAAGACCTATGAAGGCATGATATACAGAGATCTTCATGAAGGACAACTTAAAGAACCGTTTAGGATAAGAACGGGAGTGAGACAGGTATGCCTCTTGTCAATATTTCTTTTCTTAATTGCAAAAAGTTGGGTTTTGAAAACATCGACATCACACAACATAAATGGAATCCAGTGGAATCTGACTAAACATCTTGATGATCTGGATTTTGCAGATGACTTGGCTCTTCTGTCCCATAACCATAATCAGATGCAAGAGATAATGAAAACTATCGATGAGAGGTCACATCAAGTAGGCCTGAAAATACACAGGGAAAAGACAAATATTATGAGCATAAATGCAAGATATTATGAAGATTGAACTTGAAGATGCACCACTAAATGATGTTGAATCGTACGCATATCTTGGTAGTAATATAGACAAAGTTGGAGGGACGAAAATGATATCAAAATAAGAATTCAAAAAGCAAGTGGCGCTTTCATTGCATTGAGAAACATATGGAGGTCAAGAGAAATCAAGTCCAGCACGAAAATAAGAATCTTGACGATTCTCAAATGTCAAGTCAGTCTTATTGTATGGCTCTGAGACATGAAGAGCAACAAAAACAACAACTAAAAAGCTACAGACTTTTATAAACGGGTGCTTGCGTAGAATAGAAGGACTGAAATGGTATGACAAAGTCACAAATGTGGAACTGATGACAAGAATCAGACAAATGCCAGTGGAACAAGAGCTGAGAAGAAGATGCTGGCGATGGATAGGACCCACATTGAGGAAACCTGTTGATAGCATTACAAGGCAGTCCTTGTTCTGGAATCCACAGGGAAAGAGAGGCAGAGGTAGACCAAAAAACACATGGAGAAGAGAGCTGAATACAGAGTTAAAAATGATGAGGAAAACGTGAAAAGAACTTGAGCGGATGGCACTGGACAGGAAAACTTGGCATGTGTTTGTTGAAGGCTTATGCTCCTCGGGAAGCTAAAGGGTATTGAGGCCAGTTTCCACAGTCTACCGCTGTCAAGAGGCAAAACTAATACGAAATGGGAAGGACTAACAGGCCAGACTAGATGAGGCGTGGTCTTAACTGACAGAGTGCCAGAATTTTCTTAGCAAAGCGTGACAGAAATAGGCATGTAGGAAAAAGATAACTTTCATGTAAGCAAATAATTTTTAACTTTAACATTTCCTGTGTCGTGTCTCTTGTTCATTTAAAATTGTATTCCTTTTATTTTTATTTTTAACAAATAAATTTCGTTGCCATTTACCACCTGCACTGCCAAAGTGCGCGCAATGTCTACTTCAGCGCACCATAGATAGCCCCGCTACTATAACTTCATCTTCCCGGGTCTTCATGTTCATTTTTATCTCCTTACACTTCCCTTTCCCGGTTGGCTCCCGTCTGGCTGTATTGGCTGATTGTTTCGAAAGATGTGAATTATTGTCACCACGTTCTCTTTGTAGCGTCTGTAGAAAACCGGACAGGAGATACTCTGGAAATTTCTCCGTAAAGCGTAATCTGTAGGATTTGTCATATACATTTTTCTATATCTGAGATTCATAACAGAGGTAATCACCTAATTAATTTGAGACGAAAAAGAAAGCAACCACTCAGAAGTTTGGGAAAAATGCCAATCAAACACAGGTTGTGGGAAAAATGCCAATCAAACGCGTAGGTAGCGCAAGGGAGAAACGCATCAAAATGAAAATAGGAGATTCAACTAGTTAGTTGCTTATCCTTTACAGGACGTGGCAATCAACCCCAGCTTTTATTGGCTGTTTGTGATTTTTCTAGGCAATTTTTTTCATTCAGTAGTTTGCCATTGCTTTCTAAACAGTACGGCGCTTATACCATTGTTAAAAATCCACACAATGCGATCTGCTACCAAACCGCCTGCAGCAGGTTTCGAACCTGGTATATCTGGATTATGAAACTGCGTTCATATCCATTAGGCCACAGATGCCGACAGATTCAACTGGAGACAGATTAAACCAATTAGATTGATGCAGGGGAGACCTAACTAAACACCGGCTCAACCAAATTCATACGGATTGGGAAACTGTATACAAACACTTTTAGATTCAATTCTAGACTCCAAAAATTTCAGTTCAAAATCTCATCGCTGAGAAGACGTCCAGCGGACTGACCCCGTAGTAGTAGAAGCCACGAAGCCACGGCCCCTAGCTGAGTAAGGTCAAGTTGACCTGCTTTGTGAGCCGACTTGCATAGTGACGCGCTCAGGTCCATAATATTGTGTCTGAAGGGTAAGTTAAACTTGTAATGGTCTTTAGGTTACAACGTATCTTAGTGTCATGTAAATTGAAGTAATACTGGTGTTATGAATGACTTTGATTTACATGCTTGTAGACAACAGATACCAAAGTCTGGCGCATATGTTTGCATATTCCTATCCCAGAGAGAGTCACAACAAAGCTTCTGGTAAGAGCTTAACAGACTGCAGAGTATGAATAAAGGACCCCCATGCATCGCCTAGTAGTAGCATCATGCATACATTTTCAGGTGAATTAACTCTCCTGGAAAATCTACACCTGATCGGTGATAGAAGAGTTTGTAGAGAAAGAAACTGAGGGAGATAAGTACTGTTTCATTGAAGAAGCAAATCCAAAAGTCACCAAATGGACGATATGATGTTAAAAGACATTGACAATTTATTAATATCCAACTTGCAATTTTTGTAAATACCTGCCTTCTTGCAATTTTTACTACATTTCTATTTTAATTATTAGAGTGTACTGATATATTTTATAGATTGCAGTTGAGTTATTTTGTTTAAATTTCAATTACAGTTCTAATTATTTTGTTCGTGTGTGATTCAAAGAATATTTGATATTTTTAAAATCTGTAGGGTTAACTAACGAATTGTATTTCACATCATCTATTAATAGAAACACCCTTGGAACATAGTATAGTGTCACAGATCAAATGTAACATATGTCTCAAGTTATTTAAACGTGGCTTGTTGTCCTCAAATTAGGTGTATGATAATTCTTGGGTGATCACTACCAACACAGCCTCACTAGCGACACTCGTTCATAAACTCAACAGAAGTCTGTTGTACATATATTTCACCAATACAGAATCCTTGACAGCGGTAACATCATGTATGGCTAACATACGAACAACAAGCCTGTGGCACCTAACAATAGCTTCAGACACATCTCATGTTACACTGCTCATCGTAACGTGACTGCTAGCATTCTTGCGCACACAGTCGCCTTACTTCTACTAAATGGGGCAGTGATGCGCAATACAAGACTCAATATGTCTCTTAGCCTCTCCTGCCCAAGTCTACCTCACCTACTCACGGTGGACCCCGTTATTCCCAGTAATCTTGCCGAAGGTTGGGTATTAACCCCAGCGGGAGGCAAGATAGGACAGCAAACGGAGTAAAGTCGAAGTTAAATTCCCCCAGCCAGAGGGGGAGGCATAAGCACACTCTGTCTTAAGAAACTGGTGCTGACGTCAGAGGTACCAGGCCATGAGGCGCACCATTAACCATGGTACCATGCATACCGCCTAGGTTTGATATGTCTACACAACAGATGTCCAAAAATTAGCGTTTTGGTGCTCGCCCTGTGAAGTCCCTCCAGACAGGAGCAATGCCGGATTCTGAGCCTCGACAAAATCCACCCTCAGCTACTGGAGGTCTTCTTAGTCTGCCTAGTGGAGCCAGGAGGCGGAAGGGGAAAGTAACTGGCCAATCAGATAAGACGACGACCCCTCTGAGTGTCACGCATTAGAATGCAGAGGGAGTCAACAACAAAAAGGCTGAATTAGAAAATACCCTATTTCGGAAAGAAATTAGCATATGCTGCATACAAGAAACCCACCTACAGGAAGGAAAACATTTTAAGATATGGGGCTATCAATGCTTCAGAATTGACAGAAAAGACTGGAAAAAGGGTGGCTGTTGCGTAGCAAACTGTGTTGCGTATAAATGTTCCGTGGATGATTTTACATTTGCCACACAATGTTGAAACCAGGGATGATGAAGGCGAAATAATGTGGTGTCTTTAGTCTGGTTTGTATAGATGATGTGAGTGTGGGTAAACAGCTACAGTTCCAAACAGGGACGTCACATCAACTTACAACGTAGAAAGTCAATAAAGCTTTGAACAGCAGTGATGTTTTGGTAATATATATTGTGTACGCCACAATGACAAGGTGCATGGACATCGTTATGCAGAAACATCACAGGTATGGTACAACAGTCATCGTTATGCAGAAACATCACAGGTATGGTACAACAGTCATCATTTCACTGACGTAGTCAGTACAACAAGGAACATCAGACAGCATCATGATAATGGTGAATCAATATGCATGTTATGACATCATAACCAGCCGTACATGTAGTCAGGCAGAAAACTTCCTCCCTTTCCATAATAGCCGTGGTATTAAATAGGAGATTAAATCCACTCTCCTTTACTTGACTTCAGCAAGACAGGCATGTCTTCTGACGTCATCAAAACAATCCTCAAAGTTCCTTTAGTTACCAAAGATATCAAATCTCGAACAAGCAGCAGAGTTCAACAAGTAACTAGTCCTTAGGACATGCATCAACCGATGCATAGCAGCGAACGTGATTCGTGAGCTGAGAAAACTTCTCACAGCGTAGACTCTACAACAAGCAGGCTACGAAAAATGTCAACATCAAAAGATGGCGAAATGTTATTCAAAAGTAATTACCTTTGCTTCAGGAAATAAACCACATAACTCACAGGCCTCCAGGCACTTAGAATCACAACAGAGATATATCATCTCAAAAGGAACAACAATATGATGAGGACTCTCTTTTTCCTGAATAGAATAAGCACGGACGCTCGCAAAATTGCGTCCTGCTCTCCAACAAATCTGCCACGGACTGCGGGCGGAAATCCCGCTCAGACCACAACCAACTTTTGACATGCGCAGAACAGCTCAGATAATATACGAAGATAGTACCTTCTCGAACAATGCCTTAAAAGGATAGGAATCGAAACATTGCAAGTTGCCAAATACTTATCAAGAGAAGTGGGCCCGAGCGCTCCAAACATGGACATGACTTAAAATCGCTCCATATATGGACTTGACTTAAGATCGTTCAAACACAACTTATCGGCAACCCACGCCAACAAGAACAGCGAACTACTTACAATAAAAAGTGACTATAATTTTCTCAAGTTATTTCCCTTTGCATAAGAAAAATATAAAGTACACAGAATAAGTTGCGAGATTCTTGCGCAACAGTGGCATACTAACACTGATAAGGAATAACCCCAATGCTATAGAATTCAAGACATATAAAGAAGGGGCAGAATACCAAGTAATCCATCTTAAACATAACACTCTGGAACTAGATCTCCTAAACTTCTACTGCCCCAGTGACATACCACTGAACATGGCTAGTATAGACGTCCCCAGGGGCAACTTCTTAGCGGTGGGAGACTTCAACGGCCATTCCAAAAGCTGGGGATACAACCAGATAGATAGAATAGGTGAAGAGATAGAAACTGTCAAGACGACAATAACCTAACCCTGCTAAACAACCATAATGATCCTCCAACCTTTTACTCCAGAATATGGCACAGCACCTCTACCACATACCTGGCATTCTGCACACCTGATTTGGCCGGGATAGTGGAAAGGGAAATAGGAGAACAACTTGGTGGAAGTGATCATGGCCCTGTATTCATCAAAATTAATAGAACAATTAATACTAGTCCAAGTCAGCCAAGATGGAACTATAAAAAAGCAAATTGGTCCATTTACCAACACAGAGCAAATCTGCTCAAGACAAGACTTGAGATGGCCTCACATGACAAAGTTGAATGTGATATTAGGGTACTACTTGATTATCAGTATGGGTGTGAGAGACACTCATTTACAGAGTCATCAGAGATTTTTTAATAATAGAGGAGTACTCAATGCAGCATGTAAAATGAGATAATAAACGAGAGGAGCGAGGAAGAACTATGTACCATACTGGTCTAACACGACCCACTACAAAAACATTTACACAGAAAAAATGAACGAAGCACGGCACACTGCAGAGGTCTAACACACTACAAAAACTACACGAAAAAATGAACGAAGCACGGCACACTGCAGAGGTACAACCATCCCAACAGAGCCGTATCATGCTACAAAAGGCAAAAGCAAATTCATCAAAGGAAAACTAGAAGCCCAGAGGAGAAGCTGGAAGGGAAAAACCTATAAACTAAACCTTGAAAAGGAAGGGAGAAAGTTGTGGAAACTCACTAAACAATTGAATGACGATAACAATTCTCAACGACAAACAATTACACTAGACGATGCAGGTAAACTATATACCGGAAACAAACAGCAGACATATCTGCGGAATCCTACAGAAATGAAAGTAACGTCTCCGTCAATTCACGCAGACAACGAGACATTCGTAAAGAAATAATCCACACTAGAATTATTGAAAAAAGTCCGGACGTCATGTCCTAACCATTCACTATGGAAGAGTTAAAAACAACCTTGTGGAAACTTAAAGACAGGAAATCACCAGGCCCGGATGGTATAACCAACGAAATGCTAAAACACCTATGATATACAGCAATGAGCAAACTGTTGCAGATATACAAGGGGATTGACATAAGTCTGGGGCCTGACCATGAAGTAGTCACAGGAGGAAAATGAAACTTGGCACATTTAAAGTTCATCATATTTGCACTGAATGTGTGAAGTACGCGTTTGTTTCTTCAATGGGTTTTCTCGCTACGGTGCACGGTGCAATGTACCCTATTGACCGGATCTGCTGCTCCAAAGATTTGACAAAACAATGGAAAAGAAGGAGGCCAGAGCTGTGATAAAATTTCTGATGTTTCAGGGAAAAACACCTACAGAAATACACAGGGAGATGGAACCAGTGTTTCGTGATTCTTGTCCTTCATATACTTCGGTAAAAAAACTGGTGTCAACAGTTTAAGAGCGGCCGCTCAAATGTTGCTGATCTGCCAAGATCTGGTAGACCAGCCTCAGAGTGCAATGATGACAATGCAACGAGAGTGAAGAAAATCATTGACCAGGATCGAAAAATGACAATTGTGGAGATAGCTAGTAGAGTAAAACTAAATGAACGAACAGTTTATATAATTTTACACAACAGACTGAACATGAGAAAAGTGTGTGCACGCTGGGTTCCGCGACTGTTGACACGTAAACAGAAGCAAACGAGAGTAAATTGCTGTGAACATTTGCTCAAAAAGTGTCAGTAAAAAGATTTTTTGGAGACTATGATGACAGTAGATGAGACTTGGGTACACCATTATGACCCTGAATCCAAAATTGCCAGCATGCAATGGAAAACCCCGGGTTCCCCAACACCTGTCAAGCCGAGAGCGCAGAAATCTGCAGGAAAAGTGACGCTGACTGCTTTTTGGGACGGCAACGGTGTCATTTTGAAAGATTATCTGCCTCGTGGCAACACAGTTAATGGACAGTACTATGCAGATCTTCTCACCAAACTAAGAAAGGTTGTGACCAGGAAACGAGGGATAAAGCGCAGTCAAAATCTTCCTTTGCTTCAAGACAACGCGCCCTCTCACAAAGCACGGCTTGTGCAGCTAGCAGCCAATTATTTGAATATTGAAATTCTTTCACACCCACCATATTCTTCAGATTTGGCTCCATAAGTCTTTTTTCTATTCCCAAATATTAAAAAACAGCTAAAAGGAAATCATTTTGACAGCGATGAAGAGGTTATACTGGCATGTGATGACTGATTTAGTTTGAAAAATATTGTGTTCCACTCCCAAGGTCTTTTCAAGGTCAAGCAGAGATGGCAGAAGTGTGTCAATTCAGACGGTGGCTATATTGAAAAGGAATAAACACTATACAAAATTTCAGCTCTCTGGGACATGTCCTTCATAGTCAGGCCCAAGACTTATATCAATCCCCTTGTACAACTACAGTTGGATGACAGGCAGTGTGCCAGATATGGAGAGAGGCGCTCATGTGCCCCATCATAAAGAAAGGAAAAGACAACAGGAAGGCCACCAGCTACAGACCAATAAGCCTAACTAGCTGTGTATGTAAGACAATGGAGAGGATGATCAACAGAAGATTGAAATGGTACTTGGAATCCGAGAAAATGTTAGTGCCAGAACAAGCAGGGTTTAGAGAATGCAGCGGCACAGAAGACCATATCACATACTGTTGCGACGATTGTTGCAACGTTTTTCGTCTATGTATTTATTTTCTAATGCATGGGAAATAACTCATGTATTGTAGTCACTTTTTTATTTCTACTAGTTGTCTAATCGTGTGACGATGGTTGCCGATAGTTTGTGTGAACGATTTTGAGTCATCTCCATATACGGAGCGCTCAGGTCGTCAGTTCTTATAAACAGTTGACAATCGCAATGTTTCAAGATTCATTTCCTTATTAGGTTCGAATCTGTACGATTGTTCTCCAGAATATTCTTTGGTTCGTAAGTTGGCTGAACACGGTTCGAGTCGCGCTTGTCTGCGCATGTCTGGTCTTGATCGCTTTTTTTGCACGGGTTCCGCCCCGACATTCAGAGAGTGTGGCAGATGCGTGATAAGCAAGACGCGTTTGGTTTGCCAGCGTCTGTGCTTAAACTGTTCAGGAAATAATGTCCTATTCATATTGTTCCTTTGGAGATGATATATCTGTGGTGATTCAAAGTGCTTGGAAGCCTGTGAGTTATGTTTATTTCCTGAAGTAAAGGTAATGACATTTTTGACACTTATCGATATCTTTCGAGATTGACATTTTGTTTGTAGCCCGATTATAGGAGGGTCTACGCTATGAGAAGTTTTTCGTCAGCTCACGAATCATGTTCGCTGTTACTGCATCGATGGATGCATGTCTTAAGAACTATCTGCCTGCTAAACTTTGCTGCTTGTTCCAGATTTGATATCTTGGATAACTAAAGGAATTTGGAGGATTTTTGAGGACATTATTGATACACTTTAGAAGACGTCCCTGTCTTGCTGAGGTTAGATTTAGGAGAGAGGATTTGATCTCCTATCATATTGATATCTTCCAGCTGTTATAGAAAGGGATGGAGATTTCCGCCTGAATACATTTACAGCCCTATGATGTACTGATATGCATGTAATTCATCTTTACTATGATGCTGTCTACCGTCCATTGCTGTGTTGCTGTAACAATGACTGTTTGATTGTACCTATGATGTACCTACCTACTTGTTTATGTCTACGCATTTTCGTCAACGTGGCGTCGTCATTAAATAATATAAACGTCACAAGGATTTTACAACATTCATTGACTCCATACGTCGTGATTTGGTGTGGCGTTCCTGTTGGAACTGTACCTGTATGACTGTGCAACTATTTTACACATGTACACCAGTCCTAAGTCTACACCATACTTTAAGTGCCAGCACTACCTGCCCTTGGCAACAGAAGTTATATCATCACACAGCATTCGGACCTTCTACATATTTGGTGGCCAATCCAAAGGCATTCGATAAGCCCACCACATCTCAACATTGATTTGGTGAGCAGATTCGGGGTCCCTTACCCACTACATTCAACACTACAAGTCAAGAAACTACAAGACATCAACAAAGAATTTTGAAACTACTCGGCGCTGCCCGGTAAATGTGGAAATTACATCTTTTGCCATAAGCAAGAAATTTGACAGTACCCGGCGTTGTTACATATTGCCGGATATCACAGACTGTTGCTGTCTTTAACTCACGTGAAGCCAGTCGCTGCTGTCAAGGTGCCAAGTTGCTGTCGTTGTATGAAGGTCAAGTGCCGGTTGTTTCGAGTTCGATTCTCAGAAGGCCAAGTACCGATTTCGATCAATTTACTATAGGATTCAGAAGGTCAAGTGCCGAAAACAACACTACATTCTATATATCAGAAGCTCAAGTACCATCGTCATGGCAGTTGGAGCAGTTCAGATGTACCATCATCGTTGGATCTTCATTCCTTAGGACGCTGATTGTCATCTGTTTTTTTCTGCTGTGCTGACATTGGATTACCATAAGTTAAGTGGCCTGTTTTGTTTGTAAACTGTGCCCTTATACTTCTACTGAGTCTTCTGTGTTTCATCTCATTCTTTTGTCATTTTGTTATATGTTATATGTTTATATGTTATTTGTATATTTATATTTATATGTTTATGTTTCTGCGGGTTTTCGGTTGGGCGGTGTCTCCCTTAGATCATACCATGTCATAGAGGTCGTCTATCGTGAGCGTTTTCTATAAGGTGTGCAAATTTCCGATACTGGAATTTGCAAAGCGACTTCTGTTGCTATTTTTTGTTAGTTGTGATGACATGTGTTAGTATTGTTTTCGTTATTTTTCGCACTATTTAGTTTTGTTTTGATTTGTTTGTATTTGCTAGCCTACTCTTTCCTATTGTTTAGTTTCATACACCATTTATGTCTATACACTGTTGTGTCGTGTATTTGTAATATCTTCTCGCAGATATCATCACATTTTTGGTGATATTTCTTTACTTTTCGCTTTACTTTTTGTTGATTTCTGCGAATGTTTTCGTATTGTTGCTAAATCTTTGTTATTGTTTACATTGTATTGTTTACATTGTATTGTTTACATTGTTAATGTTTACATTGGTATTGTTTACATTGTTAATGTTTACATTGTTAGTGTTTACATGGTTGATGTTTACATTGTAGTTGTGTTTACATAGTCATTGGTTACACTAATGGTAATTGAATAATGGATTATGCTGATGCACTACTACTACACTGATGATAAATAAATGATGAATAGTATTGTGCACTATTGAATGGGAAGTGCACCTATGATCAAGAGTTGATTGATGATATTTCAAAAAGGTCTATACACAAGGTCTTTGATTTAAGACTTGTTTCCCACATAGATTGGGATGATAATATAGTGTTGTGAGTAAACAAGGGCTGATTCAAGACTTGTTATTATTAAGTTTGAAATAAGGTAATTAATTATTTCAGGTTGTGCACTCAGATTTTAGACAATATGTCTACACTTGAATACTTTATTGAGCAGGGTAAATCGCTTGGGAAGACTGGTGATAAGTTAGAAGAATTTGCAACTACTCAATATGATAAAGCATTAACAATGGAAGCTGAACAAAAGAAACTGCAGATGCAGGTGGATGAAAAAAGATTCCAAATGGAAATGGAAAAACAAAAAAGAGAAGCAGAAGCAGAAGCTAAAAGATTAGAAAAACAAGCTGAGGCTGAAGAAAAAAAGTTACAAAGAGAGGCAGAGATTGAAAATAAAAAACTTGAAAGGGAAGCTGAAGAAAGGAAGTTACAAAGAGAGGCTGATGAGAGAAAAGCAAAAATGGAGCATGAAGAAAAACTCTTAGCTTTGGAAGTTGAGAAATTAAAGGTGATGAACATGGGTAATGCTAATGATGCAAATAAGGTCTCAGATAAGACTAATGCAAGCACTTTCAAGCTTAATCTACCATCATTCAATGCTTCCATCGACGATATAACATTCTATCTGGACAGATTTGAAACTTCATGTAAAGTACATAACATAGATAAATCACTGCAGGTTTATCATTTGTCCAAGATACTTAGAGGTGATGCTTTGAGTATGTTAAGTATGGTAGATGAGCCTGACAAGAACAACTATGAGGTTGTCAGGGCTATATTGTTAAAGAAATACCAACTTGACGAAGACGGCTATCGTCTTCAATTTAAAAATATGTTGCCAGAAACTGGAATGCAATTCTCTGAATTCGTTTCAAAGATACGTCTTACTTTTTCACGTTGGGTGGAGCTGTCTAAGACAGAAAAAACGTATGAAGGACTTATGGACTTAATACTTAGAGACAAAGTCATGTCTTCTGTCAATGAGTCTTTCCTTGCTTTCCTTCATGAACGTAAACCTAAAACAATAAAAGAAATGGAAGATTTCTGTAGCCAGTATATAACTGCGCATCCTCACGTAACCATTGGTAACGCTAAAGTAAAAGAAGGTCTGCCAGTTGCTTCGGCAGCACCTTACGGTCAAAACTCTAGTCATAGATTCCAACAAAATTTTGATAGGAAAAGTAACCGTAGTTACGGTCAAAATTATGGAAATCAATTTCAGGGTGATTCTTCTTCGAAGAATTGGAGACGAGCTGACAGTCCTCGTTACTTCCAACCTAATAATTTTAGGCATTTCAGAAGAGGATATGGTAACAGAGGTTTTTTCTCGCGTAGACCTCAAAACCAAACAAATAGATGTTCGCATCAATGTGGACATGATAATAATCATGGAAACTGTAGTTCAAAACAGGATAACAGTTATAATAGAGACACTAATAACTACAGAGATAATAACAACAGTGATAACTTCAGAGGTAATAGTAGTCGCGGTAGATCTCAACACACAAAAAAGAGATATCAGCAGGCTAACTCTGTTCAACAAGAATCTCAGGGAGCTTGTAATCAGGTTTCTGATAATAAAAACTCTGACGCTGTCACTTGTTCTTCTTTTGACTTTGGGAGAGCAAACAAATGCCCCCAATGCAGTACTTTGTTCGAACCGACTACAATAACTACTTTGAGTTGTGGTCACCCTCTTCCCGCTCTGCCTGCTGCAGTTGCGCATGACGGGAGAGGTTCTCTAATCCTACATAAGGGTCTTGTTAATAATACTCCGGTCTCACTACTTTTCGATTCCGGATGCACCACTATTGGTGTTAGACAATCGCTTGTAGAACCATCCTGTGCTACAGGAAAGGTTATCAAATGTGTCACATTTGGCGGCACTCTAGAGAAATATCCTACTGTTGTAATTCACATTGCCACTCCTTTCTTTACGGGAGATGTGCATGCCTGTCTCTTACCTAATCCTATTGCGGACCTTATTATTGGTCGTATCCACGGAGTTAGGGAATGTACCCCACAGCAGATTGCTGCTTGGGAAGATCATAATATGCAAGCTACCAATGCAGTGGTTACAAGAGCACAAGCTCTACAAACACCGCAAACTTCGTTGAATAATGATAATGAAGTTCATAGCCAAGATAGTACCTTGGTTATTTCTCGTGACTCGTTCATAAAATTACAAGAAGAAGATCCTACGCTAAAAAAATTCTTCATTCTTGCGAAGAAAGGTGATCCAAATAAGGATACACAAAGAAAATCTTGGATAGCAAAGAAAAACGGCGTACTTGTACGTATGGTACAAGTCTCGGCTACGTCAGCACATTCGCAAATTCTTGTTCCCAAGAGTATGAGAGTGCAAATATTGCAACATGCTCATGACTCGCAATGTGCTGGACACATGGGATTTTCCCGTACAAAGTCGAGAGTCCTTGCGGCTTTCTTTTAGCCCTTTGTTAACAAGGACATTCGTATATACTGCCGATCATGTCAGGTATGTCAGGAGGTCAAATCTAGAGGACCACGACATGCTGCGCCTATCCAGGCTGATGACATCCCTATTCGGCCATTTCAAAAAATGGCCATAGATATTAATGGCCCTTTTAAGATAAAGTCGGCCAGAGGACATCAGTTTATCCTTACATGTGTCGATATGTGCACACGTTGGCCAGAGGCTATCCCTCTAAAGAGCATATCTACTACAGATATCGCAGATGCTCTTTGGCTGATATTTTCTCGCTTGGGGTTCCCCAGGGAAATACTATCAGACCATGGCACTCAACTCATATCTGATACTATGTCTCAAGTAATGTCTACCTTACACATTAAAAGATCTCTCAGTAGCATCTATCATCCTATGTCTAATGGGTTAGTTGAGCGTCTGAATAGAACGCTCAAGACTTTACTTGGTAAGATAACTGAAGATCATCCTCAAGATTGGGACAGGGTTTTACCCGCGGCTCTCTTTGCCTATAGAGAGGTCCCAAACGAACACACAGGATTTTCCCCTTTTGAACTTGTCTTTGGCGCGCGTCCGCGCGGCCCTATGTCTTTGTTACACGATCTCATCACTGCCGATGATATTAGTGATGACACTCAATCCTCATATGAGTATGTCATTGCTCTTAGGCAAAAGATCATTGAGGCATGCAAACTAGCGACTGCTTCATCAGAAATTGCTAAAGAAAAAGCAAGGCAGTTTGCTAACAAGAACAGATGTCTACGACAACTTTGTCCAGATGACAAAGCATTCGTCCTACTCCCCAGTAGTGAAAATAGACTTCTGATTGCATGGAAAGGTCCATATGCAATAGTCTCACGAATTTCCGATGTTGACTATGTGGTCGATATAGATGGAAAGCATAAAACTTTCCATATCAACATGCTGGCGGAATTTCATGAGCGTCCAGACTATTTGCTGCCTATTTTCCAGGCAACGGACGATTCTTCTGTACCTCATGGTCATTACTCATCCCTGTCTGTCATACAGGATGAGGAATCTGTTTTTTCTGATGTCGATCTTCCTCTTCCAGTGGTTCCACTACATTCCATGGAATCTTGGAAAGATGTCTCCATTTCTCCTAATCTTTCTGTTGATGAACATCGTCAAGTCTCGTCGATGTTACAGACATTTAAGGATGTTCTAACCGACATCCCTGGTCACACGCAGGTCATAGAACATGACATAATTCTTACCGACAATAATCCTATTAGGGTTAGGCCTTATCCTATCCCTATACACTTTCAGTCACAAGTGGAAAAGGAATTGGATGAAATGATTCAATTAAACATAATTGAACCATCGACTTCACCATATTCTGCTTCCATGGTTATTGTTTGGAAGAAAGATAAGAACATACGAATTTGCGTTGATTATCGCAAATTAAATCAAGTCACAAAGTTCGATGCTGAACCTATGCCTTTACTAGAAGATCTACTTATTAGACTTTCTAATTCTAGATTCTTCACTAAACTTGACTTGTCTAAAGGTTATTGGCAGGTGCCTTTAGCAGATCATGCCAAACCTCTTACTGCTTTCTCAACACCTAGGGGTCTATTTCAATGGAATGTTATGCCTTTCGGTCTTATGAACGCCCCTGCTACTTTCGTTCGCATGATGCGTCGAATTCTTTCTCATCGTTCAGATGTCATCGCATACTTAGATGATATCTGTCTCTTCAGTGATTCCTGGGAAGATCACTATTTGGGTTTATATGACCTACTGTCCACTCTACGTGAGTTTAATTTGACAGCAAAACCCTCTAAAGCCTATGTTGGTTTTGGTGAAATCTCTTTCCTGGGTCATCGTGTTGGTCATGGTCTCTTGAAGACAGAAGACCACAATACTTCGAAAATATTGAACATCTCTGTACCTAAAACGAAGAAACAAGTCCGTAGTCTCTTGGGTTTAATTCAATTCTATGGGAGATTCATCCCGAATCTATCTTCGATCATGGCACCTCTCTCAACTTTGTTGAAGAAAGGGTCGCCTAATCTGGTTCGTTGGTCTCAGGAATGTCAATCTTCCTTAGACCAGATCAAGAAAATATTTTCTTCTCCTCCCATCCTAAGATTACCTACTCTTGATAGGACTTTTGTTCTTCGAAGTGATGCTTCATCCACTGGGATCGGAGCAGCACTTATGAAGGAATATGCTGAAACTCTGCATCCTGTTATGTACATTTCTAGAAAACTAAATGCGGCAGAGAGGAACTACTCGGTTTTAGACCGTGAGTTGTTGGCTATGGTTTGGTCAATTCTCAAACTACAAAGATTCCTCCTGGGCGCACACTTCATTCTAGAAACTGATCAAAAAGCTCTTACGATTAGACAACTAGTATAAATAAAAAAGTGACTACAATACATGAGTTATTTCCCATGCATTAGAAAATAAATACATAGACGAAAAACGTTGCAACAATCGTCGCAACACATACCTGTCCCAGATCGTTGAAGATGCCTTCCAAGAAAAGAAAAAAGTCTTTACCCTATGGATAGATCTCCAAAAAGATTTTTACAAAGTATGGAACGACGGGTTAATAGTAAAACTGCAAAGAAACGGAATCAAGGGTAATATGAGAAAATGGATCCAGTCGTTCCTACACAACCGGAAAGCAAGAGTCACCAAGGAAGGCCACAACAGCAAGAAAATCGTCCTAAAACATGGAGTTCCTCAAGGCTCAGTATTGTCTCCCACCCTGTTCCTTGTGTTCATCAATGACCTCATCGACGACCTGTCACAAGGTGTGAGAGCCGCCCTATACGCTGACGACTTGGTGGTATGGTGTGTAGAAGAACATCTAACTATCGCTAATAAGCGAATACAAAGGGCAGCAGACAACATAGCAGCATGGGCAGAGAAATGGATGGTGCAGATCAACGCTGAAAAATCCTCAACAACACTTTTCACGCTCTCAAACAAAGACAAAGCAGGAGAGATACGACTTGGAAATATACATGTCCAAACAGACGTGGAACCGGTGTACTTGGGCATTACATTAGATAAGAGAATGACATGGAGGCCCCATATCGAGAGAACAGAGGCCAAAGCAAGAATAAAACTTGCCATCCTGAGGACAATAGCTGGATCAAGTTGGGGAGCCAATGAAACAACACTAAAGAAAGTTTATACAGGCGCAATAAGACCAATATTAGAGTACGGATCAGCTGCATGGTCTACAGCAGCCAAATCACACCTACAAGCCTTCGATAAAGCACAAAATGAAGCGCTTTGGATGATCACGGGTGCCATGAAGACCACACCAATAAACGAAATGGAAAAAATCACAGGCATTCCACCTTTATTCTACAGACGAGACACTAAGACACTGATCCAAGCAGAAAAGTACAAGAACATGCCAGCACATTGAATAAAAACTAGATTTAGAGATTTAGCCAGTGGGAGGTTAAAGAGAAGCAGTTTTGTGCATCGGTCCAAAAAACTAATTAGAACATGCAAGGATGAACTACCAGACATCACTAAGGAAATAATTCCCACACTCCTCCCAACCCCATGGGAACAAAATTTCAGCATTAAAACCTCCATAACTACCAACTGCCCCATTGGAGAGTTAAATTACTCTCCAAAGGAAAACAGCAGCATGTGACGTGATTGAAGAACTATACCCCAGAGAAGCATGGATCCAAGTATATACTGATGGATCTGCAACCAGAGCAATGAAGAACGGAGGCAAAGGAGTTTATGTGGTCTATCCAGACAAAGAAAACGAATCCACCTGTTCACCTACTGGAATATTCTGTTCAAACTATGCTGCTGAAGTACAGGCCTTAAGCATTGCTGCAGGAATAATAAATAACACAATAAGCCATTGTCAGCAGGTTGTTTTCCCTACCGATGCAATGTCAGTTCTGCAAGCCCTCAACAGTGATAAACTGACAGAGTTAAATAAAGCCCTATGCGAAGTAAATATCAAAATAAGGGTTGTGCTATAGTGGATACCATCACACTGTGACATGCCAGGAAATGAGAGAGCAGATACGTTAGCAAAAGAGGGAGCAACACAGGAACAAAAAGAACAAACAATCACATTCCAGGAAAAGAAGACCCTTATCAAGGCCATCAGGAAAATTGACCAACAGAGAGACAACTATCACTATCTTGATCAAGCAAAACAGGTGATCCTGTTCCGTATTAGAATAGGACATAACAGACTAAACAGTCACTTATACAGACTGAGATTGGTCCCATCACCCCTATGTACGTGTGGACAGACAGGACAGACAGCCGAACATATCCTGCAAGACTGCCACATGCTTAGTCAATTGCGGACTGAACATTGGCCCACAGAGACACACATCCACACAAAGCTGTTTGGGAGTCTTGACGAACTTTCAACCACAGCAACATACATCCAGAGAACCGGACTTCTTGTGTAGACATTACTAAACAACAGCGAACGAGAAGAAGAAGAAGACTTCTACTATCTTGGCCTTTTCTAGTGCGGCATGCACCTCGTACCAGGAATCTCATAGTCAGATCAACCACTAATAACCTATGACTACAAATGACTCCTAAAGTCAACACAGATGCGGCATCCTCTCCTCGCGTATACAACTTACATCTAGGCCCTATAACATCACTTCTAGCGCATCAAAACCAATGCGCATTCTAACATCACTTCTAGACTCAACTGTCTAACAATAATCACTTAAAACAATATATCACATCTGACCCGTCTTCAATAACGACCAAATCACTTGTAGACTCTACAGTCTAACAATAATCACTTCTAGACTCGACAGTCTAACAATAATCACTTCTAGACTCGACAGTCTAACAATAATCACTTCTAGACTCTACAGTCTAACAATAATCACTTCTAGACTACAAACTCCTCTCGGTCATACAGACAGTTCACTATCCAACATGCTCTCCCCGAGCTCACGTGAATCTCACCAACGTATGACACCCCTGAACAACACTACAAGTATATTACTTTAGAAATAAGCCATGGCCATGAAACACTCGCATGTCACAACGCTAGTGGAATTCAACCGTAACAACCATTCACTCCGTTACCCACACACACCTTGAAACATACGTCATGTGTATCATGACAGATAGGTTTAACGAGACGGTGACTTACTTCACAGCTCTCTTCTACAACACATCAAGAACCGTGCAGTTAACTACGTGACTTGTCCTGTTCCATCCATACCACTAGTTCACCAGTTCTCTTCTCCATTTCGGGGAACTAATATTTTACTAACTTCCATCTCGACACAGTGTCTAGCTGTATTAGCTGTTGTCTGGCTTTATTCCACAGACCAAGTATTATAGTAAATATGATATGGTTGTTGTTGTTGCGTTTAAGAAAATGAGAGGGAGCCGCGTTGGTGTAATGGCTACAACGTTGTACTGGCGACCAGGTGTTCATGGTTCAAACCCGGCCGTCGGCGTTTGAAGAAATGTTTACGACCGGAAATTTTACTGAATAACCTGAACGGCTCCTGCACATAAATCCCGTGTGGATGGGAAGGAGCGAAGCTCCTGACCGGGTTGGAAGGAAAGTCCACTGACCCCCCCCCCCCCCCCCCCCCCCCCAGCCTCGCAATGACATGCATTGGGCCGAAAGAGCTGGAAAGCTCGAGTGCCGCTGGTTATAGAAAAAAAAATGAGAAGTACCGCAATAAAGATGGTAATAAACAATGGGAAACACCCGCGTGTTACCGGGAATCATATTTCTATCTGCTATCTTGAGGCGTTTTCCGTTGTACTATGTTGTGCTCCTCGCGGCCCAGTGCATCCGTCTTCAGCGGGCATTTATTTGGAACTGCTTGCCTAGCCTTTGGTTTTCCTTGACCTCCTTGCAAGGCAATAAATAAATAAATAAAGAATACACAAAGGTATGTTTCAGGTACTCATGGGAAATAAAGAAGTACAAGACTAGTCAACAGAAAAACAACAGACGTTATAGGTTTACCGGGAATCGAACCCAGAACCTTCCTAACCACACCACCTCCTAGTTACGGGAGTGAATCGTTATTAGCAATATTGTGTCTCTACATGGATAAATGGCTTCCATTGTATACACTGATAGGTCTGTAGTGCGTGTTGAAAAATCAGGATGGGGCTTGTCTGCGGGAATAAAGGGCAGGGTTGTCGCTGAACAAAGTGGAGCCTACAAGACAACAAACGTCCAGCATGAGAATGGAGGTAGAGACAGTTACTGCTGCACTGAGGTGTCTGTCTGAAACTCCATCAACCAGGGCAGTTATATTGTCAGACTCTCAAGCCATGCTTCGGAAAGTTCAGATCGGATGGCTGTGGCAGGAATGGAAAACATCAACAGAATCCTCAAGTCTTGAAGAACTGGTGTTGATCGACTGTTCTGGTCATGCAGGGGTACTTGGCAATGAGATGTACAACCAACGTGCTACAGGTACATTACATTACAGGTACAATTATCATTCATACTCTTCGACATTTGCTGAGGGAGACTGAGCACCTATGGGTTTGCCCGGAGTGCAGTGTGATCGATTTTGATTTAAAATAACAATAACATAAATGGCTTTTAAAATAAGGGCGTGAAGGGTATGACAAATTCAAAAATGTGGAACTGATTAAAGGATTTATGCTAATATCAGTGGAGCAAAATGTGAAGAGAAAACCTAGACTTTAGATACAATTTTCACTGAGAATAACAAGTTGATAACTGTCGTAGATTTGTGATAGGTGATGTGATGAATTCACCGTGATACAACGTTAAAATATCTCCAATTATAAAGAGAACATTGTAGGGATAAAAATAATGCATAAGATACTAGGAGACATGCTCGCCTATGCCAGCATTTCCCACCGCCATTTAAACTAACTAGTTAAACATGCAGACGAAACGGTTTACCCTTTGTAGACGGGAGGGAAACGGAGATATAAAAAAAGAAAAATATGACTGAACACGTGTTTGAACCTAAAGGGCAAAAAGACGCAAGTTGTAGTTTAAGGAAAAAAAAAATCACGCCACTAGTTAACACAATGTAAGGAAATGGACAGAAAAGACCTTAGCTCTTATTCGAAACAGTCATTTCTTTGACGTTTACGATACTTGGTTGTTTTATTTGAATTCAGCGGCAAACGCCGTGGAGAAGGTTCGAAAACAAATTTCAAAAACTAACCTTGAGAAAAAATATGTTTTTTCTTAATAATAAAGTTATGAATATAAAACCTAGCTAGTTTGATAGCCCATCTTAAGCAGAGAAATAATATACTTTAAATTATACAGACGGACAGATAACAAGGAAGATATTGACAAAAGACCGTATTGTTCACATCAGACTAGCGACAGTACTGTTATGCATACTTTCACTAAAGTTTCAATTTTGCGTCCTTGAGACACGGAAATGCAAAAATCTAGCTGTAATGAACGAGAGGGGGAAGGTTGGAGAATTGTGGCTAAAAATAACTTAGGAGGCCAGTTTGTGTAGGTTTTGCGTGTAGTTGGTCCAAGAAACAAGTGTGTTTTTGGGAAAAACCAAGTAGAGACAGACGGACCAACAGACAATAATACATACTTGACTGAGATCTGACTGAAATTTGACTTTTGGTTTGAAGATTTGAAAAAGTTAGAGGGGAAGTCTGTGATTTGACAAATGTATTCATATTAGCGGGGTAGAGACGCGCATTTTTGCCATTTGATATAAGTCTGTCCAGTAACACAGTCAGTAATTACCAGTGGTGTTTTCCCAGAAGATATTATATACAATTTAGTGGGACGCCATACTATAGCGAGCAGCTCAGCTGAGTTTTGCTAGCATTAACTGTGTTCTCAATTCTGAATTCTGAATTGTGAGTTTCTGTTGTGGCACTAAAGGTAGTGCCAAATACTTAAGCAAGAATACACAAGCAGATGTGTGTGCCGCCTAACATGTGTGTCGGTGCAGCCTAACATTATATTCCAGCTACAGAGAGGAGTGGGCCACAGGAATCCTGTCTCAGAGCGTCACAGACGAGATAAGTGAATACGTGGCCTGCTGAAGATTCATCAGTATTCAGCAGTATTCACCAGTATTCACAATTATTCACAAATATTTCTCCATAAGAAATAGACTGAATTCTTGGGAAATATAACATTTAACTACAGTCTATAAGTCAATGGACAAAGCTTGTTGTAGTCACAGAGTGGGAGTGATGACACCACCCCAACAGCACATCCAGTAATAGTTCTCCCAGAGACAGTATAAATATTATTAATATTAACCAGTCTTATAAAATACCTATGTACACAAATTCCATTTTATTATGCCATATATCTATGCATTCCATTTATAACTCCATAACATTTCATATGTTCTGACCAAAATAAAACATTGGTTCAGAACTAATAAATTTAGAAAAAATTGTTAAAATCAAAACTAAAACAGTCTGAGTTAGTTCAGTGTGTTATAGATTTTATTAATATTATTAGACTTATTAATTACCTGTGTGTGTCTGTATATTATATTACAACACATTACATTTCAATACCCTAGACTTTTTAACGTAGCTAACATTCATAATAGTAGAATCAGTCTGTTTGAGGTCGTAGTGGTAGTAAGAAGGGCCTTCTGTAAATTCACATAAACTTTTATCTCAAATGCCTTCACAACTGACCTCATACAGTACACTAGGTAAAATAACCACCATACAATACCATCAAAACCACTACAGGTGATTAAGACTTAGTCAGGTCCCTTCTGAATAGACATAGACATAAGTGATAGCTCAGTGGGAGGTGATAAAATAGAAATAGATTTCACGAGTGAGGTGGAAGAAATATAGTAGATTCTGTCTCTGATACTCGAGAAGCTTCTCTCAGTCAGCCTATCATCTACAATAGAGTTACATTAGTCAGACAAATCTAATATAATATATAGTAGTATATATATATATATATATATATATATATATATATATATATATATATATATATATATATATATACCTCCCATACACACACACATAAGTGACTACAATAGACACACAGACGTGAAACTATAACAATGAAAATATAGGTACTTGGGAACGAACTGACCGCCACACTGGAGTAAGTTTGATTGAATTTTTATTATCAGACTAAAATTCCATCACTACACATAAAATTACATCAAACATATACACATAGTCATAAAGTCAATGAATTGCTACAAGAATGATAGACCCATTGGTATGATCCTTTCCCTCGATGTATGTTAGAAGAAAAGTGATAGCCCCAAAGAGTCACGGATACATATGATTTAGTCTAATATTTCCCTTTAGGTATGAAAAGACTTTGATACTCTCACAGTGACTATTAATTTATGTTACCATCACGTCCGATTTTTTTAATACACTTAATGTTCTGGTTTCCTTGTCATTTCATATTTTCTTTTCTACCTTCGTGGCCCTATTTTTCACCTTTTCAAACCCCACTCGCGGTTTGTTTACGTTCTGACCTTCAACGGTCAGCGTAGCGGTAACGTAATGTTATCTAAACGCACCTGTGGTTCGTTTGACCAGAGAAACATTCCTCTTGTCGCTTTAAGTCTTTGATCGCGTTGAACGAGCGAGACGGCTTCTGTGTAGAACCGGCTCGCTAACGGCAGTGGAACTTTTTACGGTCGGTAAAATAGTTTGATCTTCGAAACAAGGGGTAGATAACAATCGCGGTCAGTCTCTGGGTTTTGCCCCTTAGACGAGTTAGAGCTCTCATAATATTATGTCTATCTGGGGAATTTCTGGCGTCTGTTGTCTTTGATGTAGTCTCTAGAGATACCTCTGTCTTACTCCGCATTACGCATTACGCCGATACATCTGTAGAATCAGGCTCTGCAGTAGTCCCGGAGTAGCGTTGGTTGTAAGCTATAAATCTGGTTAGTCTTAATAGACTAACACACTCGTGAATATTTTCCTGGCCCGAGATGGACCATCATGAGATAAGGCAGACTTTAACACAGAACTAAATGTTAAAGCCTATCTCTAGTCATTTTTCGGGGTGAGTTGACATGTCTTATTAATATATGAATATTCATGTTAGCTTTTTATATATCTATTAGGAATGTGACTTACTTCATTTTTTGAGGATTTCTCCCGGTAAATTTAATTCAGTGATAATGTAGCGCTGTCTACGGCCTTAGTTAAGTGTTACTTAAACTGTTACGTTTTATAATGGGAAATGATAAACTTACAATAACAGATACTAGGCGTAGAATCAGTTCATACAATGCTTACCATTGGGTTAAGAGTCAGCAAAATTAACTGTCATTTCTGCAAGATAAGGTCAGAGGTGTGGATCATTCACATAACACTGAATTATAGGAGAAAGTCCCTTATTACTTTTTGATAGATATTTCTAGTGGCAAGGGAGAATCATTTTATGCTTACTTGTGTGGCTAGGCACTAGTCAATAACTTTCACAGAAAGCAGTCACCAGGCATAGATATAATTATATCTTATGATTCAGCCACAGCTGTATTATTATAGCAAGAACATTGCATTTTCTATGTACTCATTTTGTGGAATGCTAATATAATTCCCCAAGGGGACATATGATTTATTTGTGTAATGTCTTATGCTGTAATCTGTTTATGTAAATTCATTTAATGTTGTAAGATGAATAAGCATATTCATTTAACTTTAACTACAAGGTTAGGTTTCCTGTATGTTTAGTTGGAAGAAGAGGAGTAGATTTTGCTGTCATAACATTTACTGACAGGTACCTGGGTATACAAAATATATTGAGCCTATGTGGACACATGCTATAATTGATAGAGTGGAAGGAGTGGAGCATAACTGGTTATAAAACATTAGAGTGATTTTGTTGTTGCTTGATGTAAAGGGAGTCTTTTTTGGGTCTCAGTTTCAGGGATACCGAATAGCTAGAGTCAAGTCTCCAGTCAGGAGAAGAATGTCATATACTCTTCGGTCTAGAGGGATCCTGAATACAGCTAGCAATCACGAGTCGTCACCCCCATTCCTGAACCTAAACCCTTTGTCAACGCCAAGTTAAGCTCACGCAGTGCAACGAGCCAACGCTAAATCTGAAATCATCTCAGGCAGTAGTAGTTCTCTACTCGCCTATTGGATTACCAGTCAGAGCATTGCGGCTTCCAGAATATCAAAACCGCTCAGCATGTCTATAGCAGAATCTGATATCACCCGCCTTTGTGTGCCTAAACGGGGCACTCAGCCAAACCACAGCCAAACCAGTTTAAACCGGATTTAATGCCAAGCAAGCAATAGCGCCGGATAAGAGCGCCTGATTCTCTTCGTCCCCAAATAACTTCGTCTGGTGTAGTTCTGGGTTATGAAAACCTTGCACTTAGGAGCGGCCAGCAAGAGAAATAGACAGAGTTCCAGCCCCCTCACGCAATTAGAGGTCACCAACGTTTAGCACCAACAAGGAAAGTTTTGTAGGCTTATTCCCTCACCTTGAAGGATCTACATATAAGACACTTTTCTGGAGCTAGCACCTTTGGTCCCACGAAAGCGGACAGGCTGTCGCTCAGTTTGTTTAATTGGTCAGCAGAAGATAAACATCGTCTTCCAACCCCTCACGCAATTAGAGGTCACCAATGTTTAGCACCACCAAGGAAAGTTTTGTAGGCTTATTCCCTCACCTTGAAGGATCTACATGTAAGACACTTTTTTGGAGCTAGCACCTTTGGTCCCACGAAAGCGGACAGGCTGTCGCGCAGTTTGTTTATTTGGTCAGCAGAAGATAAACAGCGTCTTCCAGCCCCTCTCGCAATTAGAGGTCACCAACGTTTAGCACCACCAAGGAAAGTTTTGTAGGCTTATTCCCTCACCTTAAAGGATCTACATGTAAGACACTTTTCTGGAGCTGGCACATTTGGTCCCACGAAAGCGGACAGACTGACATGCAGTTTTATTCATTTGGTAAACCAGAGGTAAATAGAGTCTTCCAGCCCACCTCGCGCAATTAGAGGTCACCAATGATAGCACCAACAAGGAAAGTTTTGTAGGCTTATTCCCTCGCCTTGAAGGATCTACATGTAAGACACTTTTCTGGAACTATTACATTTGGTCCCACAAAAGCGGACGGACTGACACTCAGTTTATTCATTTCTCTGTGTTCTACAGGTTTTATGATTGGTTGTGTGTGTGTTGTTGGTGTATTTGGCATATTTTGATTATTGATGATTATTGATGAGTATTATGCTGTGTATGATGAGATGTATTATTTTCCATGCTTTTCTTCTTTAATAAAGTTTACACATTTATTAATGCGCTGTTCACGACCCTTCCATCCATAATTAACTTGTTTTAGCTCTTTACTATAATCTCTATGTTTGATAAGAGAAAAGAGTGAGAGCAGGAGGTGCTTAGACAGTAAAAGTGAGTTGAGGCTTGGAGAGAGAGATCATTTTGATAAATCTTCTTTGAGGTTGTCTCAAGTCAATCTCCTATTTACACCTTTCTGTGTGTGTAATCTATAACTCTGTCAGTCCACTATCCCTTGTCGATTTCACTACTATTGTCCAACTCGACAAATACTCTACACTTTACTCAACCACGACATTAATGGCTAGCTCGTCCGGGATATTCTTGAGCTACATTTGATGCACACATTAATGTGGGCCGGTCCGGGATTCTTGAACCCATCTAGTACGACATCTAATGTGTGCTCGTTCTGAGGATGAATCTCTCACAAGATTATATTCTGATTCTTAGAGTTAGTGTTCTGCAGATTATAGGAATTGCTATCCCCTAGACATATCGAACTATTTCTTTTGGTGGAAGTCGGAACAGCGTTTTTTTTTCCTCCACAGCAATCATAAATATTTAGTTACATTTATTGTACATGCTACACGTGAGACAGCTGGTAAAGGGTGCTGGTAACACTGCTGAGTATTTTGGGTTGGAAAATCTGACGACTATTGTTGAAAAAGTCAGAAAATTTCTTTTAAGGGTTAAATATTTTTTTGTCAGGATTACAGTAGCTCTTTAATCTGAGATAAGAAGCTACAGATAGTCAGTTACTAGCTTGCATCTGTATAAAGGGAGGGTGTTCATTCGGATGATAGTAACCAATCCTCTAAATAGCTAAGTACTGACAGAAGTTGGATAAGATTTAGGGTTATGATTATAGGATGTTCCAATGACATGTAACGGACGTCTATGGAAAAGATAAATTACTGTCATTTTAGTCCGTGTTCCTCGAACTTTAAAACGGGGGGGGGGGGGGGCCCCTGTCACAGGGACTATTAATTTATGTTACCATCACGTCCGATTTTTTAAATACTCTTAATGTTCTGGTTTCCTAGTCATTTTATATTTTCTTTTTTACCTTCGTGGCCCAATTTTTTCACCTTTTCAAACCCCACCTGCGGTTTGTTTACGTTCTGGCCTTCAACGGTCAGCGTAGCGGTAACGTAATGTTATCTAAACGCACCTGTGGTTCGTTTGACCAGAGAAACATTCCTCTTGTCGCTTTAAGTCTTTGATCGCGTTGAACGAGCGAGACGGCTTCTGTGTAGAACCGGCTAGCTAACGGCAGTGGAACTTTTTACGGTCGGTAAAATAGTTTGATTTTCGAAACAAGGGGGAGATAACAATCGCGGTCAGTCTCTGGGTTTTGCCCCTTAGACGAGTTAGAGCTCTCATAATATTATGTCTATCTGGGGAATTTCTGGCGTCTGTTATCTTTGATGTATTCTCTAGAGATACCTCTGTCTTACTCCGCATTACGCATTACGCCGATACATCTGTAGAATCAGGCTCTGCAGGTGTCCCGGAGTAGCGTTGGTTGTAAGCTATAAATCTGGTTAGTCTTAATAGACTAACACACTCGTGAATATTTTCCTGGCCCGAGATGGACCATCATGAGATAAGGCAGACTTTAACACAGAACTAAATGTTAAAGCCTATCTCTAGTCATTTTTCGGGGTGAGTTGACATGTCTTATTAATATATGAATATTCATGTTAGCTTTTTATATATCTATTAGGAATGTGACTTACTTCATTTTTTGAGGATTTCTCCCGGTAAATTTAATTCAGTGATAATGTAGCGCTGTCTACGGCCTTAGTTAAGTGTTACTTAAACTGTTACGTTTTATAATGGGAAATGATAAACTTACAATAACAGATACTAGGCGTAGAATCAGTTCATACAATGCTTACCATTGGGTTAAGAGTCAGCAAAATTAACTGTCATTTCTGCAAGATAAGGTCAGAGGTGTGGATCATTCACATAACACTGAATTATAGGAGAAAGTCCCTTATTACTTTTTGATAGATATTTCTAGTGGCAAGGGAGAATCATTTTATGCTTACTTGTGTGGCTAGGCACTAGTCAATAACTTTCACAGAAAGCAGTCACCAGGCATAGATATAATTATATCTTATGATTCAGCCACAGCTGTATTATTATAGCAAGAACATTGCATTTTCTATGTACTCATTTTGTGGAATGCTAATATAATTCCCCAAGGGGACATATGATTTATTTGTGTAATGTCTTATGCTGTAATCTGTTTATGTAAATTCATTTAATGTTGTAAGATGAATAAGCATATTCATTTAACTTTAACTACAAGGTTAGGTTTCCTGTATGTTTAGTTGGAAGAAGAGGAGTAGATTTTGCTGTCATAACATTTACTGACAGGTACCTGGGTATACAAAATATATTGAGCCTATGTGGACACATGCTATAATTGATAGAGTGGAAGGAGTGGAGCATAACTGGTTATAAAACATTAGAGTGATTTTGTTGTTGCTTGATGTAAAGGGAGTCTTTTTTGGGTCTCAGTTTCAGGGATACCGAATAGCTAGAGTCAAGTCTCCAGTCAGGAGAAGAATGTCATATACTCTTCGGTCTAGAGGGATCCTGAATACAGCTAGCAATCACGAGTCGTCACCCCCATTCCTGAACCTAAACCCTTTGTCCACGCCAAGTTAAGCTCACGCAGTGCAACGAGCCAACGCTAAATCTGAAATCATCTCAGGCAGTAGTAGTTCTCTACTCGCCTATTGGATTACCAGTCAGAGCATTGCGGCTTCCAGAATATCAAAACCGCTCAGCATGTCTATAGCAGAATCTGATATCACCCGCCTTTGTGTGCCTAAACGGGGCACTCAGCCAAACCACAGCCAAACCAGTTTAAACCGGATTTAATGCCAAGCAAGCAATAGCGCCGGATAAGAGCGCCTGATTCTCTTCGTCCCCAAATAACTTCGTCTGGTGTAGTTCTGGGTTATGAAAACCTTGCACTTAGGAGCGGCCAGCAAGAGAAATAGACAGAGTTCCAGCCCCCTCACGCAATTAGAGGTCACCAACGTTTAGCACCAACAAGGAAAGTTTTGTAGGCTTATTCCCTCACCTTGAAGGATCTACATATAAGACACTTTTCTGGAGCTAGCACCTTTGGTCCCACGAAAGCGGACAGGCTGTCGCTCAGTTTGTTTAATTGGTCAGCAGAAGATAAACATCGTCTTCCAACCCCTCACGCAATTAGAGGTCACCAATGTTTAGCACCACCAAGGAAAGTTTTGTAGGCTTATTCCCTCACCTTGAAGGATCTACATGTAAGACACTTTTTTGGAGCTAGCACCTTTGGTCCCACGAAAGCGGACAGGCTGTCGCGCAGTTTGTTTATTTGGTCAGCAGAAGATAAACAGCGTCTTCCAGCCCCTCTCGCAATTAGAGGTCACCAACGTTTAGCACCACCAAGGAAAGTTTTGTAGGCTTATTCCCTCACCTTAAAGGATCTACATGTAAGACACTTTTCTGGAGCTGGCACATTTGGTCCCACGAAAGCGGACAGACTGACATGCAGTTTTATTCATTTGGTAAACCAGAGGTAAATAGAGTCTTCCAGCCCACCTCGCGCAATTAGAGGTCACCAATGATAGCACCAACAAGGAAAGTTTTGTAGGCTTATTCCCTCGCCTTGAAGGATCTACATGTAAGACACTTTTCTGGAACTATTACATTTGGTCCCACAAAAGCGGACGGACTGACACTCAGTTTATTCATTTCTCTGTGTTCTACAGGTTTTATGATTGGTTGTGTGTGTGTTGTTGGTGTATTTGGCATATTTTGATTATTGATGATTATTGATGAGTATTATGCTGTGTATGATGAGATGTATTATTTTCCATGCTTTTCTTCTTTAATAAAGTTTACACATTTATTAATGCGCTGTTCACGACCCTTCCATCCATAATTAACTTGTTTTAGCTCTTTACTATAATCTCTATGTTTGATAAGAGAAAAGAGTGAGAGCAGGAGGTGCTTAGACAGTAAAAGTGAGTTGAGGCTTGGAGAGAGAGATCATTTTGATAAATCTTCTTTGAGGTTGTCTCAAGTCAATCTCCTATTTACACCTTTCTGTGTGTGTAATCTATAACTCTGTCAGTCCACTATCCCTTGTCGATTTCACTACTATTGTCCAACTCGACAAATACTCTACACTTTACTCAACCACGACATTAATGGCTAGCTCGTCCGGGATATTCTTGAGCTACATTTGATGCACACATTAATGTGGGCCGGTCCGGGATTCTTGAACCCATCTAGTACGACATCTAATGTGTGCTCGTTCTGAGGATGAATCTCTCACAAGATTATATTCTGATTCTTAGAGTTAGTGTTCTGCAGATTATAGGAATTGCTATCCCCTAGACATATCGAACTATTTCTTTTGGTGGAAGTCGGAACAGCGTTTTTTTTTCCTCCACAGCAATCATAAATATTTAGTTACATTTATTGTACATGCTACACGTGAGACAGCTGGTAAAGGGTGCTGGTAACACTGCTGAGTATTTTGGGTTGGAAAATCTGACGACTATTGTTGAAAAAGTCAGAAAATTTCTTTTAAGGGTTAAATATTTTTTTGTCAGGATTACAGTAGCTCTTTAATCTGAGATAAGAAGCTACAGATAGTCAGTTACTAGCTTGCATCTGTATAAAGGGAGGGTGTTCATTCGGATGATAGTAACCAATCCTCTAAATAGCTAAGTACTGACAGAAGTTGGATAAGATTTAGGGTTATGATTATAGGATGTTCCAATGACATGTAACGGACGTCTATGGAAAAGATAAATTACTGTCATTTTAGTCCGTGTTCCTCGAACTTTAAAACGGGGGGGGGGGGGCACCTGTCACAGGGACTATTAATTTATGTTACCATCACGTCCGATTTTTTAAATACTCTTAATGTTCTGGTTTCCTAGTCATTTTATATTTTCTTTTTTACCTTCGTGGCCCAATTTTTTCACCTTTTCAAACCCCACCTGCGGTTTGTTTACGTTCTGGCCTTCAACGGTCAGCGTAGCGGTAACGTAATGTTATCTAAACGCACCTGTGGTTCGTTTGACCAGAGAAACATTCCTCTTGTCGCTTTAAGCTAACGGCAGTGGAACTTTTTACGGTCGGTAAAATAGTTTGATTTTCGAAACAAGGGGGAGATAACAATCGCGGTCAGTCTCTGGGTTTTGCCCCTTAGACGAGTTAGAGCTCTCATAATATTATGTCTATCTGGGGAATTTCTGGCGTCTGTTATCTTTGATGTATTCTCTAGAGATACCTCTGTCTTACTCCGCATTACGCATTACGCCGATACATCTGTAGAATCAGGCTCTGCAGGTGTCCCGGAGTAGCGTTGGTTGTAAGCTATAAATCTGGTTAGTCTTAATAGACTAACACACTCGTGAATATTTTCCTGGCCCGAGATGGACCATCATGAGATAAGGCAGACTTTAACACAGAACTAAATGTTAAAGCCTATCTCTAGTCATTTTTCGGGGTGAGTTGACATGTCTTATTAATATATGAATATTCATGTTAGCTTTTTATATATCTATTAGGAATGTGACTTACTTCATTTTTTGAGGATTTCTCCCGGTAAATTTAATTCAGTGATAATGTAGCGCTGTCTACGGCCTTAGTTAAGTGTTACTTAAACTGTTACGTTTTATAATGGGAAATGATAAACTTACAATAACAGATACTAGGCGTAGAATCAGTTCATACAATGCTTACCATTGGGTTAAGAGTCAGCAAAATTAACTGTCATTTCTGCAAGATAAGGTCAGAGGTGTGGATCATTCACATAACACTGAATTATAGGAGAAAGTCCCTTATTACTTTTTGATAGATATTTCTAGTGGCAAGGGAGAATCATTTTATGCTTACTTGTGTGGCTAGGCACTAGTCAATAACTTTCACAGAAAGCAGTCACCAGGCATAGATATAATTATATCTTATGATTCAGCCACAGCTGTATTATTATAGCAAGAACATTGCATTTTCTATCTACTCATTTTGTGGAATGCTAATATAATTCCCCAAGGGGACATATGATTTATTTGTGTAATGTCTTATGCTGTAATCTGTTTATGTAAATTCATTTAATGTTGTAAGATGAATAAGCATATTCATTTAACTTTAACTACAAGGTTAGGTTTCCTGTATGTTTAGTTGGAAGAAGAGGAGTAGATTTTGCTGTCATAACATTTACTGACAGGTACCTGGGTATACAAAATATATTGAGCCTATGTGGACACATGCTATAATTGATAGAGTGGAAGGAGTGGAGCATAACTGGTTATAAAACATTAGAGTGATTTTGTTGTTGCTTGATGTAAAGGGAGTCTTTTTTGGGTCTCAGTTTCAGGGATACCGAATAGCTAGAGTCAAGTCTCCAGTCAGGAGAAGAATGTCATATACTCTTCGGTCTAGAGGGATCCTGAATACAGCTAGCAATCACGAGTCGTCACCCCCATTCCTGAACCTAAACCCTTTGTCAACGCCAAGTTAAGCTCACGCAGTGCAACGAGCCAACGCTAAATCTGAAATCATCTCAGGCAGTAGTAGTTCTCTACTCGCCTATTGGATTACCAGTCAGAGCATTGCGGCTTCCAGAATATCAAAACCGCTCAGCATGTCTATAGCAGAATCTGATATCACCCGCCTTTGTGTGCCTAAACGGGGCACTCAGCCAAACCACAGCCAAACCAGTTTAAACCGGATTTAATGCCAAGCAAGCAATAGCGCCGGACAAGAGCGCCTGATTCTCTTCGTCCCCAAATAACTTCGTCTGGTGTAGTTCTGGGTTATGAAAACCTTGCACTTAGGAGCGGCCAGCAAGAGAAATAGACAGAGTTCCAGCCCCCTCACGCAATTAGAGGTCACCAACGTTTAGCACCAACAAGGAAAGTTTTGTAGGCTTATTCCCTCACCTTGAAGGATCTACATATAAGACACTTTTCTGGAGCTAGCACCTTTGGTCCCACGAAAGCGGACAGGCTGTCGCTCAGTTTGTTTAATTGGTCAGCAGAAGATAAACATCGTCTTCCAACCCCTCACGCAATTAGAGGTCACCAATGTTTAGCACCACCAAGGAAAGTTTTGTAGGCTTATTCCCTCACCTTGAAGGATCTACATGTAAGACACTTTTTTGGAGCTAGCACCTTTGGTCCCACGAAAGCGGACAGGCTGTCGCGCAGTTTGTTTATTTGGTCAGCAGAAGATAAACAGCGTCTTCCAGCCCCTCTCGCAATTAGAGGTCACCAACGTTTAGCACCACCAAGGAAAGTTTTGTAGGCTTATTCCCTCACCTTAAAGGATCTACATGTAAGACACTTTTCTGGAGCTGGCACATTTGGTCCCACGAAAGCGGACAGACTGACATGCAGTTTTATTCATTTGGTAAACCAGAGGTAAATAGAGTCTTCCAGCCCACCTCGCGCAATTAGAGGTCACCAATGATAGCACCAACAAGGAAAGTTTTGTAGGCTTATTCCCTCGCCTTGAAGGATCTACATGTAAGACACTTTTCTGGAACTATTACATTTTGGTCCCACAAAAGCGGACGGACTGACACTCAGTTTATTCATTTCTCTGTGTTCTACAGGTTTTATGATTGGTTTGTGTGTGTGTTGTTGGTGTATTTGGCATATTTTGATTATTGATGATTATTGATGAGTATTATGCTGTGTATGATGAGATGTATTATTTTCCATGCTTTTCTTCTTTAATAAAGTTTACACATTTATTAATGCGCTGTTCACGACCCTTCCATCCATAATTAACTTGTTTTAGCTCTTTACTATAATCTCTATGTTTGATAAGAGAAAAGAGTGAGAGCAGGAGGTGCTTAGACAGTAAAAGTGAGTTGAGGCTTGGAGAGAGAGATCATTTTGATAAATCTTCTTTGAGGTTGTCTCAAGTCAATCTCCTATTTACACCTTTCTGTGTGTGTAATCTATAACTCTGTCAGTCCACTATCCCTTGTCGATTTCACTACTATTGTCCAACTCGACAAATACTCTACACTTTACTCAACCACGACATTAATGGCTAGCTCGTCCGGGATATTCTTGAGCTACATTTGATGCACACATTAATGTGGGCCGGTCCGGGATTCTTGAACCCATCTAGTACGACATCTAATGTGTGCTCGTTCTGAGGATGAATCTCTCACAAGATTATATTCTGATTCTTAGAGTTAGTGTTCTGCAGATTATAGGAATTGCTATCCCCTAGACATATCGAACTATTTCTTTTGGTGGAAGTCGGAACAGCGTTTTTTTTCCTCCACAGCAATCATAAATATTTAGTTACATTTATTGTACATGCTACACGTGAGACAGCTGGTAAAGGGTGCTGGTAACACTGCTGAGTATTTTGGGTTGGAAAATCTGACGACTATTGTTGAAAAAGTCAGAAAATTTCTTTTAAGGGTTAAATATTTTTTTGTCAGGATTACAGTAGCTCTTTAATCTGAGATAAGAAGCTACAGATAGTCAGTTACTAGCTTGCATCTGTATAAAGGGAGGGTGTTCATTCGGATGATAGTAACCAATCCTCTAAATAGCTAAGTACTGACAGAAGTTGGATAAGATTTAGGGTTATGATTATAGGATGTTCCAATGACATGTAACGGACGTCTATGGAAAAGATAAATTACTGTCATTTTAGTCCGTGTTCCTCGAACTTTAAAACGGGGGGAGGGCCGGGGGGGGGGGGCACCTGTCACAGGGACTATTAATTTATGTTACCATCACGTCCGATTTTTTAAATACTCTTAATGTTCTGGTTTCCTAGTCATTTTATATTTTCTTTTTTACCTTCGTGGCCCAATTTTTTCACCTTTTCAACACCCCACCTGCGGTTTGTTTACGTTCTGGCCTTCAACGGTCAGCGTAGCGGTAACGTAATGTTATCTAAACGCACCTGTGGTTCGTTTGACCAGAGAAACATTCCTCTTGTCGCTTTAAGTCTTTGATCGCGTTGAACGTTAGTCTTAATAGACTAACACACTCGTGAATATTTTCCTGGCCCGAGATGGACCATCATGAGATAAGGCAGACTTTAACACAGAACTAAATGTTAAGGCCTCTCTCTAGTCATTTTTCGGGGTGTGTTGACATGTCTTATTAATATATGAATATTCATGTTAGCTTTTTATATATCTCATAGGAATGTGACTTACTTCATTTTTTGAGGATTTCTCCCGGTAAATTTAATTCAGTGATAATGTAGCGCTGTCTACGGCCTTAGTTAAGTGGTGCTTAAACTATTACGGTTTATAATGGGAAATGATAAACTTACAATAACAGATACTAGGCGTAGAATCAGTTCATACAATGCTTACCATTGGGTTAAGAGTCAGCAAAATTAACTGTCATTTCTGCAAGATAAGGTCAGAGGTGTGAATAGTTCACTTAACACTGAATTATAGGAGAAAGTCACTTATTCCTTTTTGATAGATATTTCTAGTGGCAAGGGAGAATCATTTTATGCTTACTTGTGTGGCTAGGCACTAGTCAATAACTTTCAAAGAAAGCAGTCACCAGGCATAGATATAATTATATCTTATGATTCAGCCACAGCTGTATTATTATAGCAAGAACATTGCATTTTCTATGTACTCATTTTGTGGAATGTTAATATATTTCCCCAAGAGGACATATGATTTATTTGTGTAATGTCACATGCTGTAATCTGTTTATGTAAATTCATTTAATGTTGTAAGATGAATAAGCATATTCATTCAACTTTAACTACAAGGTTAGGTTTCCTGTATGTTTAGTTGGAAGAAGAGGAGTAGATTTTGCTGTCATAACATTTACTGACAGGTACCTGGGTATACAAAATATATTGAGCCTATGTGGACACATGCTATAATTGATAGAGTGGAAAGAGTGGAGCATAACTGGTTATAAAACATTAGAGTGAATTTGTTGTTGCTTGATGTAAAGGGTGTTTTTTTTTGTCTCAGTTTCAGGGATACCGAATTGCTAGAGTCAAGTCTCCAGTCAGGCGAAGAATGTCATATACTCTTCGGTCTAGAGGGATCCTGAATACAGCTAGCAATCAAGAGTCGTCAGCCCATTCCTGAACCTAAACCCTTTGTCAACGCCAAGTTAAGCTCACGCAGTGCAACGAGCAAACGCTAAATCTGAAATCTTCTCAGGCAGTAGTAGTTCTCTACTCGCCTATTGGATTACCAATCAGAGCATTGCGGCTTCCAGAATATCAAAACCGCTCAACATGTCCATAGCAGAATCTGATATCACCCGCCTTTGTGTGCCTAAACGGGGCACTCAGCCAAACCACAGCCAAACCAGTTTAAACCGGATTTAATGCCAAGCAAGCAATAGCGCGGGAAAGATCGCCTGGTTCTCTTCGTAAAAAGCGTCTTCCAGCCCCTCACGCAATTAGAGGTCACCAACGTTTAGCACCACCAAGGAAAGTTTTGTAGGCTTATTCCCTCACCTTGAAGGATCTACATGTAAGACCTTTTCTGGAGCTAGCACCTTTGGTCCCACGAAAGCGGACAGGCTGTCGCTCAGTTTGTTTATGTGGTCAGCAGAAGATAAACAGCGTCTTCCAGCCCCTCTCGCAATTAGAGGTCACCAACGTTTAGCACCACCAAGGAAAGATTTGTAGGCTTATTCCCTCACCTTGAAGGATCTACTTTTAAGACACTTTTCTGGAGCTGGCACATTTGGTCCCACGAAAGCGGACAGACTGACACGCAGTTTTATTCATTTGGTAAACCAGAGGTAAATAGAGTCTTCCAGCCCACCTCGCGCAATTAGAGGTCACCAATGATAGCACCAACAAGGAAAGTTTTGTGAGAGATCATTTTGATAAATCTTCTTTGAGGTTGTCTCAAGTCCATCTCCTATTTACACCTTTCTGTGTGTGTAATCTATAACTCTGTCAGTCCACTATCCCTTGTCGATTTCACTACTATTGTCCAACTCGACAAATACTCTACACTTTACTCAACCACGACAGATACTCTGATCTATCCTAAGGAAAAATATTGTTAGCAACAAAACTTGCATAAAGAAATTTAAGACAGCAAAATGGGTGCCAAAATACAACAATAAAGGAATCACTCAGTCCTGCATTCACTCTATTCAGTCAACCGTGATCACGTGCTTTCATTCGTACTTACAGCTTTGGTAGCAACTTCTGGAAACACAATTTTTAGGACATGTGAATACAGACTCTCCAATGGTAGTCTTGGCCAAGAGAACCCCAGTTCCAAAAAGACGGGTTGAATTCACTACTTCAGGGAACGTTTTCTTGGTTATATTAATTTTAGGATATCTGGTTCTGTCACATTAAAATTGTCAAGGCACGAACGTTTATAGCGAGCACAGTGTCAATAGCTTAGGTTTCTAGTAATTAGGAATGTCAGGTAAATGCCTTCTCTCAATATAGGACTTTATTTGGTCACACCACCACTAGTCACAACTCCGTCGGAATGTTACTGATATTAATATTTTGATTGCCACAAGGGCTGAAATGTACTTGAGGTTTTTCTCTGGAAGAGTTAAATCAGGCTCGATGAGCCCGTTACTTCATTTAAATCTTAAAAAAAGTTTATGTAATGGGTACTCTGTCGTTCTGGAAGCCAGTGCAATCTAGACAGGTTTTACTTTATACACTCAAGTCTTTAAGAAAAAATTATTTTGTTCTTCACAGATATTTCTCCGTACATAACGCTGGTAGAGTTGGGCTACCTCAGTTTTCACTGAATAAAGAAAAAAAAACGATAGATAAAATACTTATACATACTATTCCTCGGTTATAACTTACATTATAAACTGCAAGCGTAGAGCTTGTCTTATCATTTAAAATCTCCCGTAAAATAAGTTATATTAATGAAATCAATCATCATGAATTAGAAATACATACGTATTTCGCCAATACTCAATGATGAATCAGTGCAGTTATAAGTTAGTTTTAAAATATTCTCGACTGATTACTAGCAATTTAAAAAAATTCATTTACAGGCGCATGAGTTTAAGCTAGAAATTATAATTTATTCTGCTTTCCACTGAAACACGTCACTAGAGAATATAACAGACTTATAAATTAATTTCTTCTGCACAAAAGAACTAGTGAAATATAATAGGCGATTTAACACTTAAATCACTCACAAAATACTAGATATATTATATTTACCTCCGCACAGAACTACAGATTAATACCACGACTAGAATCCTTCAATATAACGGTAGTTTAGAACTCGGCAAAATGTTGCTAAGAAACTCAGAACTTTGCAATATACAAGATATTTTCTAGCACGAGTGATCTGTCTACTGCAGATTTAGGAGTATGAATGACTATTCTAAAACTCTCTTGGGTAGATATATCTTAAACAGACAAAGGATGCGCGCTATTTCCAAAAACCCCCGTCTCCACCTTTCCTCTTAACACTTCACATCAGGAGCCGGCAATAATCTGCAAAAACGCGTCTATGACACCTTCCGATGAGAACTAGCCGTAGAAGCGTGAGTGTCATGGAAAGACGAGACGAATGTCTGCCATTCGGTCTCTCGGGAACGGATTTCTCACATTTAACACCGAGAAACTTAACCGTAGAGCGCCGTGTCAGATGAAAATGTTAGACGATATGTCTGCCATCCCATGTCTATCGAGACGAATTTTACAATATCGTCTCGTCCAGGGACTGACACGATTATGCAATACAATGCGTTACCAGTATGAGAAACGAAACGGCAAAGTCAGAATGGGAAAATAATATTTTGTCGCAAACGAACGAATACGAAAAAAAACAGGAAAAGGATAAAAGAGCGATAATAAAGTAGATCACGGGCAGAAAAGAAAAGAATATAGAAAATTTACTGATCATAAATCTCTATGCGACAATAACATTACAAAGCAGTCGTTGTTATGAAATAACGAGGGTAAGAGGAACAAAAAGGAAGTAAAATAAATGAAAACGGGATTTTGACATGGCATCAAACACAGGAACGTTTAAAAGACCGTCATCTCACAGCGCATGTGTCTTCGAACAAGTCGCTCCTTAGCCCGGACTGCCACGTAACATGATGGAACTCCAGGAACAGTTTGCCGTGTTTACGTGCAAAAAGAAAGAGAAACCGCCAATAGATGGCGTAATAAGTTCTGCACGTGGACAGCGAGGCGGCTAATCTTCCCTAGTCTCAAAGAAACAATACGGAGAAATGTAACAGCTTCAAAGATTACTCTGACCAACTTAACAGGCAAAGGGAGGGAACCCTAGTAAGAGTGACACCGAGCAGTCCCCCTTTCATCTACAGAAGAGAAATTAGAGAAAGAAATGCGAGTGGTAATAACAGTCAAGAAGAAATGTGGAGTGAGGTTTAGCTCCACCCATCATCATCATCATCAGTTGCCATCTCCACAACGAAGGTTGGCTGTAATGGATCTCCAACATCTTCTGTCTCTTGTCTTGGTGGTGCACTCTGATAGACTCTTTCCTGTCCATCTCTTGATGTTATCTTCCCACTTATAGCGTTGTCTTCCCCTTGCACGTTTGCCTTCAACTCTCCCTTCTTTTATGGTCTTCTGCAAGGTGTTATGCCTTTTTATGTGGCCAAAGTATTTTAACTGCCGAACTTTGACCTTCCTCATTAGTTCTCTTTTCATACCAAGATTTTCTAGGACCTCCTTATTTGTTTTCATCTCTTTCCATGAGATACGCCCCATTCTTCTATATATCCACATTTCAAGAGCCTCAATTCTTTCTTCCAAATGCTTATTCATCGTCCATGTTTCTGCACCATACAGAAATGCAGAATATATATAACACTTTATGATTCTCAGTTTTAATTTGTGAGATAACTGTTTGGATGTCAGTATATGTTTCATGTTGTTGAATGTAGCTTTGGCTATTCCTATTCTCTTCTTGATTTCTGTTTCACATCTGCCATCTTCTGTTATTATATGACCAAGATATACGTAGCTCTTGACTTGTTCCAGGATTTTCCCATTTACGCTTATCTTTAATGTGGGTTTATCGTTTGTTTTGCTAATTATCATAGTTTTTGTTTTCTCAATATTAATGTCGAGTCCATATTCATGACTTATGCTGTTCACTTGCTTCACTAGTTCTTGTAACTCCTGTTCGCTTTCAGCTAACAACACGGTATCATCTGCATATCTAAGGTTGTTTATTGACCTTCCACTGATGTTCAGTCCTGCTATTTCCTGTATCTGTTTGAAAATTTTTTCGGTGTATAAATTAAATAGGCAAGGGGACAGCACACAACCTTGTCTGACACCTCTTTTTATGTCTATGTATGGTGAATAATTCCTTCCAGATCTTACTGTGGCAGTTTGCTCCCAATAAAGGTTACTGAGTATTCTTATATCTTTTCCATCAATACCTATGTCTTTGAGGCATTCAATTATTTTCTCATGATGGACTCTGTCAAAAGCCTTCTGTTGAGCGCTGGATTTTTATTGTTGAACGCATGGTGGATATGTATATAGTTGAGACTGTTTATGTTCTTGAGTCAATCGTGCTAATTTCGCGAAGATATTAATACTTGATGCAATAAGATGCAAACTCAACGTAGGCACATCAACAAGTGCCAATACTGTGATAGTCCAAACTCGTTACTTGAAAGTTCATACATTGTTTATTTACATCACTTCATACGGGACGAAACATTCAACGTTGACGGTTGGTTAATAGATAATTCAACATGATGATTATGGACGCATGTCCTCAATAATAATTCAAATAAATAGTCTCAGAAGAATCCTCCAGCAAATTCTGACTAGGTCTCTGAGTGAGTACATCAATAGTCATAAAGGTCATGAAGTAGTTAGTACAAGGTTATATTGATCACGGTTGACCTTTCCTCAAGGACAAGAGATTCTCATTATACTTGGTAGTATCTAAGATCCCGATCTTTAGTATGTTCATTTCTAAAGAAGTCCTCATCAACAAAACATAGTAGAACGTAGGTGCAGGTTCCTACTAAATACCTTCTAGGCATGTAAGGTTACTTAGGCATTGATACTTGAATTACCTCTTGTATTAGCCGTGACTGACCCCAACGGCTTCCTAATATTATATAGATAACGTAGATCCACGGTAGTTACCGCCGATCCCCTTGATAGGCATTTACTGGCATACAAAAATATATCTTCAGCTGTGAATCCATTTCGGTACAGGCTAGTTACCTGTTATCGACTAGATACTCACGACTTTGGAGAACAATCATTATTATTACAATAAGTACATACTTGGCTCTTCCAACGACTCAGCACTTACGTGGATGACCACCGGCTACGACTGCTAATCCGCAGCACAACCGTGCGCTAATGAAATCAAATAAGTTTATTACAGAGGTAGGACAACGTATTAATAATATAAGACTACCTTCATCTGTAAAGGAGTGTAGAGGTCTACGAAAAGGGCTCTACACCTTCTTATAGTCAATGAAGCACATATACATACTTTTTTGGACCTCTGTATATTTTTCTGCTAATATTCTAAGGCAAAATATTGCCTCTCTTGTTCCACTGTTCCGTCTAAAACCAAACTGTTCTTCTTGGATTTCGCTGTCTACTTTACTTTTTATTCTTTCCTGTATGATTTTGAGCAGTATCTTAATTGCATGACTCATCAGGCTGATTGTTCTGAAGTCTGAACATTCTGTTGCATTTGGTTTTTTGGGCAATGTTATAAAAACTGATGTCTTCATGTCGTGTGGTATATATCCTGTATTGTATATATCGTTGCATATTTCTGTGATTGTATCTATACCAAAGCTCTCCAGAGCTTCTATCATTTCAATTTTTATGTTATCCATGCCTGCTGAATTTTCTTTTTGTATCATATGAATGGCATTCTCTACTTCTGATCTGAGAATGTTTGGGCCTTCGTTAGAATCTGGTGATGGTTTTTTTACCTCTGTTGTCCTCGAATAGTTCTTTTACGTATTCTGCCCATCTGTTTGATATGTCTTTCTCATCAAGTAATATTACACCATTTTTGTTCTTGATACAGCTTCCTCCTTGTGCAAACCGCGACCAATTTGATAATTTCTTTATTTCTTCATGCATATCTCTTGTCATGTGCTTCGCTTCCAAGTCTTCTATTTCCTTGCATTTTTGTTTCTATCCACCGTTCTTTTGCTTCTCTACACATAGTACGTATGTCATTGTCTATTGTTTTATATTCTGGAGTGTTTTTTTGCTTTCTTTCTTTCTGCCATTTTATTTCAGATGTCATCTGCCATCCAAATTTGATTTTTCTTAGACTCCTTTTTAGGTAAATTTGCATTTGCTGATTGTATGCTGTTGCTTTTTCTTCTGAGTTTTCTCTTCTATACTGCTCCATGCTTTCTGTCAATAACTGTTGATATTTTTTTTGACGTCGATTAAATACTTCTGTTTTATATCTGGTTGTTTCAGCGCTGATACTTCTATCTGGGGTTCCTCCTGTCTTCTGTTTCCTGCTCTTTTCAGCTTTATAGTTACTTTGATGACGACTGGATTGTGATCTGAATTTATGTCGTCGCCAGGATGTGTCTTTGCACTTGTGACACTGTTCTTAAATCTATGTTTTATCATGATATAGTCGATTTGATTTCGTGTTACATCTCCTGGGCTTTTCCATGTGTATAATTTCCTTGGGTGGTGTTCAAAAAAGGTGTTACATATGACCAGCTGGTTTTCTTCACAGAACTGGATAAGTCTGTCTCCTCTATCATTTCTTGTCCCTAATCCATACTGTCCTGCTATTTTCTTATATTTTCCTTTTCCTACTTTTGCATTCATATCACCCAGTGCCCAACAATTTCTTACCCAATTCTGTCACAATGTTGAAACATGCGGTAACAATGAGGTTGTGCATAAGGATGACAACATCATTGTCACCGGGCTGAGCTGATTACAACATCAATGTAAGAATGTGTGTGATCGAGTCAGTTTGCCAGTCAATGGTGTTGTTCGCAGGTAAATATTTTGACGTGAGCTAACTCTTTGTACGTTCTGGTTCAAGTGGTTATAGGCCTGAGATGGAAATTCTTGACCTTAGTTTATCTATCTTCCCAGAGTTCGTTCGTACCCTTTAAGGTTTAATGAAAAGCAATACGTCGTATAATGGTTTGTCTAATAAATCCAACTGTAATGTTCCAAAGATAACTCGGCAATGTAGAGAAATAAAATATAGTTTATTAACGTGATTAGAACAGCAATGTTATTGACACAATGGTGAAGTACGTGTTTCTTACGTTTACACAAAATAGTGAGTATCCAAAATGAAAATATATATCCAACATGAAAATGTACCCAACAGAAGAAAATATAAACTGGTCTTCATAATCTCGAAGACGCAGTTCACCTATCACTATCTGTAAAATCCTCTAGTCTAATATCGTGGAATTATTGAATTATAAATCCTGGAATCATGCTCTTTCTCGCACTTCTCTTCTATTTATACAGCCCACTCTTTTTTCCCGCCATTTTCACACGATGCTTTCTTTTTCACACGGTACAAATATCTACATTTGCACACGCTTCCTCATCTTTTCGACTTTTTCCACACGTTTCTCCCCCTAACAACGGAAAAAACCCAAAATAGCAACTCTCACTTTCACAAAATTTTCCATTCAAAAGTATGCATTTACTATTTTTTGCTTCTGGGACAGCTTTACAACGCCTCTCTCTGTCATGTGGTGCGTATTGGGGCAACTACGACAGTAGTTTTTGCCAGGAATAGTCTATGAGATATTAGATATAAGGTCTCTAGAAATTGGCTCGTTAAAAAAGAATAAAGACCTATTCGAGATAGGGACAAGAAGACAGGAATGCGAATGCTTTCCACTGGACAGTGTTTTCTTATTAATTATGGAAAGAGTTCTGTTTCCCCACGACCTTAGCTTCTGCCCTTAGATCCCGTAAAGAAAAAGCCCCCAACCTCATCTGAGTAGAGAAAGGTTCCTATAGGTGAATATGTAACACCGACAGCACGAGTGATACATTAACAAACTAGATAATGATCAAACGATCGTTGGGTTTATTAATGAAATATCCACACATATAGGGTTAGTAATGGTTAGAACGTGATGACGATTCACACAAAACACACAGATGAGATAATAAAATTGCAGTTAATTAAGTAGTAGTTAATTAAGAATGAACTAGTGTGAAGCGAAATGATGATGTGATATGATACGTGTAACCAAAATGGTGAGTAATCTACACAGTCCATGTGTCTCTAAATGCTTCTCATTGCGTATGTAGTCGTGATTCATAAAATATATAGAGTCTGCTTCATAGAATTCTCTTAAGAGTGTGTTGCACTTGGTATAAATATGCGATTCCTTTTTTGAGCTCTTTTGCTTGACTTCAGATAATAATGATCTTTCGAGTGATTTGAACTTGTGATAACTCTGTGTTGATCTTTGTGAGCAAGCAGTATATGGTGACAAAAAATGCTGCGTCCACCTTCTGACTTGTGGGTGAGACAATATTCCTTTTAATAATTGAGGAATGAAAGATGTCCTATGGCGAATTCTGCTAGCCAAATGTCCGTTTTTGATAACTTATTTCTGGTTACACGTCAGACACGTTGCGTGTAGACTCAGACTTCTGATGAACTGAAGACACACAAAAGTCTTCGTAAGTTTTTCACATTTAACATCACTGGTTGACATTCATTTATACTACTGCTCATTATTGATCTCTCTCTGAGTTCAATTCTAATGATGTTAAATATCTTGTGCATGAGAGTGTGTGCGCATGGGAGACTGTGATGATGATGAAGGTGAAGTGTGAACTATTAATTACCTCCTATCATCCTATCATCTTCTAGGAAAATCTTCTGATTTTATTAATCAGTTATGCAAAGAATCATTTGAAACTCTATCTTTCGCACATTTTAGCTGTGAGGTTAAAATAAACAAAAATTAAGAAAATGTATTAATAATCTGTATAAGATCTATTAACCTTCTTTTCCCTTCGCAAAATCCTTTAAGAACACAATTCATCACAGAACTGAATTATATCCACTCTGAATAAACACGTGTATTTAGGCTAGGCGTTTTTGGGTTTAATCTCTTCCTCACAATGTAAAAACTGGACTCCTTCCTCTAGCAAGCTACGCAGTAGAATATATTTCTGGAAACCAATGTGGGTTTCTTTCCGACATCCAGCTTCCGCCCATACCAAACCAATCCTTAATAGCCCCTCTGGTCCACTCATTCACAGGATCGCTCTTGTCCCCTGTCAGTATCAGTCCAAACGTGGATGTGGTTTGACAAACAGGTATCTGGAGTTTTTAATTGCGGGCTAATGCAAAAGTGCTGTCAAATTGCTGTCACCTTTCTCTGATTGTTTTTGTTCACCTGGGCCAGCTGGGCGTCCAATGTGGTAACCCAACGCTTGTCTAACAGCGCCGAAAGATAACCCATTACAGCAGACGTTTTCACCTTCCAATCTGGGCGTCCAATTGGTGACCATTCGCTAAAAGTAATGTCCCCCCCACAGAAAATTACACATGCCCAGATGTTGATTGGGCTTCTGTGGACAGCTTTACAATGCAATGTGGGATTCAAACGATATGTGGTCGTATTGGGGACTACGACAAAGTCTTTTTGCAAATGGAATAGTTCTATGAGATACCTGTCGCGATATAAGATCTCTAGCAAATTGGATCGAATGTTTTAAAAAAGCAAATGTACGATACGTGTGAGTATAAAAAAAAGAGCAATAAGGACCTATTCGAGATAGGGACAAGAAGACAGGAATGCGAAATGCTTTCCACTGGTCTCAGTGTTTTTCCTTATTAATTATGAAAGAGTTCTGCTTTCCCCACGACCTTAGCTTCTGTCCACTTGGAACGTGTAAAGAACAAGCGACCCCATCAACCTCAAATTCTTTGAAGTAGAGGAAGGTCCTATGTTGTGAATATGTAAATTTCCTTCCGACAGCAGGAGCTTGAAATTTTTTAACAAACTAGGGATAATGATCCAAACGATCGTGGAATGTTTTTGTTTCTGCTGTTTTAAATATCCGACTCACATATGCGACCGGAAGTAGATTTGGGGTCTTCTGTATCTGGTAGTAATGTAGCCCCGATTCCAATGTTACTGGATCTGTGCGCAAGATGAATTTTCTAGTTAAATCCTAGGGAGCCATAAAATAGGTTTTGTGGTGAGTTTCACTTTAAGAGTGAATATGCATGTTCACATTCTGCTGACCATGTCACTTTATCTTGGTTCCCTTTATGGTTAATGTAAGCGGCGCACAGAGGCTAATAAAATCCTTGAATCTCTAGTGTGAAGCGAAATCCATGATGTGATACAAATGACCGTGTAATCCCAAAATGGGTGAGTAATCTCACAGTCTCATGTGTCTCGGGGAAATGCTTCTCATTGATATGAGGAATTCAGCATGTGCATAAAACTTGTCCCAGTTGCGGCGGTTATCCCGCTTCTCTTATGTAAACGCAAATAGCGCTGATAAATGCTCTTGAAACGATTCGGTAGCTACTAGGATAGCATCCATAAAATTGCTGATGGCGGGATGATTCAGAGGATCCAATAACTTTCGCATCATCCTTGTGAAGACACTAGGAGCGTTGTTTAGTCCAAATGGCATCACATTAAACTCGAAGTGTCCATCTGGAGTACTGAAGGCTAACAGGTTTCTCACCTCAGCTTTTACCGGTATTTGATAGTACCCTTTACTGAGGTCAATCTTTGAAAAATAGCGAGCCCTGCTCAGCTTAGTAAATAGCTGGTTCTGGTCCGGTAACGGTTCTGGCTGGAACTGTGTTAACGCATTCAGCTGTCGGTAGTCGATGCATAGGCGGTGTTCTCCACTTGGTTTGCGTAACAGCACCACTCCCGCATTGTAAGGGGACTCCGACTTAGAAATGATGACTTCCTTTAGTAAATAATTAATTTCTTGCTTTAATGCTGTCGCCTTGGCATACGGAATTGGATAGGTTCTCATTCGGACGGGCGTAGGATCCGTGACTTCCATGTCAAACTCTATCAGGTTTGTCCGGCCCGGTTTGTCTGTCAGGGAGTCGGCGTGGTTTTCCATCAATCTCTTCACTTTTTCTTGCTGGGCTTCCGTTAGGGTGGAGCTTATTTTCACATCTAAATGTGATTCCTCCTGTATCACCGGGAACTCTACGGATGATAAAGGCTCTTCTTCTATTTGCATAGCAATGGTCATAGAATGAGGTGCGCTGGTTCGGCAGGGGCTCGCTAGTAAAACTTCTTATGCAGATTTAAGTGATAAATTTTCTGCTTTTTGTTCACGGCAATTTTATAGTTGGTGCGAGAAATCTTCTCTACAACTTTGTAGGGTCCCCTCCAGCAAATCTGCAACTTATTACTGCTACTCGGCAGAAGAAGTAGCACCTTCTCTCCTACTGCTAGTTCTCGGTCCTTCGCATTTCGATTGTAATATTTGGCATGTTTCCGCCTAGCCTCCCGTACTTTCGCTGTGGCTAATTCCCAGCCAGTCTTCAGACGTTGTTTCAAGTCTGTGACGTACTGGAAGGCTGATGTGACAGTGTCGTCTGCCTTGGCATCTGTCCATGTTCTTAGTAAGGCTTCTAATGGACCTTTAATAGGTCTTCCGAAGAGTAATGTGGGGTGGAGCCGCGCTGGTGTAATGGCTACGACGTTGTACTGGCGACCAGGTGTTCATGGTTCAAACCCGGACGTCAGCGTTTGAAGAAATGTTTACGACCGGAAGTTGACTGAATAACCTGAACGGCTCTTGTGATAAACCCTCTGTGGATGGGAAGGAGCGAAACTCTTGACCGGGTTGGAAGGAAAGTCCTCAGGTTCCCCAGCCTCGCAATGACATGTCATTGGGCCGAAGGGCTGAAAGCCCAAGTGCCGCTTGTTAAGGAAAAAAAAGAGTAATGTGGCCGGAGGGACTCCAGTTGACGCATGCGGTACTTCCTATAAGCAAATAATGCGACAGGAAGATACTGATCCCAAGTTTCTGGCTTCTCCTGTGCCACATTCTGAAGAATAGAGAACAGCGTCCAGTTAAACCGATCTACTTGCCCGTTACTTTGGGGGTGATAGGGCGAAGTATGAATATGCCTAGTCTTGAATATTCTAAGCACCTCCTCTGTCAACTTGCCTCTAAATTGTGACCCGTTGTCTGTAAGAATTTCATGCGGGAAGCCCAATCTAGTAAAGATATTCAGTAAACCGTCAGCTACATGCACTGAGTCGCATGCTAGCATGGCTATGGCTTCGCCCCACATGGAACAGGTGTCCACTAAGGTAAGGATATGGGAGTTCCTCTTCTTAGTTCTCAGCAGAGGTCCAATTATATCCACAGCCACTCTTTCAAATGGGGTGCCCAAGATTGGCATCTCCCCAAGGGTCGCGGGTGCCATCCAGTGTTTGGTGCAACTTTCTGGCACTGAGGACAAGACTTGACGAAACGTTCAATGTCGTCGGTGATCATTGGCCAATAATAGTGGCAGGCGATCCTTTGAGTCGTGGCGCTCATTCCCATGTGTCCAGTAAATGGGATAGAGTGGCCCATCTCAAGCACCTGGTTCCTATAGGTTGCAGGAACTACTAATTGGTTGTGTTTCTGTCCTTCGTTTCCAGCTCGGCGATACATCAATCCATTTTTCATAAAGAAGTCTCCCTTGGTAGGTGGGTTGTGTGTCCTAGGTAATTTTTCAAAACAGGGCGCCAGTGAGGAATCTTCCATTTGGGCCCTCTTCAATTCCTCGGGGAGGATATTGGTAGGAGGTTCCTGCTCTGCGTCTTTTTTTGACTGTCCTCTAGTCTGTACGGCCGCTATGACTAGTGGTTGAGTAGGTTCTCTAAGGAACACATATCTACATCCCAAGATTAAAGAGTAGATTGGTTCTTCCATTATAGCTGCACGAATCTCTCCTGTCACGTAACGAGATTCCACTCTGATAAGTGCAATTGGCAGTGTCATTGGTGAAACATCCTTCGTCGGACCTTGGATGTCGACACTCTGTTCTGTTATCTGGTCAGGGGTGACTAGAGATGCCCTGACCACCGCATCGAAAGCAAGTCCTGTGTCATAAAGGCACTCCACAGATTGTCCGTTTACGAGGACTGATTCGATGACGGGAGGATGAGAAACGTTTCCGGTACTCTGCACCTTCCGGGGTGACGATTTTGTCTGCAGACAGGCAGCATGTTGGGGAGGAGGTCTGCGCTTGCACTCATTAGTGTTGTGATTGTTCAAGCGACAGTACTTGCACCATTTATCTCCCTGTCTCTGGTGTGGCGCAGCATTTTTCTTGTTTTTCTCTTTGTAGTTATCTTGTTTTGCGTGCTGTTTATGAAAGATGTGGGGTCCTTTGCTTTGTTGGCCTGGTTGGGAGCGAGCAGGTTGCTTTGGCGCCTGATCCGAAAACTTCTTTCTGGCTCCTTGAGACTCCATGAGAGCATTTTGGAGTTGCTCTGCCACTGTAAGATAATTTTCTAACCGGTCAGCGCCGTGTTCAGTGAGAAATCTACGCATTTCCCCCGACATAGACTCTTTTAGTTGCTCTATCACAATCAGCTCTTTCAACCCGTCATAGCTCTCGGTAAAGTTTCCCAGTGTACACCACTTCACTAGGTAGTCTTCAATACGGGCTGCGAACTGTGAGAAAGTCTCTCCCGCCTCCTTCCTAGAACCTCGAAATTTTTTCCGGTAAGCCTCTGAATGACGCTCGTACCTCACCAAGAGAGCTTTTTTCAATGCCTGATAGTCATCTTGCTCTCCGGCCGCAAGTTTATTAAAAACTTCGTAGGCGACTCCTCTTAGGCCCTGGGAAAGTTTCAAGTTCCACTTCCGTTGTTCAAGCCCAAACCCTGTTGTAAAGCGTTCGAATCATTCTAAAAAGGCGTCCATCGTATCATTCCTTTCTGAAAAAGATTCCAGCGGAATGTTCATAGCATTGGGTGGCGCAGGTTGCGAAGTAGAAACACCATCTGAGCAGGGTGAGTACCCTCATCAAAGTTGGAAGCCGCTGCACTTTTTGCCAGCTCTATCTTATTGGTCTGTCCCTGAATTTCCAGTTGCGCTCCGCTGCTTCTGCTGCGTCTTTCTGCTCCGCTGCTTCTGCTGCGGCTTTCCACTCCGCTGCTTCTGCTGCGTCTTTCCGCTCCACTGCTTCTGTTGCGTCTTTCCGCTCCGCTGCTTCTGCTGCGGCTTTCTCCATTGTAAGTTTCTGCATTTCCATCTCTCTTGCATGGAGTTTATCAGTCTCCTGGCTTACATATTTCATCAGGTCTTTTCCACTTAACCGGAATTCACGCCCTGCCTCCATTAAACTAGTTCTAATTTTTGCGGCATCTTCCATGATATGCAGAATGGGTTCGCGAAGGGAAACATTGGCAGTGACCTCCAAACAAATGTATTAGACTCGCACAAGTAATTATCTCTTTAAAACCAGCTATGTTTAAATTACTATTCAAGTTCAAATAGTTCTTAAAAATAACTCACTCAGCGTATTCTAAAAAAATTATATAACAGATTATCTCGAAGTTTTCTATGAAAAATTTACTAAATATGTATGATAAAATTTTCCCAACAGTTACAGAAAAAGAAAAAAATCAGTTCCCTACAGTATCCTCTGTTCTCAAAAAGTGTTTACTCTGTCCGTTTGATACTTAATTTAAAAAGTATCACTCGTGCTTTAGATATACAAAATATTCCCCCTATGAAATAGACAAATTATAGTAAGAGTCCGTCTAGAAGGTAATACCTCAAAATGCCAACAAATTTTGCATATATCGCAACTGTATAGCAGGGATGAAAATGTGATTTATCACACTTCTACGTCCGGGTTCACTAATCCGAAGACGAGCCCACAATTGTCGTGTGGTGCGTATTGGAGCAACTACGACAGTAGTTTTTGCCAGGAATAGTCTATGAGATATTAGATATAAGAAATTGGCTCGTTAAAAAAGAATAAAGACCTATTCGAGATAGGGACAAGAAGACAGGAATGCGAATGCTTTCCACTGGACAGTGTTTTCTTATTAATTATGGAAAGAGTTCTGTTTCCCCACGACCTTAGCTTCTGCCCTTAGATCCCGTAAAGAAAAAGCCCCCAACCTCATCTGAGTAGAGAAAGGTTCCTATAGGTGAATATGTAACACCGACAGCACGAGTGATACATTAACAAACTAGATAATGATCAAACGATCGTTGGGTTTATTAATGAAATATCCACACATATAGGGTTAGTAATGGTTAGAACGTGATGATGGTAAAAGACGATTCACACAAAACACACAGATGAGATAATAAAATTGCAGTTAATGAAGTAGTAGTTAATTAAGAATGAACTAGTGTGAAGCGAAATGATGATGTGATATGATACGTGTTAACAAAATGGTGAGTAATCTACACAGTCCATGTGTCTCTAAATGCTTCTCATTGATATGAGGATCCACATGTGTGCATAAAATGTCCCAAGTTGTCATACGTTAGGTCGAATGGAGTATCTCTAAGCCGAGGACGTTCTGATGAAAACTGTTGTCGGACTGAGAACGCTGACGAGATATTTATGTATATTCCTTCACTGTTTGAGTATATCTCTGTAGTGACGATCAACAGTTAATAGCTGTCATATGAACAAAAGGTCTGTTGTCTAATCTCCCAGGAGTACTGGCCAGACTGGATATCTTCACGAAATGTTAGTGATATGTAGACTCATAACCTTGCGTATGTAGTCGTGATTCATAAAATATATAGAGTCTGCTTCATAGAATGCGCTTAAGAGTGTGTTGCACTTGGTATAAATATGCGATTTCTTTTTTGAGCTCTTTTGCTTGACTTCAGATAATAATGATCTTTCGAGTGATTTGAACTTGTGATAACTCTGTAGTGAACTTGTGATAACTCTGTGTTGAACTTTGTGAGCAAGCAGTATATGGTGACGAAAAATGCTGCGTCCACCTTCTGACTTGTGGGTGAGATAATATTCCTTTTAATTGAGGAATGAAAGATGTCCTATGGCGAATTCTGCTAGCCAAATGTCCGTTTCTGATAACTTATTTCGGTCAGACGTCAGACACGTTGCGTGTAGACTCAGACTTCTGATGAACTGAAGACACACAAAAGTCTTCGTAAGTTTTTCACATTTAACATCACTGGTTGACTTTCATTTATACTACTGCTCATTATTGATCTCTCTCTGAGTTCAATTCTAATGATGTTAAATATCTTGTGCATGACAGTGTGTGCGCATGGGAGACTGTGATGATGATGAAGGTGAACTATGAACTATTAATTACCTCCTATCATCCTATAATCTTCTAGGAAAATCTTCTGATTTTATTAATCAGTTATGCAAAGAATCATTTGAAACTCTATCTTTCGCACATTTTAGCTGTGAGGTTAAACATAAAAAAAAATTAAGAAAATGTATTAATAATCTGTATAAGATCTACTAACCTTCTTTTCCCTTCGCAAAATCCTTTAAGAACACAATTCATCACAGAACTGATTTATATCCACTCTGAATAAACACGTGTATTTAGGCTAGGCGTTTTTGGGTTTAATCTCTTCCTCACAATGTAAAAACTGGACTCCTTCCTCTAGCAAGCTACGCAGTAGATTATATTTCTGGAAGACCAATGTGGGTTTCTTGGATCCGACATCCAGCTCCGCCCATACCAACCAATCCTTAATAGCCCCTCTGGTCACTCATTCACAGGATCGCTCTTGTCCCCTGTCAGTCCAAACGTGGATGTGGTTTGACAATCAGGTATGGAGATAATTGGCGGGCTAATGCAAAAGTGCTGTCAAATTGCTGTCACCTTACTCTCTGATTGTTTATTGTTCACCTGGCCAAGCTGGGCGTCCAATGTGGTAACCCAACGCTTGTCTGAACAGCGGCCGACCAAAGATAACACCATTACAGCATGAGACGTTTTCACCTGGCCAATCTGGGCGTCCAATGTGGTGAACCGTCGCTAGCCTCAAAGATAACAATGGTCTACAGAAATTACAGCATGCCCAGATGTCTGATTGGGATGACCAGATGTGTTTTCACTAGATTTATCACGATGCAATGTGGGCTTCAAACGATAATGTCAGGTATGGGGACTCAATCAAAGGACTTTGATGAAAGAACAAATGTGGTTCTCTAGATACCTGTCGCGAGTAATCACAACGATGAAATAGCAAATGTGGGATCGCAAATGTTGGATGAACGAGCAAATGTCGGAGAAAATACAATACGAAAGATGTAGGAAAAGATAAAGCAATAAGGCCTTTGCGCTCGTTTATCACACTCTCAAAGCCGTGAACTTTTCATGATACTGTGTTTTGTACAAAAATGCCTTAACTGCTTTTATCGTGTTATTCTCATTCTATGTGGTTTTTAACACATAAATGGTAGTGTATGCCAAGCGGTAACATCATCATGTAGAGCAATAGGCTACAAAAACGACTGCTGCAAACGAATGTCAATGCTTGGTACAAGATTCCTGCTAATGGTGATCAGTTGCAATGGTGACTCCATACTCTGTAAGTTGCTTAAATGAAAATGGTGATGCGGATATAAGCAGGGTTGTGTCGACCAACAAATTTTCCGACTCTGACATCTGAAACTTTAAAAGTCCGACTTCTACTCCCGAATCCCGCCTTTTTTCCGATTACAGTTGTTGTTGTCCTATCAAAAGGCATACAATTCGGAATCGGTCTTGACATATTTTTTTAACCGTCTTCGACTCCGATTCTACTAAAAACGAGCGACTCCACGACTCCGACTCCACAGCCCAATATATAAGACTTAAAAGGACTGCGTGCTCATTTAATGGGTGTTCAGTTTAGATTTCACGGTGCAATGAGTTTCTTTTCCGCATTTACCCGAAAGGTGAGGGATTTTTAGCAGTGTTGTTTCAGACTTTTCAGTAAAATAATTAGTTAATAGAAGACGCGACCGTTCCGAATGCAATCTGTTGTTCTTTTTCGTACACTTTTAGTCGTCACCTTGAGTAAGTTTAAAGAAAGCATTTGGTCATTCTGAGGTTGTCGGTATGTCCGTAGAGTTTATCCAGGAGTGTTACTGGTGATTGCTATATGTGCTTTCTTTGTACTTCATTTGTCAGACACTTTTGCAGCAAGTGTTTAGCTTTCATTTTATCGGTGCCACAGTTCCTATCTTTAGCTTGTTGAATTAAATAGTATCCCAATCGGTTGTGGCCTGTACAGAGTTTCATGATTACCACTTGTTCACTTCAAATAAGCTGGTAATATTTATTTTTCTTCTGGAAGCCTATGTGCTCTGCTACCTTCTTGTTTCTGTATCTGCATCAAAGATCAAGACGTCACAAACTGTCTTGACTTCACTCGTGAAGCTATTTCAAATTTTCACTCAAGAAATTATAGCTGTCGTGTCCACCATGTTTTTATGTATTTTTGTGACCTGCATATTTGCAGAAGTACGTCTTTTCATTTTTCCTTCAAGTGATTCTACAGATGCACGTCATTTGTCTTTTTCTACTTAAATAGTGCCAGTAAAGATTTATTTACCCCAGGCCAAAAAAATGATGGAGATAAAAAAGACATGGACATGATGGAAATAAAGAAGACATTGACATGATGGAGATAAAGAAGACATGGAGATGATGGAGATAAAGAAGACACGGACATAATTGAGATAAAGAAGACATGGACATGATGGCGATAAAGAAGACATGGACATGATGGAGGATAAGGAAGACATGAAAATGATAGAGATAAAGAAGACATGGATATGATGGAGATAAAAACGACATGGACATGATGGAGATAAGGAAGACATGGACATAATAGAGATAAAGAAGACATGGACATGATGGAGATAAAGAAGACATAGACGTGATAGAGATAAAGAAGACATGGACATGATGGAGATAAAGAAGACATGGACATGACAGAGATAAAAAATACATGGACATGATGACAATAAAGAAGACATGGACATGATTGAGATAAAGAAGAATGGAGATGATGGAGATAAAGAAGACATGGACATGATGGAGATAAAGAAGACATGGACATGATGGCGATAACGAAGACATGGACATGATGGAGATAAAGAAGACATGGACATGATAGAGATAACGAAGACATGAACATGATGGAGATAAAGAAGACATAGACATGATGGAGATAAAGAAAACATGGACATGATGTAGATAAAGAAGACACGGACATGATGGAGATAAAGAAGACATGGAGATGATGGCGATAACAAAGACATGGACATGATGGAGATAAAGATGACATGGACATGATAAAGATAAAGAAGACATGGACCTGATGGAGATAAAGAAGACATGATGGAGATAAAGAAGACATGGACATGATGGAAATAAAGAAGACATGGACATGATTGAGATAAAAAAAAAGACATGGACATGATGGAGATAAAGAAGACATGGACATGATAGAGATAAAGAAGACATGGACGTGATGGAGATAAAGAAGACATGGACATGATGGTCATAACGAAGACATGGACATGATGGAGATAAAGAAGACATGGACATGATGGAGATAACGAAGACAAGGACATGATCGAGATAAAGAAGACATGGACATGATGGAGATAAAGAAGACATTGAGATTATGGAGATAAAGAAGACAAGAACATGATGGAGATAAAGAAGACATGGACATGATGGAGATAAAGAAGACATGGACATGATGGCGAGAAAGAAGACATGGACATGATGCAGATAAAGAAGACGTGGAAATGATAGAGATAAAGAAGACATGGACATGATGGAGATAAAGACGACATGGACATGATGGAGATAAGGAAGACATGGAAATGATAGATATAAAGAAGACATGGACATGATGGAGATAAAGAAGACATAGACGTGATAGAGATAAAGAAGACATGGACATGATGGCGATAAAGAAGACATGGACATGACAGAGATAAAGAAGACATGGACATGATGTCAATAAAGAAGACATGGACATGATTGAGATAAAGAAGACATGGCGATGATGGAGATAAAGAAGACATGGAAATGATGGAGATAAAGAAGACATGGAATTAATGAAGATAAAAAAGACATGGAAATGATAGAGATAAACAAGACTAAGACATGATGGAGATAAAGAAGACATGGAGATGATGGAGATAAAGAAGACGTAGACTTGATGGAGATACAGAAGACATGGACTTGATGGAGATAAAGAAGACATGGAGATGATCGAGATAATGAAGACATGGAGATGATAGAGATAAAAAGACGTTGAGAGGATAGAGATAAAGAAGACATGGAGATGATGGAAATAAAGAACACTTGGATATGATGGAGATAAAGAAGACATGGAGATGATGGAGATAAAGAAGACATGGATATGATAGAGATAAAGAACACTTGGATATGATGGCGATAAAGAAGACATGGAGATGATGGAGATAAAGAAAACTTGGAAATTATAGAGATAAAAAAGACATGGACTTGATGGAGATAAATAAGACATGGAGATGATGGAGATAATGAAAACATGGAGATGATAGAAATAAAAAAAGACGTGGAGATGATAGCGATAAAGAAGACATGGAGATGATGGAAATAAAGAACACTTGGATATGATGGAGATAAAGAATACATGGTAAGGACATGAAGACTTGACGTGTAGGTTTGCCTGGCCTGAACTCCCCAATAAGCTGAAAGTTAATAGAAGAAGGTTAAGCTGTGCTGACTTAGAATTAATCAGTCAAGTTTTACTACTGTGTTATTATTATGGCTTCGCATTTATATTTCCTTGCTGAAGAAAGATGCCACGATTTATTTGAGGTATTTAGTATGGTATCTTGTTGTTTTTTTAACGCCGCAGGCGACCTTTGTCTTTACTGACTGTGTGTGGTGCACCAGTCTGAGTGGGGACCTCCCAGTACCAAAGACTGCTGTGCCTGTCACAGATTTTGCTCCTTTCCTCAGACCTACGGGTCCTGAGAGTTCCTCTATAAATGCCTTTGTGCAGATGAGGAAGGACATCCCTCGAAACCTTCGGGTATATGAGGCTCTGTCCATTTTGGCTGGAATGACGTCTCGATGGTTCGGAGGTTTTATAGCGAATATGAGGGCAAGTTCGGGCTCAATGGACTAATCACCTGTTTGCCAAGTCACTTCGATTACATGCCCCGCCCATGGGCCTTGTGCACTTGGGTCCCCTCTACACCTCGTTTCACGGGGTAGAAGAGGTTCCGATTATGAGATGAGATCTTGTTGTTTTATACTTTTTATTTTTTTTATATTTTATTTTCTTGTGTTCATATCGTGAAGCCCCGAATGAAAAACTGATTTGTGGGCCTGGTCGGTTGAATTGACAAAGTTTCTAACTTCTTTAACGTGTCTGTCACAATACAATCTAATTTCTCATTGGCGTGTCCTGTTTTTTTTCTTGGGTTTAATACACGCGCTGATAGTTGATTGGGTTACGTTCTGGGAAGAACACAGAATCAGGGCATACTTTTTATATGATAAGTCGTATATCTTGGTGAGTGGTACTGCCCCTACAACATTTTTGAAAGCATTCTGTCTTATTTCGTGTTTTATCAGCTTCCGTTCTCAGACATTTCTCTTACGTGTGTTTATTTTTCTTTCTTGTACTTGTGTTTTAATGTTCAGATATAACACAGGAAACCTAATTTTAAAAAATACACTTAGATGAAGTTTCAACAATCCCAGATGTGCCGGCAAAACAGCTTTGTTAACAGAATATGGAAAGTTCGGAGAACAGTTGATAGAGTATGAAATGTAGACAGGAATGCTCAATCAGTGAATCAATACCCTTTAGCTCCGAATGAACATAGACCTTCAATAAACACATTCCCAGTTTTGTCATTAGCTCAATGTTTTCCCTGCCTTCCTCATTATTGTCACTTCTTTCTCTAGTTCTCTTCTTCATGCTTTCTTCTGTCTACTTCCATGTTTCGTACCCCAGAGATTCCAGAACAAAGACTGCCTGGTCATTCTATCAACATGTTTCGTCAATGTGTGTCCAGTTCATCGCCAACGTACAACATTCCATGCACCAAAATCTGAAGATTCTCCTAGAAGAAAAAAAGGTGTAAGTAAGCCACACAGACTCCTTTTGCCTTTCTCTGTGTTGTGTCATTCGCCTCCTTACCACAGAATCTTCTTTCTTGGATGACCTGAGTTTCATTTTCTTTAGTCGCCTTGTCCATTATTTTTGCTGACGTTTTTTGAGGCCTAATGTTTTCACAGGATATGGGCAGCCGGTCCTATGTCCAACCCTCCTTAGTCGCCAGTTATAACAGTCATGGATAGTTATAGTGTTACTATTCCTCTGCTCCTTAATTTGGTCCTCATTAACACAAAAGATGTGTTTGATGATAATCAGAAAGTCGGTTCGATAATTATTACATACTGTCGCAGCTTGTCTCCCCTGCTCTACAGTTTTGGTCTACTAATGAACAAACTCGAGTACAAGGAATCAGTTTTTTTTTACAAAGGCGAATGTAAGATAATTATTGGATGATGCTCATTATTTATAAGAACAGTTATAAGTGATGCGAAGGAAGAAATAGTGCCTGATATGGGAAAAAACAGTATATGGCGAAAAAGGGGGGTGGTGTCACAGACTGGCCGTGCTATCATTTTATTGTATTCTACCAGTTTTATTTATCACATTGTGCCTTCTTATTTCTTCATAAACCCGTTGTCGTAGATTTTGTTTGATAGGTATTTAAGATCAATTATGGTCCCGTCTGAATAGAACTAGAACAGGTGATAGCTCAGTGGGAGATAAGGTAAAGAAATAGATTTTTCACGAGTGAAATGGTGAAAGGTTAAGTCGGTCCCTGGATTTAAGAGATAATCTATCCAGCCTATCGATTACGACTGAGATTCTTAGATCAGACAGTTTTCTTATTAATATATATATATATATATATATATATATATATATATATATATATATATATATATATATATATATATATATATATATATATATATATATATATATATATATATATATATAACCATTCACCTCTACACACACACAGATAAGTGACGACAATTAGACGCACAAACGTGAAAAAACTATCTTAATGGATGTAATGATATGTTGGGACGAGCTGACCAACACATGTAAATAAAGTTTGTGTAAGTTTTCTTTATCATAAAGAACTACACAATAGCAATATTTTGAATATCATTCAAACACAAATAAACATAAGCTAATGAATTAATAAAATAGTTAGACTCAAAGGTGTAATCCTCCCTACATCAGTTGAGACAAGATCCCGTTAGGAGAAAGTTATTAACCCCCAAAGAGAGTCAAAGATTTATACGCTATGGTCTAGTATTTCCCTATGCCGTAAAGAACAGAGTTTATAAGTTAATCTATCCTGAAAAGGACAGCATTTAGCAAAACGTGCAAAAAAATACACAAAGTGAGTACATGGATTCTACAAGATATATATGAGAATTATTCATTCATCCTTCCGCTCTTCTCAGACAACCGTGGCAACGAGCATTCTTTCTTACCCAATACTTGTGTTGTATCTTCTGGAACAATCTTTAGGAAAAAAAACATACAAAGCAAATCCAGTGTTATTTTTGGCAAAGAGAACCCCAGCTCCTCAAAGATAGATTAAGTTTACTTCTCCCAGGAGCGTTCGCGTTGTTATTTTTATTTACGATTACTGTTTATGTTACATTTAATTTGTCGAGGTAAGAAATTTATCAGCTCTCACAGTGTCAATAGCTTGAGATTTCCAGTACATAGAAATGACAGGTTGGTAACTTCTCTCAGTATAAAAATTCTTTGTCACACCACAAATGGTCAAACGTCGGGAAATGTTAATGTTTGTTAGGTCGCCGCAACGGGCTGACTGTAAATGAAATTGGAAAAGAAATCTGGATCTATATGCTCAGTTACAAAGTCACTCTTAATGTTCTTTGGGTTGGTATTCTGTCTCTTTCTGTGTGTAAACACAACCTCAGACAGGTTTACCTTGAAGAAACCCAGATACTAATTAAATTGTTCTTTTGTATGGTCACTCTCAGATTTATATGGAAGCCGCTGGTAAGATTTAGGGTTTGACCCAATACTGTGTAAAGGAGAAAAAATACAAATACTTAACCATAATATAGTATTTTCAATCCTAAACCCGCGAAAAATATAATATTTATCCACTTCGGTTATTTAACTTTAAATTATAAACGACCAACTTAGAGCTTGTCTTATCGTTTAAAACTCCCGTGAAATAAATTCTAGTCATTTAAAAAAAAAACCAATAATCATATTGGGAGTAGAAAATGCCTTAGTTTTAACGCCCAGTTTGGCACTTTGCCACTTCACCCAATAGCCACTCTATGTCACGTGATGAGACCGGCTCGGAAGTATTGCTAATGAGACCGGTAAAAACGAGAGAGAGTTAGCAGCGAAGGGGGGCATTGAGTGACCAGCCGTTAGGCAGTTCAGATGTGTGTTTGGGCGTGTGTGGATAGCCCTAATGTGTATTCCTGTTATACATGGAAGTATACTACTGTATGGCATATTTAACATTCATAATTGTTCATGCAAATAAGTGACTATTATTATTATTATTAATCTAGATTATGTTCTAATTGCCTGACCACATCAATGGGTCTATTTTGAAGTTTCGTCATGTGTATTAAAGTTACAAACCGTCACTCAGTTATTATTACTTTCGTTGGAGAAAGAGATGTGTGCACAAAGTAAGTTAATACTAAGAGTTAATGTTTATTCGCCAGGTACGTAAAGAAAGAACCCTGGACATTACATTCCTATCCATATTGGATACACATAAACAGTCGTGCAAAAGCAAAAGGCAGGAATAAGCACGAAATAATAACCACTCCTTAACAGATGGGTAGCCAAGCCTTGTGCCTCGCGAATTTTTATGCCTGAATTAATTATGTGCACCAAGTTTATCTAAAATGCATTTGCATCAATTGAACTATAACGTGATTGAACATGAAACAGGAGTTCAGATGCACTTTTAATGCAACGTGTTTTAAGCTATTTTGAAGTGCTGCGCTGTATAACAATGACTTTTTGTTCGTGTAAATGAACTTTCGTGCAAACGAACCTTTTTGCAAACACTGCGGTGAAACCAGCAATCGGGCACATGACCTTCCCGTGCAAGCGAAACTTTTCGACGCACAGCGGCAAATTAGCCACGCCCCGTGGCCTTTAACGACAGCAGGAATTTAGGTCAACAAACACGCTCTTATTGATTTCTGTTTATCGAATATTTTAAAGACAAACGAAGTACTTATTTTTCCAAAAACATTGAAGGCTTTCAGGGACCAATACTTTGTACTAACATTTATAAATCTATAAAAGAAACATTATGGACCTTATTATTAAGAAATAAATAAAACAGTTCGACCAGACGACATATTATCACACAAGTTTTCAGAACTATAGTTTTTATTTTGGCTCAGTGTTCCTGATTCAAGCGAGACAGTATTAACAGCGTTACGTTACGCCGTGTTCAGACCAAAATACTTTAGTCTGTATTTTAATATACGTCTAGTTTCATTTTAACAGCTTGTTTAAAGCATCGTGTGCTTTCATAGCGTGCTCCATCTTTGCTATTTTTTTCTTTTATTCTATTCTATATGTTCAGTGTTACCAATTTTTTTTTTAGGTATCATTTTTTTTTTTCATTCATCTTCGGAAGTATGATGAAAGGTGATTTTCTATAGGTTTATGTGAGGTTTGCATTTAAGGAATTTTAGCACTTTGACGCATTCATACTGATAGTCCTTTTTTGCATTGCGAACATTTCATTTTTGTTTAGATGTGGCGTTAGGTATCACATTTTGTTATTGTTTCATATATATGTCTCACATTGTCAGTTGTTGTAATAGTGCTTTCTATACCTTCTTCTCCTTAGTTGTTAATGTGACGGTTGTTTCGTTTTAATTGTGAATTATTTGTAGTGTCTAATAGTTATTATTTTTTTTTACATGTTAATATAGAATATTGTTTTTGTTGTCTTATTTTAGTTAATTTTGATTTGTTTTTGTGTGTTTTGTATTTGAAAATATACCATCATCATTATCATTGACATCATTGCCTTCATCTTTTCATTGTACATTTGTCTGGACCCATTGATATACATGGCATAAATTTGCATTTTTTTTCTTTTATTATAACATGTATTGAGCACTGCAGTGTTCGTTAACAATATCACCATAATTTAACACATTTTAATTATGTCCTTGGTGGGTTTGTACGACTTACATAGGTATTGAGTTTTGTATTGTTCATCATTATAAATATCACTATATTTTGAACAGAAAGTAGTTTCTGGTTGGAAACCATGTCTTCGTTTCAGGACTTTATAGAAATTGGGATTAAATTTAATAAATCAGGAGCGGAACTAGAGGCGTTTGCTACTGCACAATTTGACAGCTATAATGCAAGAATTGAAAGACAGAATGAACGTGATTTAAAACGTCTTTAGTTAGAACATGATGAGAAGAAAAAGACACACGATTTGGAGAAGGACAAGTTAGAACAAAAGGAGAAATTGAAGAGAATGCAGATGGAAGAGAAAGAAAAAGATCTTGCACAAGCTCTTGCGCTAGAAAAACTAAAGATTGACGCTGAGCAAGAAAAACTAAAGATTGACGCTGAGCAAGAAAAATTAAGATTAGCTGCTGCAACTGCTCAGAAAGCAACTGATTTGGAGATAGAGAAATTGCGTATTCAGAAAGATATAGATGTTGCTGTCGCAGTAAGAAAAGTGGAGTTGGACGCTCCAAACACATCATCTAGTACACCTGTGACCAGAAACCGAATACGATTGCTTAATTTCAACCAATCCAATCGACTGCATCGATAGTTTCTTACAACGTTTTAAGCTCAAGGTCAGTGCGTTGAAGATCCCCAAGGGTCAATGGAGTGCAACATTATGCGATTTTTGAACAGCGGACGCTCTACAGGCTTATTTTGCTCTGGACAGCGGTAGTAGAAAAGACTACGATGTTGTCAAGGAGACAATGCTACGTAAATTTCAGCTTACGGAAGCAGGAATCCGTGATAAATTTCATTCCTGTCTGCCTAGCAGGAAAGCTGACTTTGGAGAATTTATCTCATTAATAAAATTATATTCTAAAAGATGGATAGAATTGTCCGGAATTGATAAGACCTTCACTGGCTTACTTGATCTAATGTTACGTGACAAGGTGTTGTCGGCATGTAGCACCGATCTTGCCTCATTTTTTCAAGAAAGAAAACCGAAAGACCTTGAGGCAATGGAGATACTTGGGAGACAAAATATGGCAGCTCACCCAGATAAAGAGGTTCACAAACCAACTATAAAGGCCGCACTCCTAGTATGTGTGGCTCGTCATGACTTTAGAGATGGTGGTCATAGACCTCGATCACAAAGTGTGGACAGCAGAGTAAGGCAAAGCTATAGATCCAACTACCGGGGAAAATATAACTTCCCAAGGCAGAGGTCACCATCTAACTTCTCACAGAGGCGAGACTATGGTTATTCAAACCAAGGTCAGTGGCGGCACAATTCTAGTTGTGGTGAGGAAATACATCACAAACGGATGGATCATAGACCCGCACAAGACAGTGCATCCTACAGTGGTAATAGGAATAATGGCAGATGTTGGTCATGTGCTAGGAATAGACCTTACAAGAAATACTATGGAAACAGTACTAACAAACACTGTGGGCATAATGACAATAGCAATCATGATAAGAGTAATGCATGAGTAACTGCAAAGAAGAATGATGAGAAGGGAGCCGACCATGCCAATGCATGTATTGTTAGCTCACTTAATGATGAAAATTGTTATGGGTGCAAATCTTTATTCCAACCTGGTTCACAGCCCAGATTAATTTGCGGGCATGCTTTACCCGCTATGTCATCTTGTGAGAACGTGGGACGCCTCACATTATATACTGGCTTCCTGTATAACAGGCATGTAAGTGTCCTTCGTGATTCTGGCTGTACCACTGTCGAAGTCCGTAGATCGTTAATTGATGAATCTGCCTTTACTGGTAAAACAGTGAAGTGCATAACATTTGGTGGGAGTATCGAGTGTTACGCAGTGGCAGAAATAGATATTGCCACACCCTTCTTTACAGGTAAGGTAAGGGCATGGGTCCTTGACCAACCAGTATCAGACGTTATTCTTGGTAATATACCAGGTATTAAGGATTGCTCTCCAGAGGAGATACATGAATGGGTTGAATCTCACCCAATGTTCGCTAACGCTGTGGTCACTAGGGCCCAGCATGCTGCTGAATCCAAGGCAGAGCCAGCTATACCATTTAGTGAGAGAGCATCTCTTCCGAATGTTCATAATGTTTTCCCCCAGTCGTTCGCGACCAAACAGCGCGAAGATGTTGCTTTGCAACCATTGTTTTCTCTAGCAGAGAGCAAGCATGTGAAGAAGACAAAAACTTTACGTTATTTATTTGAATTTAAAAACTCAGTACTGGCTAGATGCTTTGACAACTATGTTTTAGTCAGGAGACAGGTAGTTATTCCAAAGAGTTTTAGACCTATTGTATTGAATACTGCCCATGACTCGCTTTTAGCTGGTCATATGGGGATTAAGCGTACTCTGTTTCATATCACCTCAAATATTTATTGGCCCTGTGTTAACAGAGACGTAAAGCTATACTGCAGGTCATGTACAACTTGTCAAAAGGTAGCACGTAGGGGCAAGCACCACGCTGCACCCTTACAAGTCACTGATGTGCCATTACGGCCTTTCACCAAGCTTGCAATTGACATAGTTGGTCCTATGTCAGTCATGTCAGACAGAGGATATCGATATATCCTAACGTGTATAGACTTATGTACACGTTGGCCGGAGGCCATACCATTGAAGACTATCACCTCAGCAGCTGTCGCTGATGCTTTATTTGTTATTTTTTGTCGCATAGGATTTCCTGATGAAATACTATCAGATCGTGGTACTCAATTTATGTCTCAAATGATGAAAGATATTGAGAACATGTTAGCAATTAATCATTCGTTCACAAGCCCATACCATCCGGAAAGCAATGGCGTTTGCGAGCGTTTCAATGGTTCGTTGAAGCAGTTGTTAGGCAAAGTCACCGAGACATGTCCTCGTGACTGGGACCGAATGTTACCAGCAGTCTTATTTGCTTACAGAGAAGTGCCCAATGAGAGCACTGGCTTTTCGCCATTTGAGTTGGTATATGGTGCCAACCCTAGAGGTCCTATGCACATACTCAAGGATTTGATGTTGGTATCAGTGGAGGATGTTACTGTCCGCATCAGCTATGAACTGGTCACTGATCTCAGACAACGCCTTGTAGATGCATGTACTTATGCATCAGGTATGATACGTAATGCTTCACAAAGGTCGAGATTGCGCAGCAACCAATCTCGAAAATTACGTTCGTTCCTACCAGGAGAACAAGTATGGCTACTTCTTCCGACCAAGGAAAATAAACTGCTAATTTCCTTGCAGGGCCCTTTTATGGTGGTTGAGAAGAAAACTGATATAGATTATGCCATTGACATAAGGGGCAAAGTTAAAACATTTCACATTAATATGTTAAAATTGTATGTGGAGCAACCTGCAGAGTTAGAACCTATCTTGGACAGTATTTCTGATGAACCGGTTCGACAGACTTTGTCAGCTGTTGTGGAATCTAATGATTCTACAGCGAGCGATATTTCTTTTAATTTTCCTCTGCTGCCTTTAACATCTTCCGAATCTTGGAGAGATGTAACTGTATCAGGTGATTTAGATTCTAGTTATCGAGAACAGGCTCTTGCTGTTTTAGAATCTTCCTCAGATGTGCTGACTGAACTTCCAGGTCGCACTGATGTTATCTCTCATGATATTACATTGACTGATGATCACCCTATAAAACTCAGACCGTATACTATACCCTTACACTACAGATCTCAGGTGGATAGTGAACTTAAGGATATGCTACGCATGGGCATCATTTCTCCTTCTGAATCATCCTATTCTTTTCCTATGGTTCTAGTTAGAAAGAAGGACAAATCTCTTCGCATCTGCATTGATTTTAGACGTCTTAACAGTGTCACTCTCACAGATGCTGAGCCTATGCCTGTTTTGGAGGATCTCGTATCACAACTATCCCAGGCTACATAATTTAGCAAACTAGATCTTTCCAAGGGATATTGGCAGATCCCTTTAACTGATAAAGCCAAACCACTAACCGCATTTATGACTCCATATGGTTTATTCCAATAGAATTATATGTGTTTTGGCCTTGTCAATGCTCCCGCGACTTTTGTGCGCATGATGCGGAGACTCTTAGGAGATAGGTCTGATGTCATCACATATATAGACGACATCTGTTTATTCCATAGTTCTTGGCAAGAACATATCACAGGATTAAAATCTTTATTAATGCTACTCAGAAAGCATTGTTTGACAGTTAGACCTTCAAAGGTTCAGATTGGTTGTCGAGAAATTTCATTTCTTGGTCACCGTGTTGGTAACCACATGTTATACCCTGATGAGCACACTGTCAAACGCATATTAGAATTAGATATCCCTCGGACAAAGAAACAGGTTAGGAGCATGTTAGGACTCATTAACTTCTATCACAAGTTCATTCCGAACTTTTCTTCTATTTCTTCTGTCCTGTCATCTTTGACTAAAAAGGGAGCTCCTAATAAAATTGTTTGGTCCGATACTTGCAGTGGAGCTTTGAACAAAATTAAAACTGTATTTTCCAAGGCACCTATTTTGGTGTTACCTAATATCACTATGCCATTTCTTCTGAGGACTGATGCTTCTCAGACTGGCATTGGTGGTTGCCTGTTGCAATGGTTCAATGATACTCCACATCCATGCTTGTATGTAAGCAGGAAGTTGCTACCAGCAGAAACTCGGTATTCCACCAGTGAAAGATAACTTTTGTCCATCATGTGGTGTATAAGCAAGTTATCACGCTATTTACTTGGTGCACACTTCTACCTCCAGACGGATCACCGTCCACTAACATCCCTAAATCAAAAAACTACGACAAACAGTAGATTACACAGATGGTTCTTGCTTATCCAAGAATATAGATATACAATTGTCCCCATCAAGGGATCAGAAAACTTTCTGGCAGACTTATTGTCAAGGAATGTAACTGGAAAGTGAAATTGTTTGTGCCAGATGATGACATTGTCTGATCTTGTTTTGTTTTTCAGGTGATATATTATTGAAACATTCATGTTACGACTTTAACTGCATTTTTTTGAAAGATTGGATTACATTTTGTCTAAACTGTTTAAATGTATCCGTTTTCATGTCATTTCGTACTACAATTACTATTTCATATATATTATTCTAAGCAGTATGATTTTTCTTTCCTAATGGATTAATAATTCTTATGCTAACCACCCACTGTTCTCAAGCGAAAACCCTTGGTTTCGCTCGGGAACAGGGGGGCAATGTTGGAAGTAGAAAATGTCTTAGTTTTAACGCCCAGTTTGGCACTTTGCCACTTCACCCAATAGCCACTCTATGTCACGTGATGAGACCGGCTGGGAAGTATTGCTAATGAGACAGGTAAAAACGAGAGAGAGTTAGCAGCGAAGGGAGGCATTGAGTGACCAGCCGTTAGGCGGTTCAGATGTGTGTTTGGGCGTGTGTGGATAGCCGTAATGTATATTCCTGTTTTACATGGAAGTATACTACTGTATGGCATATTTAACATTCATAATTGTTCATGCAAATGAGTGACTATTATTATTATTATTATTATTAATCTGGATTATGTTCTAATTGCCTGACCACATCATTGGGTCTATTTTGAAGTTTCGTCATGTGTATTAAAGTTACAAACCGTCACTCAGTTATTATTACTTTCGTTGGAGAAAGAGATGTATGCACAAAGTAAGTTAATACTAAGAGTTAATGTTTATTCGCCAGGTACGTAAAGAAAGAACCCTGGACATTACATTCCTATCCATATTGGATACACATAAACAGTCGTGCAAAAGCAAAAGGCAGGAATAAGCACGAAATAATAACCACCCCTTAACACATCATAAATTAGAAATAATTATTTCTTTCGTCAATACTCATAATGAACAGTGCATTTACTAGTCGGTTAAAATATTCTCTGACTGGTTACTAGCAATTAATAAAATTTGTTTTATAGCTGGCATAGTTTAGCTAGTAATTATTATTTGTTCTGCTAGCCACTGTAACACAGTAAATCCTAGAGAAATATAAATGACGGACCTATCTAGTAAATTACTCTGCACAGAAAAAAAACTTGTAAAATATAATTACCTTCACACAAACTTTTAAGACTATCTACAACGAAAAACTAAGAAACTTCACTAATACAAGGGATTCTAGAAATCGAAGCTAGATGTCTTTAAAATCTGTGGAGTACTGAAAAATGGATTTTAGAAGCTGGAGAATATATATTAAATTTCCAGAACTTTGCTCGTACTTGCTAGATATGACACCTTCACTCAGATCTCGGGCTTTTCCTCGTGCGATCTGCGAATCTGAGGAATTTTTCACGCCTTTTACCGCTTGCAGACTCTGCAATCGAGCGAAATCGAGCGAAGCCCGTCCTTTGATCTTGCGATTCTCACCGTGTTTAATTACCTTTCAACGAACGGATTCAGGGAAAGGTAATAGAAATTGTCTCCCCTTTGTTCCAAAATTATATGCTCCTACTACGCGTTCCGTCTCTCTCTGTTTGATCCTATTACGACGATTTTCAATCGCTGGCGTTTAAATTACAGGTGACCGGCTCTACGTTAGCTAATAGGTCTGTTGGTAAACATTCATCAAAGGAAATAGAAAACAGAAATAAATTAGGCGTGCTAAATTAGAAAAAGAGACGGATTTCTGATTGTAGGAGGGTTGTATGTTAACAAAACGTGCGTAGATGAAAGCTAGGTAAAAGAAAAGTGTAGATAATGAAATAGATATATGATAGCTGTTATCATAATATGTCACAGACGTCCCCGCATGAAATCATTTTCATGTCTACGTTATGGAAATAGATTTCCTATTTCAGTAGCTTTCGGGTGACTGTTTTCTTTACTCTCATCTTTCCCCTCCGTCTCTGTCCAATTCCTACTCATGAAATATGCTCCTACGTTTTCTTTCTCCGGAATGTATTTCGTGTGCGATTGAAAGAATGTCGCCGAGTTTGACATCGTTGAAAGATTCCGTGTGTTTGCAGTGGAAATTCCCTGCCACTATTGTCATCTTCGTCATCCTCGGTGGCTATGGCGACCGCCAGGAGATGTTCGGAGGACGGCACCGGTCTTTCCAAGTATTTCTTTAACAGATTTACATGGTAGACCTTCTCCTTTCCTTTAATAGAGATCTGATAGTTAGCCATGGAGATCTTTTTAAGGACGGTAAACGGCCCTTGCCATCCGATACGTAGTTTGTTGTTCCCGGTTGGGAGTAGCAACAAAACTTTCCTCCTGGGTGCAATTCTCTTTCTTTCGCAGCTTTCCTGTATCGGTTAGCGTGCTTTGCGCATGCTCGCTTAAAGTTGGTCGTTGCTAGGTCCCATCCTAGTTTTAACCTTTCCTTTAATTCAGACACATATTTACTGGCTGAGACGACTGTCACATCAGCCTTCTGGTCTGTCAGGGACCGAAGTAAGGCTTCAAGCGGCCCCTTGATAGGCCTGCCGAATAGAAGAGTAGCTGGGGGAAATCCTGTAGAGGTATGTGGGGCTTCCCTGTAGGCGAATAAAGCTGCAGGAATACGAAGGTCCCAATCTTCAGGTTTCTCTTGTCCCAGTTTACTTAACATCATGTTGAGGCTTCCGTTGAGACGTTCTACTAACCCACTTCCGGCCGGATTATAAAGGCTTGTGTAGATGTGCTGGTTCCTCAAGATCTCAACGATCCCATGCATCAACAGGCTACTGTATGGGGATCCGTTATCCGTCAAAACTTGTTGAGGGAATCCCAACCGTGTAAATATCTGCACCAGGGCTTCTGCGACATGCTTGGAATCCGTGCATTTTAGCGGTATAGCTTCTGCTAACATAGTGCAAGTGTCGACTAAGGTCAGGATGAACCTGTTCCTTCTTTTAGTCCTTTGTAAGGGTCCTAAAATGTCGATCACAACCAGTTCAAATGGTGTTCCCACTATTAGCATTTGACCCATGGAAACTGGGGGTGTCCGTTGCTTGGGTGCCACCCATTGGCACTTGGCGCAGGATTTCTCGTACCTGATAATATCAGAGTTAATTCCTGGCCACCAACAGTGAATCTGTATTCGCTGATTTGTGGCGTTCTCTCCCATATGTCAGCTAAAGGGAAGAGAGTGCCTCATTTCTAAGATTTGGCTTCTGTACTGTTTCGGTACTAGGAACTGGTTATGCCCTTGTTCAGGGTTGCCCGTTCTACGAAAAAGTACCCCATCCTTAGACAAAATGTCCCCGTTGTGTCTGGGGTCCTTAGCCATGGGCAGTTTCCTAAAGCAGGGCTCCAAGGTAGGGTCCTGTTGTTGCGCCTCTTTAAGTTCCTCAGGTAACAAATTTGGCGCAGGCTTCCGTTCCTTCTTGGTTTGCCATCTTATGGTTACTGCTGCCACAATTGGCTTTTCCGGTTTCCCAATAAGCACATATCTACCCGCCAAGTATGACTGGGTAGATCGGGTCATCCATAACAGCCGCTTTGATCACACCTCTGACAAAATCAGAGTGTATCTTGACCAATGCGATGGGAAGCGAAATGGATGCATCTTCTTTGAAAACTCCACATAGTTTGGCGGTTTCTTCTGTCTCTTGACCGGGTTTGACCAAGTGCCTGGCAACAATGCAATCAAAAGAAAGCCCCGTGTCAAAAAGACAGTAAGTTGAATTCCCGTTCAAAATAACAGTACCTCGCGTAGAGGGCCTCTCCCCCTCAGGTTGAGAATCACTGACAATAATTCTTCCTTGCGAGACTGTTTGCAAGCATCTGATGCGTTTAGGCTCGGTGTGCTCGCTCTGATCATATGTCCCGTGCGCAGGGTTCTTTCCCTTGTCACCCTGTCCTTTCTGGCCGCGCTGCCATGTAGAACGGTTGGGTTGATCAGAATTGTTATTGTTGGTGGGGTAAATGTTTTTATAGAACTTAGATCTTTTAGGAAGGGGATTCTGGGGTCCAGATTCTCTGTGGTTATGTTAGTGAGAAGAATGGGAAGACTGCTCTAGATTATTCTTCCAAGAAGGGTATTCTGTCGGTTTACGTTTTGTTGCCAGCAGTTTGGCCAGCGCATTATGATATCGCTCAGTCTTTTCCAAAATGTCTCCCAGCTTTTCTGCGCCATTGCTCAGCCAGAAATCTACGGGTGTCACTTGACAAAGTGTTCTTTATTTGTTCGGTTATAACGAACTCCTCAAGTCCTTCATAGGTAGAGGCGAGCTGCGAAAGCTCCAGGCACGTTGTCAAGTATCTCTTCAGACGAGAGGAGAACTGCTGAAAAGTTCAGAGCTCTCCTTTCTGCTGTTACGGAACAGTTGCAAAAATTTGCTCGCGTTCATTTCAAACCGCTCAAGTAAAGCTTTCTTCAACACGTCGTAATTGTCTTGTTGGCTGCTTTCCAGTTTTGCGTACGCATCATACGCATACCCTTTTAAAGCCTGAGAAAATTTCAAACACCAACGCGACCTCTCTAAACCGTACAGATTTGCCATTTTCTCAAATTTTTCTAGATACGTGTCAATCTTCTCATTAGGACATGGGAAAGATTCTATAGCAAAAGTCATTGCGGTTAGTTGAGGAGATTGAGTGTTAGAAGGATCAGTTAGCTGTGATTGACGTAGAGAGTCACCAATACTGGAGGTAGAGGCAGCCCCCACGACTTTGGACTTCTAGAGCCTTAAGCGCCAGTTCGTGCTGTCTCTCTTTCTCTCTTTCCTCATGCTGTCTCTCCTTCTCTCTTTCCTCATGCTGTCTCTCCTTCTCTCTTTCCTCATGCTGTCTCTCCTTCTCTCTTTCGTTCGCCCTGCGAATTTTCATTTCCTCCTCAATCTTCTTCTGCTGTAATACACGGTCTTTCGCTTCTTTCTTCTCCGCATCATATCTGTCAAGTTCGTCCCTGACAAAAGCTTTCGCTTCTTCTCCTTCCAATCCCTCTTCCCTTGATTCCTCTCTGAGCATCTGCCTAAGCTTTGCCCGCTCTGCCATTGCAAATAGCTTACTATGACTTACCCGAGAAAGAAGTAAGAAAAAGGATACACTGGTTCCCTACCACTTACGAGAAAATACAAAACCAAAAAAAGGATATATTGTTATTTAACTGGGATACCTCCTCCTTATAATTAGTTATCTAACTATCGCTGCTATTAACTGGCAATTAAGGCTCCTAATACAGACGACTACGTTAAATAAATGGTAGTTCAGATTAATCAACTAACACAAAATCTAAGTTACTACCGTGGAAACAAAAAAAGAATTATATTGCAAAAATTTTAATGAGAAAAAAAATTCCCTTAATTTTTTAGTCCACTATCAAGTCACCCCTGAAGTCAGTTAGGGTAAGGGAGGCAATTAACTGGACGTAATAGTCCGAACGCTCTCCTTCGCTTAGCTCAAACACCTTCTGCTTAAAAAAAACCTGTGATTGTTACACAATCACACACTACCAGCGGCTTTGTATTATAAAATCAATACATAACGTAACTCCGACAAAAATCACCCTTTAAATCTAATTGTATATACTCAACAATGCTGTGGAAAAAACAATTAATATCTCTGTGTGGTCAGCAAGCCAATAAACAGATCGTTTGTCTAGGGGATAATTATTTTTAATGTTACTTAATCTCACGAGACAATCACATTCTTGCTCTATCTAGTCTAAAGAAAATATTATCCTACAGACGAGCCGACATTTGTCGTGCTTGCTCAGAATTAGAGTTCAATTCCCGGAAAACGAGCTCTCATTTGTCGCAGATTTTTCGGATCGGTATTTAAGATCAATTATGGTCCAGTCTGAATAGAACTAGAACAGGTGATAGCTCAGTGGGAGATAAAGTAAAGAAATAGATTTTTTCACGAGTGAAATGGTGAAAGGTAAAGATTGTCCCTGGATTTGAAATATAATCTATCCAACCTATCGATTACGACTGAGATTCTTTGATCAGACAGTTTTCATATATATATATATATATATATATATATATATATATATATATATATATATATATATATATATATATATATATATATATATATATATATATTTAACCACTCACCTCTACACACACAGATAAGTGACGACAATTAGACGCACAAACGGGAAAAAAACTATCTTAATTGATGTAGGGATATGTTGGGACGAGCTGACCAACACATGTAAATAAAGTTTATGTAAATTTTATTTATCATAAAAAAACTTCACAACAGCAATATTTTGAATATCATTCAAATACAAATAAACATAAGTTAATGAATTAATTAAAGAGTTAGACTCATAGGTGTAATCCTCCCTCCCTCTGTTGAGACAAGATCCCGTTAGGAGAAAGTTATTAACCCCAAAGAGAGTCAAAGATTTATACGCTATGGTCTAGTATTTCCCTCTACCGTAAAGAACAGAGTTTATAAGTTAATTTATTCTGAAAGGGACAGCATTTAGCAAAACTTGCATAAAAAATACACAAAGTGAGTACATGGATTCTACAAGATATATATGAGAATTATTCATTCATCCTTCCGCTCTTCTCAGACAACCGTGGCCACGAGCATTCTTTCTTACCTAATACTTGTGTTGTATCTTCTGGAACAATCTTTAGGAAAAAATACACACACAGCAAATCCAGTGTTATTTTTGGCAAAGAGAACCCCTGCTCCTCAAAGATAGATTAACTTCACTTATCCGGGGAGCGTTCGCGTTGTTATTTTTATTTAGGATTCATTTTTATGCCACATTTAATTTGTCCAGGTAAGAAATTTATTAGCTCTTACAGTGTCAATAGCTTGAGATTTCCAGTACATAGAAATGATAGGTTGGTAACTTCTCTCAGTATAAAAGTTCTTTGTCACACCACAAATGGTCAAACGTCGGGAAATGTTAATGTTTGTTAGGTCGCCGCAACGGGCTGACTGTAAATGAAATTGGAAAAGAAATCTGGATCTATATGCCCTGTTACAAAGTCACTCGTAATATTCTTTGGTTAGGTATTCTGTCTCTTTCTGGGTGTAAACACAACCTCAAACAGGTTTACCTTGAAGAAACCCAGATACTAATTAAATTGTTCTTTTGTATGATTACTCTCAGATTTATATGGAAGCCGCCGGTAAGGTTTAGGGTTTGACCCAATACTGTGTAAAGGAGAAAAAATACAAATACTTAACCATAATATAGTATTCTCAGTCCTAAACCCACGTAAAATATAGTATTTATCCACTTCGGTTATTTAACTTTAAATTTTAAACTACAAGCTTGTCTTATCGTTTAAAACTCCCGTAAAATAAATTCGTCATTTTTTAAAAAAACTAATCATCATGAATTAGAAATAATTATTTATTTCGTCAATACTCATAATGAACAGTGCATTTACAAGTCGGTTAAAATATTCTCTGACTGGTTACTAGCAATTAATAAAATGTATTTTATAGCTGGCATAGTTTAGCTAGAAATTATTATTTGTTCTGCTAGCCACTGTAACACAGTAAAACCTAGAGAAATATAAATGATAGACCTATCTAGTAAATTACTCTGCACAGAAAAAAACTTGTAAAATATAATTACCTTCACACAAACTTTTAAGACTATCTACAACGACAAAACTAAGAAACTTCACTAATACAAGGGATTCTAGAAATCAAAGCTAGATGTCTTTAAAATCTGTGGAATACTGAATAATGGATTTTAGAAGCTGGAGAATATATATTAAATTTCCAGAACTTCGCTCGTACTTGCTAGATATGACACCTTCACTCAGATCTCGGGCTTTTCCTCGTGCGATCTGCGAATCTGAGGAATTTTTCACGCTTTTTATCGCTTGCAGACTCTGCAATCGAGCGAAATCGAGCGAAGCCCGTCCTTTGATCTTGCGATTCTCACCGTGTTTAATTACCTTTTAACGAACGGATTCAGGGAAGAGTAATAGAAATTGTCTCCCCTTTGTTCCAAAATTATCTGCGCCTACTACGCGTTCCGTCTCTCTCTCTCTGTTTGATCCTATTACAACGATATTCAATCGCTGGCGTTTAAGATAAAGGTAACCGGCTCTACGTTAGCTAATATGTCTGCTGGTAAACATTCATCAAATGAAATAGAGAACAGAAATAAATTAAGCGTGCTAAATTAGAAAAAGAGATAGATCTCTGATTGTAGGAGGGTTTTGTGTTAACAAAACGTGCGTAGATGAAAGCTGGGTAAAAGATAAGTGTAGATAATGAAATAGAGCTATTATCATAATATGTCACACCCGTATTTTCTCTCATACTGAAAGCACGACTCTGGTTTCATGTTGTTATTTTGCTTGGTCTAGCCTGGGAAGAGATAACATATAAATCCAACTGAGAGCAGACTGTAAAGGTTACGATGCACAGACAATGTACCGAGTGGTACTCAAAAGGTTAAAAACAAAAAAATAGAAACAACACAAACATCTTTAGAAGCTTCAAAAATTATGTTTAAGTAAGTGGTTAAAATATAAGGTAGTCCCATGGTAGATACTGCCGTAGGGGAATGAAGCGTTAGATCTATCTATCTATCCATCCATTCATCAATCAGTCCATCCATCCATACATCCATCCATCTATCTACATCCAACCACCTATCTATCTATCTATCTATCTATCTATCTATCTATCTATCTATCTATCTATCTATCTATCTATCTATCTATCTATCTATCTATCTATCTGTCTGTCTGTCTGTCTGTCTGTCTGCTTGCCTATCTACCTGTCTGTCTAACAGTCTATTTCTCACTTTCTCACTTCCTCTCACTTTAACATTGGGCACGAGTGACTCGTTAAATTACGGAAAACATCGTTTGGTTACGGAAAACATAATGCCTAGGAATTTTATGGAGCAAGGTAACGGCAGTTATCAATGAGATACGTTTGTTCAGACTTCACATCGAGTCACAGTAGTTTATTTTTTGTTTTATCGCATGTGTTCTGTGTACTAGTTTAAATTTAGTGGCACGGGTAAGGGAAAATTTAATATTTTCTTCATTTGTGAAAATTATAAGATATATCGTATTCATTCATTCATAACCCTACACTCCCAAAGGAGCATAGGCCTTCAACAAACACATGCCAAGTTACGGCATGAATGAAAACCTTCATAGAAGCCTCGGATCTTCAAGAACTGGTGTGGATCTATTGTCCTGGTCATGCAGGAGTACGTACGTGGCTATGAAAGAGCTGATAGACTAGCTTCAAGAGCATCAATGGTAGGTGCATTGGATATGGGCAAGGAAGAGATACTGAGGACAATTAATGATCGCCTATAAGAGAATGGGAGCCACGGTAGCACAGTGGTTAGTGCACTGGCTTCCTAGTTCGGTGGTCCGTAGTTCGATTCCCAGTTTAGGTGGGATTGTTTAGACCTCAAACGGCTTTGGGGTCGACCCAGCCTCATAAATTGGGTACAAGAGCAGCTCTGGGAAGGTTAAGGCGGCCGGAGTGATGCTGACCACATCACCCCTAGTTTGCCGATGGTCGAGAAAATATAGGCCTAACACCATATTCCCAATATGCTCATTGGGCGTATAACGGGATCCTTTACCTTTTTTTTATTATTATAGAATGACACTACAATCGATGAATCGTCAAGGCTAAAACTGCTGAAGTTTGGCATTAGGTGTAAGACTGGCAGGGATGAACGAATTAGAGGATGCATCACAGATATACACAACCAGCGCAAACAGGAACAATTAGCATTCATACCCTTCTACGTTTTACTGAGGGAGACTGAGCACCTATGGGTTTGCTCGGAGTGCAATTATGTCGATTCTGATCAACAAAAGCAATTACAATCATTCATTCAGATTCCCCAAGGAGCATAGACCTTTAAAAAAACGTATGCCACGTGATCCTGTCACATGTCATCAGCTAAAGGTCTAATGTCCATGTCATGCTCACCCATTTTTATTTCTGTTTCTAGTTTTCTTCTCCAGACGATTCTCTCGCCCTGTGGATTTCACAGCACGGACTGTCTGATAATAGTATTGCCAGATTTTCTTGGGGTGTGTCCTATTCATCGCCAGCATTTCCGTCTCATCTCTTGTTAGATTGGTACTGATCTGGTTCTTGTCATCATTGGTGACCTTGTTGCATCATGTCGAAACTTCTATTTTACACGAGCCCCCGTTGTAATATGGAAGAAAATTTTATAAATAAATACAGAGTGATTGAAAAGTCACTTCCTATTTTTACATATTTATATTTTCATCACTGGCAGATCTAGGAATTGTCTTAGGGAGGGTCAGTACATCGGAATGACAAGATCACCCCTCCCCCCGCTCCTAATTTACACATATTTTTAGACAATTAAAAACAATAACGAATTTTGACACACACAAAAATGTACAACTTGGTAGTTTTATTACACAGTCACTCAAAAATATTCATTTTTAATTTTTGTTAAAGTAACTATTTATAACACGATTACATAACATTAAAGTACAACTACAAATACACAAAATGTTATAAAAATGAATTCATATTTTGTATTATAGCATAACATTTTTATCTGGTATTGACCGCCCGACACATACATTATTCCCCTCTTGTCACAAAGTCCTACGCTTTTGCGGCTCGAGTGACGTCCCGTTGTGTCGCCGGCCTGCCGCTGTGTTTTGTCTCATTGTTGTATGCCGGCTTCCTTTATTTTCTTTCATTGTCTCGCCACTTAGAATTACTCGCAAGCTACGTTCGTAACCTTTAGGGTACCTACCATTGTCCAGTACCAGGCATGTTTTAGTTCGTCCGTCGTCCGACCTAACTATTACTTGTATTTAAGTCCCAATTAGGGAAAAAATACTGGAGGGGTTGATATGTAATAAAGGTGTCCCAAGGGAGAGGCGATCGCTCCGTCGCCACCCCCTTGGATCCACCAGTGAATTATCAATGTATCCATTAGATAAACACGAAACAAATGACCAATCAGTGAGCAATAACTGTCATTTGACAAATAAGTTTCATTTTTTAAATTGTATTTAATTCCCAGAAACATATTAAAACAATATAACATCTACAAAGGCCAATAAACTAAGATTGTATCAGAGAGCTAATAAATTATGTGCATACACGATCCTTGTCTCACGCTGAGTTGTACTTGTTAATGCGACATCGTATGTTATATTGTAAACTTACATACGTAGTCGTTCCTCTTCTACCCGCGGGTGTGGAGATATGCCAGAGTAAGCGCCATACTATCATATCTGCTGTCTTCCTCCTGGCCTGGTTCAAATCTAGTTCTCAGTCCTTCAGAGATTGTCTAATGCTGTCCTCTCAGCGGACTCTGGGTCTTCCTAGAGATCCAGATCCCTGGTTCTTTGTGTGATAAAATGGCAGTTCATTGACTTTATTTAGTCGTTTGTTTCATAATAAATTAGATGGAATGAGAGGACACCACTGCAGTAGCCAATATGAATAAAAACCTGGATAAAATTGCAGGGGTCGTTTGTAGACATTTATTTTACATGGTGGGTTTACTAGTTTTATATACACCTTCGTACTCGTTTCTTACGACATGACCAGTAGATGCGGTAATCTTATTTGTTTCTGTGTCTCAGTACGGACCCCCGGATCTACACTGGGTACATTCTTTTGACCTGGGGTTAAATAAATCTTTACCGGCGCTATTTAAGGAGAAAAAGACAAGTGACGTGCATCTGTAGAATCACTTGAAGGAGAAATGAAAAGATGTACTTCTGCAAATATGCAGGTCACAAAAATACATAAAAACATGGTGGACACGACAGCAATAATTTCTGTATTGAAAATTTGAAATAGCTTCACGAGTGAAGTCAAGACAGTTTGTGACGTCTTGATCTTTGATGCAGATACAGAAACAAGAGGGTAGCAGAGAATCCATGCTACAAGAAGAAAAATAAATATTACCAGCTTAACTGAAGTAAACAAGTGGTAATCATATAACTCTGTACAGGCCACAGCCGATTGGGATACTATTTAATTCAACAAGCTAAAGATAGGAACTGCTCATAACCCTCCACTCACAAAGGAGCATAGGCCTTCAACAAACACATGCCAAGTCCTCGTGTCACGTGCCATCATCTCAAGTTCTTTCCACGTTCTCCTTATCATTTTCACTTCTGTTTCCCGCTCTCTTCTCCATGTGCTTCTTGGTCTACCTCTGCTTCTCTTGCCCTGGGGGTTCCAGAACAAGGACTGCCTTGTAATGCTGTCACCGGGTTTCCTATCCATCGCCATCGTCTTCTTCTCATCTCTTGTTCCACTGGCACTTGTCTAGTTCTTGTCATCAGTTCCACGTTGGTAACCTTGTCATACCATTTTAATCCCTTTATTCTACGCAAGCACCCATTAATGAAAGTCTGTAGATTTTTGGTTGTTGTCTTTGTTGTTCTCCATGTCTCAGAGCCATACAATAGGACTGACTTCACATTTGAGTTGAAGATTCTTATTTTCGTGTTGGATCCGATTTCTCTTGATCTCCATATATTTCCCAATGCGATGAAAGCTCCTCTTGCTTTTTGTATTCTTAGTTTGATATCACTGTCTGTCCCTCCAACTTTGTCTATATTGCTGCCAAGATATGTGTACGATTCTACATCTTGTATTGGTTTTTCTTCAAGTTCAACCCTGTTATCATTACCTGCATTTATTCTCATTATTTTTATCTTTTCCCTGTGTATTTTCAGACCCAATTACCGTGACCTCTCATCGAGTGTTTTCAATTTGTCCTGCATCTGATGGCGGTTATGGGACAGAAGAGCCAAGTCATCAGCAAAATCCAGATCATCCAACGGCTTAGTCAGAGTCCACTGGATTCCATTTCTGTTGTGTGTTGTTGATGTTCTCGTAACCCAGTCTATTGCTAGTAAGAAATGAAATGGAGACAAGAGGCATCCCTGTCGCACTCCTGTTCTTATCCCAAACGGTTCTGTAAGATATCCTTCGTGAGGAACTCTGCATGTCATGTTTTCATATGTTTTCTTTATTAAATTAATCATCTTCAGAGGAACTCCACAATGCCTCATCAATTTCCAAAGTGATTATCTGTCTACACTGTCAAATGCCTTTTCGTAGTCCACAAATCCGATGTATAGTGATGAATTCCATTCCAGACTCCACAACCCTGCTTATATCCGCATCACCATTTTCATTTTCGCAACTTACAGAGAATGGAGTCACCATTGCAACTGATCACCATTAGCAGGAATCTTGTACCAAGCAGTGACATTTGTTTGCAGCAGGGGTTTTTGTGGCCTATTGCTTTACATGATGATGTTGTCTGGTATTGTATGATGGTGTTATTACTACATGTAACTTGTATGAGGCCAGCTGTGAAGGCTCCTGAGATAAAATGTAGTTGAGAATTATCAGAAGGCCTTTCTTGCTACCACTACGACCTCACACTTAATTTTTTTTTTCTTAATGAATGTGGCTACGTAAAGTGTCTAGGGTAATGATGTGTAATGGGTGTGTTAGTTATAAATACACCCACAGACATTTAAGAAGACTAATAAGATTAACAGTGTTAAAATACACTGAACTAACTCACGTGTATAAAGTTTTTGATATAATTATATTACATTTATTGGTTCTGGATCAAGTTTTATGTGACCAGAACTTGTTTTAAAAGAAGGATTGAAAATTTATGAAAAAAAAATGCATGGAATGTTACATAATAAATGCAAGAGCGTACCTATTTAAGTACTAGACTAGTTAGTTTTATTAAAAAAAGTTCGAGTAGTCATCTCTTTGGGAGGATATTTACTGTTTGTGCTGTTGGGGTGGCCTCATCACACCTGTCTATATTGACTACACAATGTCCAGAAAATGGTGGGAATTTTTACGGGGATATTAGTCACTACCAATAGTTGGTGAATGTCCAGCAGACCAGAGGCTCACTCATCTTTTTGTAGCTCTGGTGCTGAAAACTTGCGGTCCCACCTCTCCGTGCTGGCGGGCAATAATGGTGGTCTCTGTCACAAGAACTGCACAGATACACTCGAGTACAGTCACCCACCGAATAGACTCTGCTTTGTTGTCGATAGAAACTCACAGCTCTGCAATCAAAGTATGGGCTATGTGTCAAAATCTATTCTATACCCACGTCTGGACACCACACTGACACAACAACCACATCATACAGACAGGTCAGATCTCTCTGACCAAACAGCACAGTTACCATGGTGGGTTTACATCAGATAGATCCTCCCAGACTATAGATTCTGAAAAATATTTATTAGTTGTCGGCCCTAAAAGAAGATAGGTAATCTGTTTCAACGCTTGATATATCTTGCATAATCCTTGCTGTAGTTTATGTACCTTGTTGGTCCCTAGACCCTGACTTGGGCGGGGGGTCTAGAGCAACTCCCTACTTGTTTGTAAGGCTAGATTTTGATATGGCAGTATCAAATCACTCGAACATGAAACAATATTCAAAATATATAAAGAAATAATTTCAATCTTACCAGATTATGAATACATAACACAGAATTGCTAGCAAAACTCAGCTGAGCTGCTGGCTATAGTATGGCGTCCCTAAATTTATTCACTGTCTTTCATATGGGAAAACACCACACTTTAAAATCTGTGTCTAACACTGAACAATTATTGAAGAATGACCCCACTTTCGCGTCTGAGCGCTAATGATATGATTGTCTGTGGCCAATCACTGCCTAGTTGTACTTTAAATTTCAAATTTCTACACTAAAGTCATTTCAGTCATGCTTCAGTCAAGTATGGATGGTTATCTGTTAGTCTGTCCGTCTCTACTTGTGTTTCTAAAAAAAATGTGCTTGATTTTTGAAGCAACCTTTCTCTCCCCTTAAAATTTTGTCGTAAAAAGTTATATTTAGACACAGCTACCGCTCAAAAACCCTCTCCTCCATAATAAGTAACTTTGAACACCTGCGTCCCCAAGGTCGTGTTTTGTGTGCAAATAACGACACTTTTTATTCAAGGCAGTCTGTCGATGATGTAAACTACACTGTCTTTTGTCATTATCTTCAATATTATCTATCCGTTTGTAAAATTAAGATCATATTATTTCATTGCTCAGAATAGGCCATCCGGCCAGCTAATTTTTATATTCCTAACATTAATATTAAGAAAAAATTACTTTTTAAATTTTTGTAATATTCCTAACATCTGCGTTTTAGCCGCTGAATTCAAATCAAGGCTTGGTATCGCAAAACGTCCAATTCCGTACCTCGTGTCAATTTGGGGGACGTGAATTTTTACTTTCCTCCATCCCCCCCCCCCCCATTGCGTCTCCTTAGCCTTTCCAGTCATATTTTTTTTTCTTTTGATCCGCCGTTCCCCTCCTGTCTAGCAAGTCAATTTTATGGAGGGTGATGACCCGCGGTCTAGGCGATCATGTACATCAGCAGCCTACGCATTATGTTTTTATCCTTAAATGTTATCTTTTGAGTATTTTACCGTTGTATCTCTGTCAATTTCACTACACATCTCCCCACTTGAAAACATGCCTATGGCAAGTTCCAAAACCAGCGATACACATAGGTAAAATTACTCCTCACGTCTGCCACTACTCTAATTTTGATCACAGGGGTGCCGACTGAGGAAATCTGCACCGACATTCAATTTGCCTGGGATATATTGGATACTGAACTGATAAGGTTGAAGCAATAAAGACCACCTCAGCAATCTTGCGTTTTCATGCTTAGCCTGAGACAAGAACACGAGAGGCTGATGATCCGTCTCCACCACAAATGTCCTACCATATAGATAGATTTGAAACTTCTTTATTGCCCAGATTAATGCTAAACATTCTTTTTCGCTTGTGGAGTATCCTTGTTCCGCCTTATTCAATTTACGGCTTGCATAAGCGACTGGTTTCAGTTCCCCATCAGGTGAAGATGATCTTTGCAACAAAGCCCCTCCGAGTCCCACATTACTTGCATCGGTTCTTAAGACAAAGTCCTGTGTCAAATCAGGCAGTTTGAGAATAGGCTTGCTAGTGAGTTTTTCCTTTAACTCTTGGAAAGCTAGTTCACATTGTGCAGTCCAAATAATTTTATCTGGAAGTCCCTTGCGAGTCAGATCAGTCAGAGGAGCACAAATAGCGTTAAAATTCTTGATGTATTTCTGATAAAATCCGCATAACGACACAAATGATCGCACGTCTTTTTTTGTTTGCGGCCTAGGTGCTCTCTGCAGTTTTTCCAAGTTCTTAGGATCAGGGGTCATATTACCCTGATATACAGTGTGTCCCAAGAATTCCAACTCTTTGCATCCAATACAACATTTTGTTGGCCTAGCAGTTAAGTTCGCCTCCCGAAGTCTATCAAACAACATCTCCAGAGCTTCAATGTGTTCTTCAAAGGTCTCGGTGGCGACGAGAATATCATCCATGAAATTTGTGATACATGGGTTATTCAGGGGGTCCAACAATTTTCGCATCATCCTTGAAAACACACTCGGAGCATTTTTCAGTCCGAATGGTAGCATATTGAATTCATAATGTCCATCCGAAGTGCTAAAAGCCAAATAAGGTCTCACTTCAGGCTTCACTGGGATCTGGTAATAGCCTTTACTAAGATCCACCTTTGAAAAGTATTTTGCCTTGTTCAGTCTGGCAAATAGCTGTTTTGTGTCTGGTAATGGATCCACTTGTCCTTCTGTGACAGCATTCAGTTTCCTGTAATCTATGCACAGTCTGTGTTCCCCAGACGGTTTCCTCAACAAACGACACTAGAACTAAAAGATGATTCACTGTGCGAAATAATCCCCTCCTTCAATAAATAATCTATTTCTTCCTTTAATGCCTTCTCCTTCGCGAACGGAATAGAATAGGCTCTCATACAGATTGGGTGTGAGTCTACCAGTTTCATGTCATACTGTAGCAAATTTGTATGGCCTGGTTTATCTGTTAATACATCTGTATGTTCCTCCAGAACCTTTTGAACTCTCTCCCTCTGGTTTTTAGTCAGGTGCTTACTGACTTTTACCTGTGCTGCTGTTTCACAAGGATGTAATGGGTATTCATGTGAGGTGAGTGGTTCCTTTTGCATCTGGGTTGCAATAGCTAAGGTCAATAAGGGGGTGCTTTCCTGGAGTGGTCTGTCCAGATACTTCTTTAACAGGTTTACATGATAAACTTTTTCCTTCCCCTTTTTGTCAATTTTATAGTTTGTTCTAGACACCTTCTCTAGAACCGTATATGGACCTTGCCAACCAATTTGTAATTTATTCTGGCTTCCGGGTAGTAAAAGCAGCACCTTCTCTCCGACTGCCAGTTCCCTGTCCTTTGCCTTCCTATTAAAGTATGCTGCATGTTTCTTCCTGGCTTGTTTCAAATTATCATTTGCCAGTTTCCATCCAGCTTTCAAACGAGTGGTCAGTTCGTTCACGTATTGATACGATGAGGTAACAGTCTCTTCCGCCTTCTCATCTGTCCAGGTCCTTAATAGAGTTACATCTGGATCTTTAATTTACCATACTTATTTTTCATGGAACCCATCGGGTCCCGTCCCTTAGAAGCTCTATAATGAGGACTTTTCTTCCTAGAATCATCACTCACAAATCGACCACTACCAATTTTTCTCTGGGGTTTGTCTCCCCACTTAAGATTGTTTATGAGAGATCTTCGCTCTCTTGTCTGTTCTTCCAGTTTATATAAGTCTGACCGAGGGATTGTCATCTTATCCTGGGTAAAATTTCTTCTTTGTACTCTTCGCATAGTAGCCATGTTAATCCATTCAAGTGAAGACTGGGTGTGAAAAGGGGGCTCCCATTCCACTTTGTCTACCCGAGTATAATTAGTTTTCCTTTCAGGCCTAAAGTTGCCCCGTGGCGTTTCTAGGTCCTGCACATATTTTCCCTTTGTGGGTGTTCCCTCATGAAATACGCCACATGCTTCTACAAAGTTTTCAACATCGACATTTACGTCGGGCCAATAGTATTTTCGAGCAATCTTTTGGCAGATGATACCGACTTTCTCATGGTCACCATCTGTTCCAACATGTAAGCTCCTTATTAAGTTTGCCCTATATATCTTGGGAAGAACTAACTGTCCGTGACCAGTGGATCTAGTTCCTGTCTTCCTGTATAAGAGTTTGTTCTTCATGAAATATTCCCCCTTGCTCGGAGGTGTGTGGCATTTGGGTATTTTTTTAAAACATGGCTGGAGTGTCCTATCCTCAGCCTGCGCCTTCCTCATCTCCTCTGGATGAGCATTTATAGGTTCACCTTCTTCCTCCTTCTTCTGTGACCTGGTCTGCACTGTCGCCATGATCACAGGTTTCTCGGGATTCCCCAAGAAGACGTATCTACACCCCAATATCAGAGGGTAGATTGGTTCATCTATCACTGCTGCTCTGATTTCTCCTTCCACATAGCGAGTTTTCACCGTTATCCTTGCGATGGGAAGTGTCATGAGTGGTATGTCCTTAGTCGCCCCTTGTATTTCCACTGTTTCTGTGGTATACTGACTTGGGTCCACTAGGCTAGACTTCACAACTGAATCATAATCCAAACCTGTATCATAAAGGCACCTTATGGTGACCCCATTACAAATAACATCCTCACAAACTGGGGGGTGATAAGGTTCCTGTTGTCCCTTAGGATTAACCTTTTCTCTTTGCGTCCCCGACTTCATTGCAGCAATGTTTGAAGGTTTCCTTCTACAAAATTCGGTGTTATGGTTATCCTTCTTGCACCATTTGCACCATCTTTTTCCTTGGTTCAACGGTTTTCTTTCATTGAACTTTTGGTCATTGAACTGTGAGTTTCTGTCGCGATAGTCATTTCTTTGCCGCTCAAAGTTTGTCCTACCCTTATTTCCCTGCTCTCTATTATCAAATTTATTAAATTGCTGTGGAGCTTTAAAATTGTCTATGTGCTTCTTCTTAGCACCACTTACCTCTGCCTGAGCTGCCTGATACCTCTCAGCAACATTTAAAATTTCCCCCAACTTCTCTGCACCCTGTTCCATGAGAAATTTTCTCATGTCTGGAGCCATGGACTCTCTCAATTGCTCAATCATGATCATTTCTTTAAGATCTTGGGTCTTCCCCAGAGCCGTCCATTTCTCCAAATAGGTTTCTATTCTGGCAGAAAATTGGTGGTATGTCTCCCCAGACAACAGTTTGGCATTTCTGAATTTCTTACGATAAAATTCACCATTCTTTTCGTACCTTAATAACAAAGCCTGCTTTAACATGTCATAATTGTCTTGGTCTTCCCTGTTCATTTTGGCAAATACTTCGTAAGAAGTACCCCTCAATCCCTGTGATAGCTTTAAGCTCCACCTCTCTCTCTCTAACCCATATGTAGTAGCTAATAACTCAAAACGTCCTAGGTACCCCTCTATGTCATCGTCTTTTTCAACAAAATGGTCTAAATGAAACCCCATAGCTGAGTTTGAGGCTCCCATACTGGGCGTAGCATCTGAGGCAAAAGGGCTGGCACCATTTTCAGGAGCCGGGCCTTGTAATTCCAGCTCCCTTAGTCGTAATTCATGCTCCCTCTGCAACCTTCTATCTTCTGCTTCCCTTTCGGCCTTTTTATCTTCTGCCTCCCTTTCGGCCTTTTTATCTTCTGCCTCCCTTTCGGCCTTTTTATCTTCTGCCTCCCTTTCGGCCTTTTTATCTTCTGCCTCCCTTTGCTGTCGTTTTTTCTTCTGCCTCAATCTGCAGCCTCTTAATTTCTCTATCAGCCTCAATTTGTAATCTCTTTTCTTCAGCTAACCTGTCAGCCTCTAATTTTCTTTCAGCCTCTTTTTCTAATCTCCTTTCTTCCCGTTCAATATATTTATCACATTCAGTCGTTACGTATTGAATTAAAATTTGACCATCCATCCCCATCTCCTTCGCAGTGAGCACAGCAGCTGATCTAAACTTTGCTAGCTCTGCCATACTTTTTGGACAATATAATAATATACAAGATAAATCTCTAACCAGTAAATACACTAAGTACTTCTAATTACTATATGACTATAGTCTAACTAATTCTAACTAACCAGTTAACTAATTAATTATTACTGGCTGTGAAGATTCACCAACTTTTATCTGCAGGGACACTTTTAATTTTAAAGGAAATTTTACAATTTATTTCCCTACTTTTATTTCTCCCACCAGGAGATCCTAATTTTACTGTTGGGCTAATTATCCCTGGACAAGACCCCAATTTATGTTGTGGTGTTGATGGTATTGTATGATGGTGTTATTACTACATGTAACTTGTATGAGGCCAGCTGTGAAGGCTCCTGAGATAAAATGTAGTTGAGAATTATCAGAAGGCCTTTCTTGCTACCACTACGACCTCACACTTAATTTTTTTTTTCTTAATGAATGTGGCTACGTAAAGTGTCTAGGGTAATGATGTGTAATGGGTGTGTTAGTTATAAATACACCCACAGACATTTAAGAAGACTAATAAGATTAACAAGTGTTAAAATACACTGAACTAACTCACGTGTATAAAGTTTTTGATATAATTATATTACATTTATTGGTTCTGGATCAAGTTTTATGTGACCAGAACTTGTTTTAAAAGAAGGATTGAAAATTTATGAAAAAAAATGCATGGAATGTTACATAATAAATGCAAGAGCGTACCTATTTAAGTACTAGACTAGTTAGTTTTATTTAAAAAAGTTCGAGTAGTCATCTCTTTGGGAGGATATTTACTGTTTGTGCTGTTGGGGTGGCCTCATCACACCTGTCTATATTGACTACACAATGTCCAGAAAATGGTGGGAATTTTTACGGGGATATTAGTCACTACCAATAGTTGGTGAATGTCCAGCAGACCAGAGGCTCACTCATCTTTTTGTAGCTCTGGTGCTGAAAACTTGCGGTCCCACCTCTCCGTGCTGGCGGGCAATAATGGTGGTCTCTGTCACAAGAACTGCACAGATACACTCGAGTACAGTCACCCACCGAATAGACTCTGCTTTGTTGTCGATAGAAACTCACAGCTCTGCAATCAAAGTATGGGCTATGTGTCAAAATCTATTCTATACCCACGTCTGGACACCACACTGACACAACAACCACATCATACAGACAGGTCAGATCTCTCTGACCAAACAGCACAGTTACCATGGTGGGTTTACATCAGATAGATCCTCCCAGACTATAGATTCTGAAAAATATTTATTAGTTGTCGGCCCTAAAAGAAGATAGGTAATCTGTTTCAACGCTTGATATATCTTGCATAATCCTTGCTGTAGTTTATGTACCTTGTTGGTCCCTAGACCCTGACTTGGGCGGGGGGTCTAGAGCAAATCCCTACTTGTTTGTAAGGCTAGATTTTGATATGGCAGTATCAAATCACTCGAACATGAAACAATATTCAAAATATATAAAGAAATAATTTCAATCTTACCAGATTATGAATACATAACACAGAATTGCTAGCAAAACTCAGCTGAGCTGCTGGCTATAGTATGGCGTCCCTAAATTTATTCACTGTCTTTCATATGGGAAAACACCACACTTTAAAATCTGTGTCTAACACTGAACAATTATTGAAGAATGACCCCAAATTCGCGTCTGAGCGCTAATGATATGATTGTCTGTGGCCAATCACTGCCTAGTTGTACTTTAAATTTCAAATTTCTACACTAAAGTCATTTCAGTCATGCTTCAGTCAAGTATGGATGGTTATCTGTTAGTCTGTCCGTCTCTACTTGTGTTTCTAAAAAAAATGTGCTTGATTTTTGAAGCAACCTTTCTCTCCCCTTAAAATTTTGTCGTAAAAAGTTATATTTAGACACAGCTACCGCTCAAAAACCCTCTCCTCCTCCATAATAAGTAACTTTGAACACCTGCGTCCCCAAGGTCGTGTTTTGTGTGCAAATAACGACACTTTTTATTCAAGGCAGTCTGTCGATGATGTAAACTACACTGTCTTTTGTCATTATCTTCAATATTATCTATCCGTTTGTAAAATTAAGATCATATTATTTCATTGCTCAGAATAGGCCATCCGGCCAGCTAATTTTTATATTCCTAACATTAATATTAAGAAAAAATTACTTTTTAAATTTTTGTAATATTCCTAACATCTGCGTTTTAGCCGCTGAATTCAAATCAAGGCTTGGTATCGCAAACCTTCCAATTCCGTACCTCGTGTCAATTTGGGGGACGTGAATTTTTATTTTCCCCCACCCCCCCCCCCCCCCCATTGCGTCTCCTTAGCCTTTCCAGTCATATTTTTTTTCTTTTGATCCGCCGTTCCCCTCCTGTCTAGCAAGTCAATTTTATGGAGGGTGATGACCCGCGGTCTAGGCGATCATGTACATCAGCAGCCTACGCATTATGTTTTTATCCTTAAATGTTATCTTTTGAGTATTTTACCGTTGTATCTCTGTCAATTTCACTACATTGGGTAAGAAATTGTTGGGCACTGGGTGGAGTTAAACCCCACCCGTCATTTCTTCTTGACTGTTATTACCACTTGCATTTCTTTCTCATATTTCTCGTCTGTAGATGAAAGGGGGACTGCTCAGTGTCAATCTTACTAGGGTTCCCTCCCCTTGCCTGTTAAGTTGGTCAGGGTAATCTTTGAAGCGGTTACAACTCTCCGTATTGTTTCTTTGAGACCAGGGAAGATTAGCCGCCTCGCTGTCCACGTGCAGAACGTATTACGCCATTTATTGGCGGTTTCTCTTTTTTTTGCGCGTAAACACGGCAAACTGTTCCTGGAGTTCCATCATGTTACGTGGCAGTCCGGGCGAAGAAGCGACTTGTTCAAAGACACCTGCGCTGTTGAGATGACGGTCTTCTAAACTTTCCTGTGTTTCATGCCAGGAATTCTGGGACACTCTATGCAAACCAATCTTTTCTCTGTTACGCTAATTCTTTGTAGCGTGTCGTTAGGAGAATTCTCTGGGTAATAGTTACGCGTTGTTCTCTACGCACGTGTTAGCCACACGCGCACACCTGCAACTCTACTATAAATATATATACCGTCTACTTCTGCTTCCAGTTGCTTCAATCCTAAAAATTTCTGACGTGAGAAGTTGGAAGACTTAACGCCAGCTTGCCTGCTATTATAGAGTGGGAGATTCTGACAGTCTTGGTAAGTCAGAATAAACCTTCATGAAGGGTTTTAGTAATGTGGTAAATTACAACAATCGCTCAATCCGAAATCTGAAGCTATAGCTATTTATTTTATTATTTTTTTTTTAGAAAAGAATTGCAATTTTATGCTTCTGTTAGTTATAAAAGCCAAATGGTTGTGTGACTTGATGTCTGATATAGTTCATTAAAATGAATATCGGCTTCCTCTATATATGGATAACTGTGTAATTGAGTCTTTAACACACAGAAAAGGTTAACCTAAGCAATCGAAATCATTTGGCCTCAAGGTCGGATTGTGTAAATATAATTTTTTTCACCACATGTAACTTGAATTTAAGTAAGCACCTGTACATTAGTTGATTATTTTAAACTCATTTATAGTGCAGACTTCTATCGTTGTCATATGTTGCATGTAATTATTAAATGTGTAAAACGTCAGTGCTACCAGTTAGACTGGTCGGCGATTTGTGTATTTGCCAGTGGGTTAGCCGACCTGAATGGTTTTAAGGTCACGCCTCGCCAGGTAGAGAGAGGGGGAGGGCAGCCTTGTATACATGCCTAAAACCCATCCCAGCATTAGTCGCGGGGAAACCGGTCTTCGTATTATTACGCAAAATCTAAAATAAACCGGCCCTGCACTTATTGTTTGATGTCTGCTGATTGGACGGTGAGCAGGGAGGAGTAAGAAGAAACTGCGAACCACCAGTTCAAAATTGACCAGCTGAAAGGGAGAGATGGTATATGTGTATGTTTATCTGTACCTATTGCGACCCTGTTTATCTGCTGTGCCCTGTTGTAATGTGTATAATTTAATTTAGCGAGTTGATCATAGGGTTTGATTATGTTTTCGTTACAGCAACCCCTGTCATCTCCGGTAGACCGCTGAGCCACCCAGCCTGACTTTGTCTTCATGGAATAACGGGGAAGTCATCAACCCATGTACAGCTGGGTTGCACACAAACTATAGTAGTGCTTATTATCACCACCCTATTACGGGCCCATTGGTGATTACCCTTGCTTGGAAAAATGTAAAAAAATTCGTCCACCACCAAGTAATAGGAGCGTCCGTTCCATAGGAACCAGTTTTCTTTTCCATCAAGCTACTTCGTCTACTATTTTATTTAGTGCTGCTACATTAGAAGTGGGTCGATACAGAACGTGGATTTATTCCTCCGCATCTATTGTATCCCGAGTGTTTCTATCGCACCTCTCGAGTGCCTTGATTTACAGCCGGGTGCATTTATTTCACGATGTATTAGCAGTTCAGGAAACGGAGAGGGTGAAAATCGTTCCTGTTTGCGATCAGCTAACCAGAGTTGTGATCCCAGGGAGCATCAACGCACGTGCGCCAACAAAGAAGGACTTGGGGTAGAGTGCACTCAGATTAATAGAGGGGAGGGTAGATTTTAAGAAAACTGTGGACTGGAACAGTTAGTGAAATTCACTAGCTGTGTCGATGACAGAGGCAAGTCAGCAGGATTAGTGTATATAGGTAGGACTTTTTATTTCAGGATTTCCAGCAAAGGATTATTAGTTTAACCCTCGCCCCCATAATTGTGGGAGTGTGGAACCTACTTGTTTTTCTGGAGTGTTCCTAATCTTTATTCTAACCTTCTTGTTTTTTTTTTTTTTTTGTGTCTCGTACATCGTTACTTGCATCGTATTGAGGTTTTTTTTTAATGTGGTGATAGATTTTCATGCTTAGTCTACCATAGTTTTTTTTACTGTTGTTAATAAAATATAATTACTTAACGGATCTGATTTCCTTTCCTATCTGTACCTGGACTCTTTAACTTGTACTCGCACTGTTGCATGTGGATACATTGTAGTGTAATAAACATTATCTCCTAGTATAGCGAGAGGCAGGGTGACAGTCGTTGAACAAAAGTTCACTGAGTGGCGAGGGGAGAGTCAGAATAGGTTCTCACTCTCGATAACTATAAGTCATACAATCCGCCATCAACACCATTTCTCTTCTCTCATCTCAGACCTCTCTCAGACCTTTGTCGTGTCTCTGACATCGCACCGACTTGTTTTTCGTCTCAGGCAGACTCTTACATAAATCACTCGCGACAACGAACGAACAAACGAGCTTTATTTTCAAAGGGTTGAGAATTGGGCACGCAGGCCCGTCTGACATTCTGCCCTTCCTTTCTCTCGTCTTTTATACTGATTTAATTTATTCTCACATGCAATTTACCCATCAATGTAAAGGAATTCAACGCTGTAAAGGTAAAATAATAGCATACTCACAGTCACAGTATCTAATTATAAACATGAAACAAAATATTTTGAAAAGTACAAACTAAGAATCATCATTAAATAAATTATGTTGAAAAATACAAACATCATCATTAAACCTACATTCAATATTATATAATTTGTTCGGAGAGAGAGAGAGAGAGAGAGAGAGAGAGAGAGAGAGAGAGACAGACCTCTAACTTTATGAGAGAAGTAGTAGATGTGGTTACATAAGAGCGATAAGAGAAGCTACACAGAGAGAGAGAAAGAGAGAGAGAGAGAGAGAGACCGCTAACTTTATGAGAGAAGTAGTAGATGTGGTTACATAAGAGCGATAAGAGAAGCTACACAGAGAGAGAGAAAGAGAGAGAGAGAGAGAGAGAGAGAGAGACCGCTAACTTTAGGAGAGAAGTAGTAGATGTGGTTACATAAGAGCGATAAGAGAAGCTACAGAGAGAGACCTCTAACTTTATGAGAGAAGTAGTAGATGTGGTTACATAAGAGCGATGAGAGAAGCTTCAGAGAGAGAGAGAGAAAGAGAGAGAGAGAGAGAGAGAGAGAGACAGCTAACTTTATGAGAGAAGTAGTAGATGTCTTACATGAGAGCGACGAGAGAAGCTAGAGAGAGAGAGAGAGAGAGAGAGAGAGAGAGAGAGAGAGAGAGAGAGAGAGAGAGAGAGAATAGAGACTGCTAACTTTATGAGAGAAGTAGTAGATGTCTTACACGAGAGTGATGAGAGAAACTAAAGAGAGAGAGAGAAACCGCTAACTTTATGAGAGAAATAGATGCGGTTATATGATAGCGATGAGAGAAGCTAGAGAGAGAGAGAGACCTTTAACTCTATGAGAGAAGAAGTAAATGTGTTACATGGGAGCGATGAGAGAAGCTAGAGAGAGAGAGAGAGAGAGAGAGAGAGACCGCTAACTTTATGAGAGAAGTAGTAGATGTGGTTAAATGAGAACGATGAGAGAAGCCAGAGAGAGAGAGAGAGAGAGAGACTGCTAACAGACATACCTGATGATGTAGTAGGCCTTTTCCTTCTTTGTCTGTTCAGAAACCCCCGTGAAAGACATGGGGTAATCAATAAATAAATTAGTTTTATATCGTGTTGTGTGCAGACGTGAGGAAATAGGCCTTTAACCAAACGGCTGCAGCAGTTGGCTCTTGGAAGATTAGTTTCGCGCCAATTAGCTCGTGGGTAGGACCGGCTCTTGGGCGCACCTGGCGCTGACTTGTCACAGGCGTTTAAATATATTTAAAAAATGATAATAACAACTATAAAATTTTAAAAGATCAAGAACAATAAACTATACAAAGTCAAAAAGTATTTGAGTATAGGAAAGTGATCTTTTATAGATAGGCCTTATATATTTATGGTCCCATTCGAGCAGAGGTGAGATAGTGAGAGCTATGTGAGAGAAAGGGTGTGAGAAATAGTCCTGTTTACGAGGAGTACAGGTGTAAGAAAAAATACTGTCTTGGATTGAGTAATTGTTCAACCCAACCTACCTAGTACGACACACTTTAATGGAGACGTATTTTCTCACTAGATACTGATTCAAATACATTATCCTCTTGTACGCACTCACAAACAATTTTGTGACATAAATACGTACATACGTAGAAACGAACAGGTAAACTATGGGGTCACATGTAATTATATGGCAGGGAGGTTTTGACCAACACCAGTAGCTTAAGGTTTATTAAGTTTATTATATCTTTAGAAAAATAGATCACAACATAAAATACATCGTTATCATTACATCAGTGAATTATAGTTACATAAGAGAAAAGAAAAATTATACTCTCATATATGGAAAACTAGGAATGATCCAACCCGAGGTTACTTACCCAAAAAGATCAAAACAAGTGATTATTGATGAGAGTGGGGAGTAGTCAGGACGGGTAAAAGGTAGGTCCTTAATTTAACTATCCCGTGGGCCTTCAGACTTAGTGAGAGATCGATACAAGAGAAAGTGTTATATTAGTAGTAACTTAAGAAAATAAATTCTTTCGTTCCGGTTCACTCTCTACATTCGTACAGTGAGCTCACTACAGTAAATCTTACCCTCTGCCGACACTGCATACATCCATGGAATTATTAAAACACAATGTATTTAGGACTATTATATGTCCTGTTATTTGTCCAGTTCAGCCCCAGAAAAAACTCCGTCTAGGCAACTACTATTTTTTCTCGGAGATTTCGCTGAATTTGGTGCGTTGATTATATTTTTCCCTGGGTGGGGGTATTCCTCTTCGTAATGCCGGTATTTGGGGATAAGTTTTTTTCTAGGTTTCTGTCGTAGTGAATGTGAAGATATTATCACACATCGGAATGTTACTCCCAGGCTGTTTCTCTGAATGAAATAGCTGTAAATGTTCTCTGTATATTTGGTGTTAGGAACACTGTTTACTGTCATATGGGTTTGATTAAAGAAATTTGTGCTGTAAGTTCTGCCTCATCAGGCCAGGGAACTTTATAGGATTAATATAGAAAAATCTTCTGGCATTGTCCCGTTCCAGTTTTTTTAACAGTTAACACAATTTAATCTTTGAGAAGGTGAACCTAAAAGGGTCTCCAACATCAGATTTTACAGTCAATGTTTTTGTACGTTTAGGAACATATAATTTGGGATGCCATATGCCGTCTGAACATGACTCTCTATAAAAACCGTTGGATCGAAAAAGGTATGGCTACCTGTATAAAAGAGAATATATAAAACAGATAATTCTACTATAATTAATTCTAAGACCCGCGTTTTTTATGTAAGATCTGTAAAATCACTCCGGTATTTATTACTAAAAATTTACGCAAGATGAAATAGAAATATATGGTTATTAAACAATTACGATCACCTAGCGTTTTATTATTTTGTAACACATCTATTTTCTCGGGAAATAAAGGATAGTTAACATTTTCGATTTACATCTGGGAACTCTGCTATAGGTTTATTTAATAAGTTTAAATTAACACAAAATTCCAGTGAAATAAATGAACTTTACACGTTAAAACTCTAATATGTATTACCGCAGCACACAGAATGAATTCAGACTCCACGTATAGAAGAAATCCAAAGAAATCTTGTTACATTCTAATAATATGAGCTAGCCTCCTCTTCAACTCTCTGGCGCGAATGATAACTGCATTTTTCAGCGATATCAATATATATTTAATGAATGAAAAATAATAGCCGCATGCGATATTCCTCGCCTCTCTTGATTCTAGGGAACTATTTCGACTATGACCGCCGATCAAAGCTCTCTTACACACTATCTACCGCTAGACTTTCCCGTATCTCTTCGTTCTGCAGCGGTTTCTAAACCTCTTAGACCAGTTCGCATTAACATGTCAACCGGAGGTGTTAAAACATTGCTTCGTTCTAAGGGACTACAACAGTCTTTAATAGCTGACCGCTTGCCGCTCTCTCTGGCGACGCATTCTTGACGGGATGACAGAAAAGGTAGTGAAATAGCTTGATTTGGTGGCTCGAGAGGTGAGGCAGTAGGCGTGGCTAAACTAAAATAAGACAAAAGCGAATGTCGTGGTTGCCCGCATGATAACTATATTGCAAACAACTTAGCACGCATGGAAATTCCACGTGGGAATGATGCATACTAATCAGCACGCGTGGGGATATCCGCGTGGAAACCATTTAATTTCAACGTAAATTCAGAGCCCCCGGTGCTATTCAAGGGTACTATTATTATCATCCGACAATTCAGGGCCAGCTTATATTTTCATCCGTCACAGTCGTCCCCACTTTGAGACATGAAACCATTTTTCATGTTTCATTTATGACAATAAAGGTGCCCTGATCGGTAGCTTCTGGATGATTGGTATGTTTGGTTTCATTCTCTTCTTCCGTGGTCCAATTTCGACACATGAAATCAGCTCTGACATTCTGTCTTCCCGGAATATATTCCACTTTGAAGGAGTACACGCTTAATAGCAAGGCCCAGCGCATGATCCTTGCGTTAAATTCCTTATTTGCGCCAAGAAAGGCTAAGGGAGCGTGGTTTGTTTGCACCGTAAATGATGTACCGTAAAGAAATTCATGGTGATGTCTTATGCCATGAATTAGTGCAAGACATTCTCTTTCAACTGTGGAATAGTTACGTTCTGCCGTATTCAGTTTACGAATGCCATACGCAACTGGAAATAACAGATTCAGATCTGTGTCATCTGCTTGAAGCAGGGTTGACCGATGTCCTGACCCGAAGCGTCGACCCGCAATATGAAAGGTTTCTTGAGGTCAGTGTTGGGTTCTTTTGTGATGGTAGTTGAGAGAAACGGTATGCTAGTGGTAGATGTATCAATGACTAGCTTAGACACGCGAATGGTTTCAATGAAAAGTTGTCAAAAGGTTATTCAATCAAATTCCAACGAGTGGTAGGCAATTGGCCAATTCATGACTATAATCAACTCGTTGGTAAAAGTTATTCAGGTTTATTGACGAATGACAAACGGCAATCAACGACACGATCAAGACAAACGATGAGAGCATCATAATTATAGTTACTGTTGATAATAATACATTCCTGTAGATTTCTTTATCAATCAAGACCTTTTTCTATCCAAGTGACTAGGATTCCCAAACAGTTGTCATTTGAGATACATTAAGGTAATGTCCGTTAACCTTGTTCCAAGGACGTCTGTAACAGTAAACGGATTCATGCTCATGGATGACGCTTCCATATAATACTTGTTTAAATCCCAGACTTTCTCCTTACAATAATCTATACAGTTTGATATAATCCATAAAAGTTCTACACGAAAATACAATCAGGTTAGCGACTTCAGTTGACTAACCTCTCCTACAAAATATGCCACGACCTTGGCATAGGCATTACAAAATATCCAATATTCAAGATATGATCAAATAGTTATCCTTTACTCGTAGGACTTCCCAACTAGGTTACCCGTGCGCAAAGAGCAACTCATACTCTGCATTGTGCACGTCGGTGCGTGAATAAAACGTACGCACAAATAATATAACTATATCAAGACTGGTGCGTACATTGGCAGGACCGAAGACTACCCCCTTAGGTAAAACGTACGCAACAGTCAGGTAGCCTCAAAATGGGGTATCCGGACAACTGTCCTTTTAAAGTGCTGTAAGCTTGTTCGCACTTCGAATCCCAAATAACCCTGTCCGGTCGCCCTTTTTTGGTAAGGTCAGTCATGGGTGCCGTTAGCCCGTTGAAATTTCGGATATATTTTTTATTGTAAGCGCCCAGTGATAGGAAAGAACAGGTGTCTTTCTTCGTTCGGGCCTTTTAGCTGCAACTATTTTCTCAATATTTTTGCTAACAAGCCACATGCAGCCTTGAGAAATAGTATGCCCCAGGAAGTCTAGCTTTTCAAACCCGATGAGACATTTGCTAGGTCTGGCTGTGAGACCAGTTTCCTGTAGTCTCCTGAGGAGCATAGCAACCGTAGCAATATGTTCGTCGTAGTTTTCCGATGCAATTAAGATATCATCCATGAAATTATGGATATGGGGACTGTGCAAAGGTTCTAAAAGCTTCCTCATCATCCTGGTGATCACTCCTGGTGCGTTGTGCAGTCCGAACGGCATCACATTAAATGTGTAGTGTCCTTCACTAGTGCTGAAAGCTAACAAGGGTTTAACTTCCTCCTTGGCTGGTATTTGGTAATAACCTTTACTCAGGTCAATCTTGGAGAAAATTCTTGCCTTGCTAAGCTTGAAGAACAACTCAGAAACGGTCTGTAGAGGTTCGGGCTGGAATTTCGTTACAGCGTTTAGTAGCCGGTAATCTATGCACAGCCGAACTTCCTTATTGGGCTTCTGCAACAGAACTACATTCGAACTGCAAGGAGATGTAGACTCACTGATAATTTCTGCCTGATGCAGCTTGTCTATTTCTCCGTGTAGTGCATCAGCTTTGGCGTACGGAATGGGGTAAACTCTGGTTCGGACTGGGGTCTCGTTCGTCAATTTCATATCAAATTATATGAGATTTGTTCAACCAGGTACATCCGTTAAGACTGCAGTGTACAGTTTCAGTAGTGCCCTGGTTTCTGTCTGTTGTGCTTCCGAGAGATGTTCGTCGAATTTGACATCTTTAAAAGATTTTGTTTGTTGCAATGGATATTCCATGCAACTCTCGTTATCTTCCCCGCCCTCCGTTGCTATGGCGACCGCCAGGGATGCTCGGAGGATGGCAATGGTCTTTCCAAGTATTTCTTTAGCAGATTAACGTGAAAGACCTTCTCCTTTCCTTTAATAGAGGTCTTGTAATTAGTGCGGGAGATCTTTTTATGGATGGTAAACGGCCCTTGCCATCCGATGCAAAGTTTGTTGTTTCCGGTTGAAAGTAACAACAAAACTTTCTCCCCTGGTTGGAGTTCTCGCTCTCTCTCTCTCTCTCTCTCTCTCTTTCGCTGCTTTATTATATCTTTGAGCGTGTTTTGCGCGTGCTTTCTTAAGGTTGGTGGTTGCTAGGTCCCATCCTAGTTGTAACCTTTCCTTGAGCTCTGATACATATTTGCTTGCTGAGACGACTGTCTCGTCGGCCTTTTGGTCTGTCAGGGACCGAAGTAAGGCTTCTAGTGGCCCCTTTATAGGTCTGCTGAATAAAAGTGTAGCTGGGGGAAATCCTGTAGATGCCTCAGGAACTTCTCTGTAGGTGAATAAAGCTGCAGATATATAAAGGTCCCAATCTTCAGGTTTCTCTTGATCCAGCTTACGCAACAGATGATGATGCTGTTGTGAAATGTGATCACTTTCTTGCACACTCGCAACCGACCCAAACAACAATAAAACTCTTGATTCTAAGGCAGGGGCTGTATTTATTCATACAACCCATTCAGTGACAAAGCGCAAATAAAGCAAACACTAAACAAAGAACACAAAACAAACAAAACACGCAGCCAGTGCTCAATTGCCAATCTGAAACGCAAACAAAGCACCGACTAGTTAAAATCCTTATAGTTAAATAATGAGAAACACCATGCTCTCACCTGTCAACTGTCCTTCTTCCACGATACCTGAAACATCCAACTATCGTGCACACACACTCAGCCCATGCATGTCGTCTAATCAGACTAGTATGGTGTCGTGCATGAGGCTGGTAATCTCACCATGTAACACAGATTGCTACCAAAACCACTACTGCAAGAGCGTCTGAATGCTTTGTGCGGTCTCCATGCGGAGGCCAGCCACACTGGTGGCCATATGCTTTATAAGGAGCGAGAAGAGACATAATTTGTTCCCAAGTGGTCCAACGTGCTCTCATAAATTATCCGACACATAACAATAACTAAATAACAATGAAATGTGCATAAAATAATATTAAACGATATGTACAACGAATACTCTCATTAATGAGCATAAACCACCACCTCGCAACTGATCCATATCTACATTCATCCATGCACTCTGAAGCATGTCGCATATGCCGACTGATGAGATTTGGAACTCATCATATAAAACACATTGTTACATAAACAAACCACTGCCATAGCATATAAAAGCTTCGTGCAGGCTTCTGTTGGATTCAGCCGCACTGGTATCGCCCTGCTCCGCAAGGAGCAAACAGGAACGTTTATGTCTCAAATGTGCTCCACGTACCAAAAGTAGGGTATATATACAAGGGTATATATACATATTTACAAGGCACATTAATGACATCACCTAAAGGAAATTTAACACGAAAACTATGTACCGTACACAACCAGGTGTAACTAGCCTCGACTGATACAATAAAACAATTATTGTGAAATAAACTTTAACCTAAACTATCTCTTCCATTACTGAAGAAAATTACACTAACCTGCCTTCACCCACGTGTCAATTCATCCAATATAAAAAAGCATAACATTATAGGCCTACAATACGTGGTAACTAAGCGTATTATTGTTGATTCACAGGCGCCACCTTTATGCACATTTAACACGTGACCCTGGCTGCCATCTTGCCAACAGTTAATATTAGTAGTAGACTGCTTTTCTGCCCGCCTCACGAATGAAATAGGTTCCTACTATATTTGCTTCTCTTGCCCGGTATAATGAATGAAATGATTGCTACTAAATTCGCATAGCTGTGATCTGGACTTAACGTGTCTAATAAAACCTATCCCTTAATCTATCACTTCAAAACTAACTCTAATGTCCTAAAAGAAATCTCCTCAGGAAAACATCTATTTATCTTTTTCCTTAAACATTAGAACAGTCTCACGCTGAATATAATTCCCAAACTACAGAACACTAATGCTAATCTGCTTTGAAATCAAACTCACGTGTCATGTCTTTGTTCATCTTCTACCCACACAGAGTGCGCCTAACTCGTTTCTCTGTCTGGACCGACTCTTGCAAAAAAGACCTCTGCTGTTGTTGTTGTTGTTTTTGTCTACTATGTTACTGTATTACCCTGTTCAACCTGAAAGTTGGTTATAATTGGGGTATATTGTGTGTTTACTTTCTTCGGTGCTAGCCTGTTGTTAGTCCTGAAAAGGACTGGTCCTAAAAAGGACCACTAGCTGCCTGTCAGGATAACTCTTTGCTGCTTGTCCGTTCGTGGTGTCGTGGCGTGTTCATGGTGTTCATTTGCTGCCTCCCTATCTGGCTTGTTTGGTTTTGTGAGTTTTTGCCCTCCTCGTTTCTGCTTCTTGGGTCTTCTTCTTTTCCTGTATCTGTAATAGTGCTTTTTCTATGATTGCTGGGAGTAGTCTTTCTAGAGTTTCCTCGATAATTTCTTCTTCTGTTTGGTTGTTTGTGTTAGTTTCTCGCGTGTTGTTTGGTGTAATGTCCTCAATGGCTCTTCGTTCTGTCTCGATTCTTTTGAGTATTTCTGTATTTTCTTCTTTCAGCTCCGTCAGCTTCTTGACATCTGCTTCTATCTGCTGCTGCATTCTTTTCATTTCTTCCATCATATCTCTGACGTTCTGTAGATCTATTACGTCTTCACTGCTGTCGGTTGGTTCTTCGGGAGCCTGCTTGCTTCTGTATTCGATCTGTAGTTTCATTTCTTTGACTTCAGCGGTCATCTTGTGTAACTGTCGTCTATCAATCATGCGCTATTTTTCTGCAACATCTGCCGCCACTCTGTGTTTTGCCTCCTTGAAGGGGATGTTTTTGGAAACCGCTTCCTTCAGGATGCTCTTTGTTTCCTGGAACCTCGGGCAGCCTCGGTATCTAGCCCCGTGGTTTCCGAGGCAGTTTGCACAGGTGCGGTTTGAGTTTATTGCTTTGTAGTTGTGGTCCTCCTTCGCCTTGGGACAGTCGCGATATAGGTAGCCACCCGCACAATATCGACAGACTGCCTCTCTCCTGCACGTTTTTTGGGTGTGTGAGAACTGCTGGAAGTTGGAGCACTGTATCACTGGAGGGATATATGCCTCTGTCCTCTTTGATGTCTCTTTGAGTGTCAGTCTTTCAGGTCTTGTCACTCCTTCAATAGTAACTACCACCAGATTGGTATCTTTTCCATTCCATGTCCTTAACCTCTCGACCTGTATGACCTGGGCACCTGTGTTTTCAGTCTGTAGGCAACCCTGGACTTCGCTAGCGGACCATCTTGTATCCTTCCCTCTTAGCATCAATTTCTTTGTTGTCTTGCTGGTCTCCATCACTACTTTTATCTGGTGAGGCAACATGAATTCTTTCGGTCCGGTCTCCAGTTCTGTCATCAGTGAAGTTGTCTTATTCGTGTTGTTGAGCGAAAGCAAGACTCCCTTTTCGTGCCTCCGTACCTTAGAGATGCTTCTCCTGTCTGTTATTGTCTCTAGGATGCTGATCACTTTGTCATCTGATAGGGCCCTGAGTGAGGCCTCTCCTCCAGACATATGTGTGATCTTAACAATCCTCTCCTGTAGTGCCTTGTGACAACCGGCATTGCTTGGTTTGCGCAGGTGACACGTTCTGATTTCCGTCTGCGTTAGAGTGTGTGGTGTGTAGGACGGTCTCACGTTCTGTTTTGTTGACTCCTGATCACGTTCTGTAGTTGTTGTCGGATCACTACACACTGGAGCCTCTACTATGACGTCTTGCTTTAGTGGTGTTTTTATCGTCTTCGTAGTTAGGATCAGCTTCCCTGGGGTAGCCACAGCTGTCAACTCGGCATCGTGTGTTGGTGTCATCGGTGTTTGGTGCAGCTTTTCTGTGGTAGATAGGGTTTCTGCTTTCGATTCGGGAGCTTGTTGTAGTGACCGCATTGTTCTCAGCTTCTGTCTTCTTTTCTTATTTCTTTCCAGCGTCTGTTCTATTTTTTGTATCATTATCCTCATGTTTTCACATTCTGGGTCTTCGTCATCTAGGCCGTGGACGTTTGCAGCTGCCCTTTTCTTTCTTCTTTCCACCCATCCCTTCATGTTCTCCATCTGTTGTCGCAATTTCATCATTTGTTCATCTTCTGGATCTTCATCATCTAGGCCAGGGACGTTTGCATCTGCCCTCTCCTCTGTCTCGCAAGGAGTCGGGCCACTCAGCCTCTCAGTCGAGTCGGCTAACTCCGTCGTCGTGTCAAGAGTTGGAGAAGGACCGGTCTCGGCACGAGTACTTGGGGTAGTCTTGCTCTCTGGCTGTCGGTCTTTGTTGTTTGTGTTACTCCCCTGACTGTTCTGCGCCAGTGGGCTGGTGTAAACCTTCCGCATTTTGGCTTGTGGTTTATTCTGGGTCATTTGTACGATAATGCGATCTTTTCTCGAGTAGTGGCGTCTTAAGAAGGACGTTGGTATCGATGTGTTCGGTTGTGAGAAGCTATGTCCAAGACCTCTGCTGGCCATCGCACTTCTTTATATAGGCCGCTAGGGCTAATCACCGAAGTTAGTGCGCGCGCGTAGTAATTGGGCCACGCAAATAAAACACGCGATGGATGCTCTAGAAGGAGCGAAAACACAAATATAAAACACAACTACTTCTATGCTTTATTGTGGCCTAGAAATATATCTTCCTCTTGAAGATGTTGTAGTAAAAAGGCAGTGAACCACGGAGACAATGGCGATGAAAAGATGGCGCGGTTACAGTACCTTTGAGCGTCCGACTGAGAGAGTGGTTAGAGCGCTGGTCTTTTGCGCCAAAGGTGCCGACGTCTTCTGCTTCTTCTTCGTCAGCTTGAACATGTTCAAAGAAAGCAGTGATCAACTTCAGGTTGTTAGTATCTCCGTACCGTTTTCCCGGGAACGGTACTTCTGATGCGGTTTACCTGTTCTTCATATGTTGGGCACCACTAAGGTAGGTGTTCAGCAGTTATTTTATCGGTGCCACAGTTACAACACTCATCAGTGGTGCCAGGTTCGATTCAGTTTATCAACACGCTCTAGTCTACCCAGCTGTAAATGGGTACCTGACTGATCTTTAGTTAGGGAAGAAAAAGGCAGCGAGGAAAGGAACTGATCACCCCACCTCTCGATGTACAGTCAAGTGTCTAACATTTCACTTTGCTACGACAGTATCGTACATGGGAGTAACTTTACCATGTTTTAATAGTACCTTCAGTACTGCTGGGGGGAGGGGGGTGTTTTCTACTACGAGACCTCGTACTATCTTGAACAACCCTTAGAACCGGCTCTGCACGTGGTTTAGAAATAAAGCTGTCCACTTTCAATATCCTGGGATCGTTTGAGGCGGGGTGCACGAGGAAAGAAATAAATATACATGACAGTGTGAATAATATATCTATAATATCCCGGTGAGCCAAGAGGGCTTTTCTTTGGGCGGTTCAAGCTGTGGGCTAGTACAAAACAAGAATTCATGAATGGCTCGGTCATGCTGGAGAATCAGGCTAACAAGCATCAAGAAAACAGCACAAGTCAGTTTGAATTTGGCACAACCACAGAAAGGCCGGACGTATTGACAAAAGAAAAGAAATAGAATAGTCGATACATCCGGCAGTTTGATTGTTGAGCCACCGCCCCTACTAAAAGTTACACTCTAACTTTGATTCTGCTACGATGGTTACAGAGAAGTCAAGTATCGGAACATGTGGCCGCGGATGAGTTCATTTGACTGTTGTTGCAAAGTTTTTGTCAAATGTTGGCGTAGAAATAGGAGCGTACTAAAGGAGAAGAACGGTCCGCCCCGGGTGGCAGCTAGAAGGGAGTGCCAACATGGGTGTTGAAATACCAGTACACATTTTGAAACCAAATTAAAAATTCACCAAAGTAAGAAAAAAAACTAAATTAACTCTTGTGCTGGAGCACCCTTTTGTGTAAAACGATCAGCACTGAGTACTGTGTCCAGGACACATTTTTCAAACAACACCTACTGCGTCTGACAAAAAATTATTATTTGTTTGATATTTCCGAAGCGTTGCTTCACGTTTGTAAATAATAAACCCAGCCGTAAATGGGTATCTGATTCTGCTCTTGAGTGAGAGAATGTGAACTCAGCGAGGATTATAACTGGACATCACATCTCATAAAACTAAGACTCATTACAGTGAGGTCTCTAACACTTCACTGGCAGTAGTTGCTATGGAATAATATCGGATTATCTGTTGACACACACACACACACACACACACACACACACACATATATATATATATATATATATATATATATATATATATATATATATATATATATATATATATATATATATATATATATATATATATATATATATATATATATATATTGGCTATGATGGGTGACATGAATGCAAAGATAGGTACAGTCAATACTGGATTTGAAGAAGTCATGGGAAAACATGGGCTAGGAGTAATGAATGAAAATGGAGAACTATTCGCAAACTTCTGTGCTTCAAATCAACTGGCTATAGGAGGAAGCATGTTTCCACATAAGAGAATACACAAGGCAACATGGATATCACCAGACCATAGAACAGAAAATCAGATCGATCATATATGCATAAAGAAGAAGTTTAGATCATCATTGCAGGATGTAAAGGTATATAGAGGAGCAGATGTGGCATCAGATCACCATCTTCTGATAGCCAAAGTAAAAATGAAACTCAAGAGATATGCAACAATGCAAAATTATAGACAACAGTTTAATGTAGGACAGCTAAGAAATCAAGAAACAAGAGACAAATTTGCGGTCACAGTATCCAACAAATTCCAAGTGCTCCAACAGTTGGAAGATGTAGAGAATACAGAAGACTATTGGCAGCAGGTCAAAACGGTATGGAAGGAGACATGTGAAGAAATACTGGGGAAAAGGGAAAGACAACAAAAAGCATGGATAACAACAGAAACCATCAATAAGATAAAAGATAGAAAAAACAAGAAAGCAGAGTTAAACACAAGCAAAACCAGAAGTTCCAAAGCCAAGGCTCAAGAAGTGTACACAGAAGCAAAGAAAGAAGTAAAAAGAAGTATCAAAAGAGACAAGAGGAAGTATATTGAGGAGTTGGCAAGAGAGGCAGAAGATGCTGCAGCCAAAGGAAATATGAGAGAACTGTATAGCAGCACAAAGAAGCTAACAGGGAAATACAAGCAAACAAGTTGCCTCATAAAAGATAAGAGTGGGAGGCTGCTCAGCAATGTACAGGAGCGAATGAAGAGGTGGACGGAGTGTTTTGGGGGCCTTCTCGGTGGGCCAGCTCCACAGGGCCCGCCGGACATCCAGCCAGCGGAAAAGGAGCTGCAAATTGGCGTTGAAAGACCGGCGAAGGAAGAGGTGGAGAAAGCCATAAAGCTTCTAAGAGATGGAAAAGCGTCTGGACCTGATAGCATTCCAGCAGAGGCCATCAAAGCAGATATCGACACGGCTACAGAGATGTTATATAAATTACTTGGTAAAGTCTGGGAAAAAGAAGAGATACCAGCAGAATGGAAAGTAGGATATCTGGTTAAGTTGCCTAAGAAGGGAAATCTACAAGAGTGCACAAATTATAGAGGAATAATGTTACTATCAGTGCCAGGAAAGGTATTGAACAGGATTATCCTTGAAAGATTAAAGGAGTCCATAGACAAGAAATTGAGAGATGAACAAGCAGGTTTTCGACAAAACAGATCATGTACAGACCAGATAGCCACTTTGAGAATAATAGTTGAACAAAGTCTGGAATGGAATTCACCACTATACATCGGATTTGTGGACTACGAAAAAGCATTTGACAGTGTGGACGGAGAATCACTTTGGAAATTGATGAGGCATTATGGAGTTCCCCTGAAAATCATTAATTTAATAAAGAAAACCTATGAAGACATGACGTGCAGAGTTCTTCATGAAGGACAGCTTACAGAACCATTTGGGATAAGAACAGGAGTGCGACAGGGATGCCTCTTGTCTCCATTTCTTTTCTTGCTGGCAATAGATTGGGTTATGAGATCATCGACAACACACAACAGAAATGGAATCCAGTGGACTCTGACTAAGCAGTTGGATGATCTGGATTTTGCTGATGATTTGGCTCTCCTGTCCCATAACCGTAATCAGATGCAGGACAAATTGAAAACACTCGATGAGAGGTCACAGCAATTGGGTCTGAAAATACACAGGGAAAAGACAAAAATAATGCGAATAAATGCAGGTAATGAAAACAGGGTTGAACTTGAAGAAACGCCAATACAAGATGTAGAATCATACACATATCTTGGCAGTAATATAGACAAAGTTGGAGGGACAGACAGCGATATCAAAATAAGAATACAAAAAGCAAGAGGAGCTTTCATTGCATTGGGAAATATATGGAGATCAAGAGAAATAGGATCCAACACGAAAATAAGAATCTTCAACTCAAATGTGAAGTCAGTCCTATTGTATGGCTCGGAGACATGGAGAACAATAAAGACAACAACCAAAAAGCTACAGACTTTCATAAATGAGTGCTTGCTTAGAATAGAGGGATTAAAATGGTATGACAAGGTTACCAATGTGGAACTGATGACAAGAACTGGACAAGTGCCAGTGGAACAAGAGATGAGAAGAAGACGATGGCGATGGATAGGACACACACTGAGGAAACCTGTTGATAGCATTACAAGGCAGTCCTTGTTCTGGAACCCCCAGGGCAAGAGAGGCAGAGGAAGACCAAGAAGTACATGGAGAAGAGAGTTGGAAACAGAGGTGAAAATGATGAGGAGAACATGGAAAGAACTTGAGATGATGGCACGTGACAGGAGGACTTGGCATGTGTTTGTTGAAGGCCTATGCTCCTTTGGGAGTGGAGGGTTATGAATGAATGGAATTCTTGACGTAGAAGGCTAACACTGGATATCATAAATGTTGACGCCCGTACTGACCACTATAAATGTAAACAGTCAGGAATGGTCTGTGTTCGTCCAAGCGTAACAGGTGTCCGTGACACAAATAGGACAGGCTCAGTTTGGCCACCGTAATTGTAGAGTTGAATGTTGAATGTCCAGTATCAATGTTGGAAACGATTCTAAGCCACACAGGCGGACATAATTATATATAGGCCCTGGTAGGCCGCAACAATGCTGGCATTCGTTTGGATGACTTGAAAGTGTTGAGGTGTTGTATTAATATAGAGTTTGAGTTAGACCTCAATGAATGCAAATGCGTGTATGACAGTTCGTGGAAGACAATGCATCTAAATGACATCACACTCGTCGTAGTAATTACATGCAGTAATTCACATAGTTCTTGGAACACCTCTGACGTTTGATTGACTTTAATACATCACAACGACAGGTACGCCGACATCAACATAAAATAGTCATTGACAATTCAGGACATAGCATGTATGAATACGGTTCATCAGCCAGTGGTGCATGTATATAATAAAGCTGATCTCGTACAATTCCAGCTTTGTCAGCTACAGCAAAATACAGCAAATATGTGAGTTTACACAACTCCTTTCTGACATCAGTAAGTCAGATATATATATATGGGTCTACAGCAGGCCGCGCAATATGGCGGGCTTATAGATATGATGGCCTCCGTGATATTTCTATAACAAACAGGGTGAGTCAAACCTTGTTAAATGGCATCACCGCAGATAGCGGGATACCGCACCTGTAAAGTTCTTTGGGCATACACCAGCCCAGTGCATATAATACTAGAATACTTCGTGAGCTCCATTACTGGTATTGATAGATGGACTCTTTCTCGCCCAGGGAAAAGTCGCTAGCTGGCTACAAAAAGTCATATATCATTCTGGCAAAAAAGGAACTGTTTTAAGGGTAAATTACCTTAATTTCCCTCAGAATAAATATCACCAAAAACTCACTCGTCTCCTAGGCGCATCAGAATATAATATTGGGAACAATCTTTAGCCATCTTGGTCGAACACACAAAGGACTTTCCCAAAACCGTCTTGACCCTTTCAAAACTACAGCTCGACTCCTCTAACACAGGATGTCTTAAATCGCGCCAGATTCTTTGCCCATGCGTCGTGACGCTATTTCCTTGAGCTAAGCTCAGATGGGTTAACATGTCAGGAAAAGCTGACATCGGTTCTAAAATTAGACGCTGGGTTAACAGACAAGTGGGACAACCACCACTGTTAACTACAATCCCAGTAAAACATGAGTACCTCCCCTTTGATCAAGAAACTATTAAATTAAAGTCTCCCAAAATTAACCAGGTACATTTTACATACTATAGCCTCAGCAAACTGACCGCTACAATTTACCACACCCCCCGGGAAAAAAATGAAACTTTTTTTGGGAAATACATCCACGAGCAAGATACAACAAGCTCATAACGCACAAATAATGCGCAGATGAGAAGTAACACAAATAATTATAACGCCGAAAATGTTGACGCATAGAACGTCAGGTGAGAATATATCTCAGCACATTAGAGAAAGCATTTCTCTAAGTATATACATATCCTGGGAGGTGCCACCAACGTACACTACAGTGCTGACAAAGTTACAATGCAAACCAAAAATTACATACATATCATATTATATTACATCAAGTACCTTATTTCCAAGTTTAGCAATGGACAAATCATCAAAAACAGTGATACAATCACTTTAACCACTAAAGGTACATCATTCTAACATGCAATATATGATTTAATATAATGTTATACAATATTAACAATATAGCAGATAAATGATGTCTCAGATCAAATTCTAAGCCGGCGCATCTACAGTGTCGTCCGAGTGATAAGTATGGACATCGTAATACATCATAGATGACAACATGTACAGATTCTCCCAGCACCAGTAATGATTCTGCTGAGAAAATACAAATAATTCTATATGATAACCGTAAGATTTTCTAATATGCAGCAATCAAACATTCATTATAAACTATAAACTGTGGCTTTGCGAACTTTCGTCCCTTATATTGCTATAACTAAACCTTCCTCCGTTATACCAAAGATGGTAACAGAGAAAAAAATCACGTAATTTACAACACTAAGGTGAACACAAATGTGTTAACATATACTGTTATAGTAAAGAACTGTCATAAGTCTAGACGTGTATCAGGAAATTTAGGACACAAGAGTTAAGTGGAGTCATGTGGGCATCTAGACAGTATATCCGCCATGACCTTATCCGAACCACTGATAGCTCGTACCGTGAAATGAAAAGGTTGAAGAGCAATGGCATATCGAGTGGATCTCGAGCTCTTCAAGTTTTTACTCTGAATAGCTGTAAGAGCTTTTTGGTCGGTTTCCACAATGAAATGCGCACCAAGAAGGAATCTTTGTAACTTAAGGATTTACCAAACCATAGCCAACAATTCACGGTCTAGAACCGAGTAATTCCTTTCTGCCGCATTCAGTTTCCTAGAGATATACATTACAGGATGCAGAGTTTCTGAATACTCCTGCATTAATGCCGCCCCGATCCCAGTGGATGAGGCGTCACTACGAAGAACAAAAGTCTTATCAGTAACAGGTAACCTTAAGATAGGAGGAGATGAGAATAACGTCTTAATCTGATCCAATGAAGATTGGCATTCATGGGACCAGTGCACCATAATAGGAGACCCTTTCTTCAACAGGGTTGAAAGAGGTGCCATAATCGAAGATAGATTATGAATGAATCTCCAGTAAAATTGTATTAGACCTAAGAGACTACGTACTTGCTTCTTCGTCTTAGGAATAGAAATGTTAAGTATCTTAGAAGTGTTATGGTCCTCTGTCTTCAAGAGACCATAACCAACACGGTGACCCAGGAAAGAAATTTCACTAAACCCGACATAGGCTTTAGAGGGTTTTGCAGTCAAACCTTGCTCGCGTAGAGTAGATAGTAACTCATATAAACCCGAATAGTGATCTTCCCAAGAATCACTGAAAAGACAAATATCGTCCAAGTATGCATGACATCTGAACGATATGAGAGAATTCGACGCATCATGCGTACGAAAGTAGCTGGAGCGTTCATAAGGCCGAAAGGCATGAAATTCCATTGAAATAAACCCCTAGGTGTTGAGAAAGCAGTGAGAGGTTTTGCTCGTTCAGTTAACGGAACTTGATAATAACCTTTTGACAAGTCTAGTTTGGTAAAGAATCGAGAATTAGAAAGTCTAATAAGTAGATCTTCTAACAAAGGCATAGGTTCAGCATCAAATTTCGTAACTTGGTTTAATTTGCGATAATCAACGCAAAGACGTATGTTATTGTCTTTCTTTCGAACAATAACCATGGACGAAGAGTATGCTGAAGTGGATGGTTCAATAATTTTTAATTGTATCATTTCATCCAATTCTTTCTCGACTTGTGTCTGAAAATGAATAGGGATAGGGTAAGGTCTGACCCTGATAGGACTATGGTCGGTAAGTATTATGTCATGTTCAATGACACATGTGTGTCCAGGAATGTCAGTAAGGACATCCTGAAAAGTTTGGAACATAGAAGAAACTTGTCGCTGTTCCTCAATTGATAAATTAGGAGAAACAGTAACTTTTTCCATGATTCCGTAGAATGAAGTGGAATCACTGGAAGAGGAAGATTAACATCAGAAAAAATAGTTTCCTCATCCTGTATTACCGACAGGGATGACTAATGGCCATGTGGGACTGGAGTATCGTACGTAGCCTGGAAAATAGGCTGCAAATAGTCTGGTCGTTTATGAAATTCCGTAAGCATATTTATGTGAAAAGTTTTATGCTTTCCATCAATATCGACAATATAGTCGACATCGGAAATTCTTGAGACTATTGCATACAGACGTTTCCATGCAATAAGAAGTCTGTTTTCCCTACAAGGGAGCAAAACAAGTGCTTTGTCACTAGGACAAAGTTGTCGTAGGCATCTATTCTTATTTGCAAACTGCCTTGCCTTTTCTTTAGCAAATTCGGACGAGAAAGTTGCTAGTTTGCATGCCTCCATAATCTTCTGCCTGAGAGCAATGACATACTCATAAGAAGATTGAGTGTCATCGTTAATATTATCAGCAGTTATAAGATCATGAAGTAAAGACATAGGACCGCGCGGTCGCGCGCCAAAGACAAGTTCGAACGGAGAAAAACCTGTATGTTCATTGGGGACCTCTCTATATGCAAAGAGAGCCGCGGGTAAAACCCTGTCCCAATACTGAGGATGATCCTCAGTTATCTTACCAAGTAAGTTCTTTAGTTTTCTGTTCAGACGTTCGACTAACCCGTTAGACATTGGGTGATAAATACTACTCAGAGACCTTTTAATATGCAGAGTAGACATCACCTGCGACATAGTGTCTGATATTAATTGGGTGCCATGGTCAGACAATATTTCTCTGGGAAATCCCAAACGAGAAAATATCAGCCATAAAGCGTCTGCGATATCGACAGTAGAGATGCTCTTAAGAGGTATAGCCTCTGGCCAACGTGTGCACGTGTCAACACATGTTAGGATAAATTGATGTCCCCTGGCTGACTTGATCTTAAAAGGACCAATAATATCTATTGCCATTTTCTGAAACGGCCGAATAGGAATGTCTGCAGCCTGGATAGGCGCTGCATGGCGTGGGCCTCTTGATTTCTTTTCTTGACATATTTTGCAAGATCGGCAATAAATACGTATGTCTTTGTTTACAAATGGCCAAAAGAAAGCCGCAAGAACTCTCGGCTTAGTACGGGAAAAACCCATATGTCCAGCACACTGAGAATCGTGTGCATGTTGTAGAATTTGCACTCTTATACTCTTGGGCACGAGAATTTGTGAATGCATATACGTAGACGAGTCTTGTACCATACGTACACGTACGCCATTCTTCATTGTAATCCAAGATTTGCGATTTGTGTTCTGATTTGGATCACCTTTTTTTGCAAGGATGAAGAATTTTTTTAAAGAAGGATCATCTTCTTGCAATTTTATGAAAGAGTCACGTGAAATTACCAAGAGATCATCTTGGCTATGCACTTCGTTACTTTCAGTTGATGAAGTTTGAGGCATATTAAAAGCTTGTGCTCTTGTGACCACAGCATTGGCAACTTGGATATTTTGCTCTTCCCAAGCAGCAATCTGCTGAGGGGAACATTCCTTAACTCCGTGAATACGACCGATGATAAGATCCGCAATAGGTTTAGGTAGAAGACACGCGTGGACATCTCCAGTAAAGAAGGGAGTAGCAATGTGAATGATCGCAGTTGGATATTTTTCCAAAATGCAACCAAATGTCACACATTTGACCACTTTTCCAGTGGCACAGGTAGGATCTATAAGAGATTGCTTAACTCCGATAGTAGTGAATCCAGAATCGAAAAGTACAGAGACTGGATTACTATTCACTAGACCTTTATGTAAGACAAGAGATCCTCTCCCGTCATGCTCAACTGCAGCAGGGAAAGCGGGAAGAGGGTGATCACAACTTAAAGTACTTACAGTAGTCGGTTCGAACAATGTTGAGCATTGGGGGCATTGAGATCCCCTCCCAAAATCAAACGCAGAACAAGTGATAGCATTAGAGTTTTTATTATTTTATTATCATTCACTTGACCACAGGCTCCCTGAGACTCTTGTTGTGCAGAGTTTGCCTGGTGATAAGATCTATGTTTGTTATGTTGAGATCTACCACGATTATTATTCCCTCTGAAATTGTCATTGTTTACCCTACCGTGACCACAGTTCTGGTTCGAATCCTAGTTTCCACTATCACTATTGTCATTTCCCCATTGATTAGAGTATTTACCTGTTTGGTTTCTATGTCCCCGCGAAGAATAGCCTTGATAGTGTCTATTGTGACTACCTCTACGAAAGTTTCTATAATTATTGGACCCAAAATAACGAGGACTGTCAGATCGCCTCCAGTTCTTTGAAGAAGAACCATTATGTGATGGGTTACCTTGATTTTGATTATAATTACGATTGCTCTTCTTATTAAATTTGTGTTGAGCAACTTGAAATTTACGAAGAACGCTAGGGCCGTATGGTGCTGCAGAAGCAACTGACACACCTTCTTTAACTTTAGAATTGCTAACAGTAACATGAGGGTGCGCAGTGACATACTGGCAACAATATACTTCCATGTCCTTTATATTCTTATGTTTACGCTCATGTAGAAAAGCAAGGAAAGACTCATTGACAGATGACATAACTTTGTCTCTAAGTAATAAGTCCATAAGGGCTTCATATGTATGTTCTGTTTTAGACAGCTCAATCCATCGTGTAAATGTAAGACGTATTTTTGAGATGAATTCTGAGAATTCTACCCCAGTTTCAGGTAACATATTCTTGAAATGTAGACGATAACCTTCTTCGGTAAGTTGATATTTCTTTAATAAGGCTGCCCTGACAACATCATAGTTATTCTTGTCAGGCTCATCTATTATGCTTAACATAGTCAGAGCTTCACCCTTAAGTATCTCTGACAACTGATTAACATACTCTGACTTATCCACCTTATGACATTGACATCACCGTTCAAATATATCCAGATAGAACGTTATATCGTCAATGGAAGAATTGAAAGCAGGTAGTTTGACCTTGTAAGTAGCAGCATTTGTCTTATTAGAAGTTGACTGATGTTACGTGCAGTCTTTGATATCTTACAATATTATACATTGGTATACTGGTTATGTTCGCAAATATTTTGTAAACAAAATAGTGCTTAAGGAAAAGTCATTATTGAGTTACTTCCCTTGAAAGTTGTGTCAGCTCTTTCGATCGAACTCCGCGGATGGATCCAGTTTTCTGCGATTTATTCTTTGTTTGGGTAGTAATAGATTGTTCTTGCTTCAGAATATCTATGGCCTGAATTTATGTGTATTGTTTGTCTGAGTAGGACGAGTCTGTCTTATATCTGTATATCTTTACATATCTAAGTCGAACTATATGTTCTGTTGTCTCTAGAGAGGGCAAAGGCTATTCGGCGGATGTGTCGCTAGAGTGTGGTGTGATTTGGCTTCGTCCTGATGGGGACTGTTTTTTCTATGTCGGCTTGTCGCCGGGAAAAAAGTGATCTCAGTGTTTGTGGGGAAAGTGATAGTCATCTAGACCTATCGTGTATGCTTTACCCCAGTGTTTATTCGTATTGCCAAGGAATGGCAGAATCATATTTCTGATACCAAGGTAATAATAGAAACTCTTATGAACTTTCGTACGAAGCCACCATTTTCGATAGGTACGATTTGAATGTCTAAGAGAATATATTTGACTCGATGAAAACGACTTCGATTCCTAGCAGCACTATATCCTGTAGAATGCAGTCAATTGTTCATGATCAAATCTACAGAGCAATGAAATGTTTAATGAATGACTAACTTTAGGACAGATTCATTATCTGTATCCAAACGTGAGTGACAGCTCACGAGTGAAGCCATCTTGGAACCAAACAAGTAGTGACTTTCAAGAAGAGAAAAGGGATGCCCGTATTATCGCTTGATTAGTCCAGAGATCACTGCTACACATGAGAACCCTTTATTAGCGGTTCAATATTATTATATGGAAAAATATGTGCTGAACATTATGTTGAAGAATCGTCGCTAGACGAGATTAGGTCTAGAAGCCATCTGAAATATTATTTATAAGCTGACGTGCTCAGTCAGTGAAGTCAGTTGATATATATGTATGGGCGATACTGAGTGCTTGGCTACTGACAGTCCATTATACAATTATTCTACATGAGTGCCCATGTAACATTGCAAGACCATTTATCCACGGTACCATGATGTATTATGCCAACCTGTGATTTGTCACTATCTGTGCTGTCGAGTGTATACGTCCAATTAAACTGTAGAAAGGTACACAGTCGTTGGTGTCGATGACTTCCAGCCATACATGAGTGTGGGAAAAGAACATTTGTCAACAACACGAACCCTTATTATCATTCGCACATTATACACTCAATCCATGTCTACACACCACTGCGTAGGTCAAGTTGACATTCCATACACTACAGTGGAGCAAACAACACCATAGAGATCTTATCAACTGATGATGATGATGATGTCTGCTTCCATCCACTTATACTTATCTTTTGGTGGATATCACTAACTGGAATAAATAGAGGACTTTATCAACTGATTATTTGAATCATTAGCATTACCCATATTCATCAACTTCAATTTCTCTAACTCCAAAGCTAAGAGTTTTTTTCTTCATGTTCCATTTTCGCTTTTCTCTCCTCAGGTTCTCTGTCTAACCTTTTATTTTCAGCCTCTTTTTCTAATCTTTTATTTTCATTTTCCATTTGTAGCTGGATCTTTTTCTCCTCAGATTCTCTGTCTAACCTTTTATTTTCAGCCTCTCTTTCTAACCTTTTATCTTCAGCCTCTTTTTCTCTCTTTTGTTTTTCCATTTCCATCTGGAATTTCCTTTCATCTGCCTGCATCTGCAATCTTAAATTCTCAGCGTCTATTTTCTTATGCTCAGCTTCTATTTTCTTTTGCTCATTTTCCATTTTCTGTCTCTTTTCTTCCGACTTCAATGCCTTGGCATATTGACCAGTCCCGAATTCTTCCAACTTCTCACCAGATTTACCAAGGGATTTCCCTTGCTCAATAAAGTACTCAAGTGTAGACATTATGTCTAATAATATGAGATCAGTATCCTGAAATAATAAATTACCTTATTTCAACCTTAATGGTAACAAGTCTTTTAATAAAGCACTTGTATTATCAGCTCACTTTATCCCAATCTCTGTGGGAGACAAGTCTTTGACAAAGTACTTGTATAATCACCTTTATAATAATATTACCAATAATCACCTCTATAATCTAAGTACCCTATAGTACCAATAGTGTATGACTATATATAAATATATAAACAGCGTATGACAACAAATACTAACATAAACAAAGAACAAGCATCAAAGACAATACGATAACATTCGCAGAAATCAAATAAGCATTAAAGTGGAACTAAAGAAAATATCACAAGGCATGTGATGATAACTGCAAAAGTAAATAAAACAAATTACGCAACAGTGTATAAATACAAAGGTTGTATAGAACTAAACGAAAGGAAGAGAAACGAACAGATACAAACAAATCAAATCAAAAAACTAAAGAACAGCAAAAAATAATGACAATAACGACAAAGAAAAGTACACCTCGTCACAACTAAACAAAAATAGCAACAAATTGTCGCTAACAATTTCCACTAAAGGAAATTTGCACAGCCCCTAAAGAACGCTTACAGTAGGCCCTCTATTACGTGGGATATCCTACTGGAAGACACCGCTCAGCCAAAAAACCCGCAGAAATATCAATAACACATAACATGTAAACATGTAAACACATAAAGCATAAACAAGGATGTTTAAATGTGGAAGGCTTAGTTCATAACACAATACAAAGCACAGTTCCCAACAATAAACAGGCCTCTTATCTTTACACTCCTATCGTAAACAACAGCAACGATGAAGAACTATCGTCAGCATTCTAAGGCTTAGATGATTCAACGGTGAAAACACATCAGAACTTGCTTCCAAAATGATGATAACGGTGATAATAACGGCACTTGACCTTCTTAAATACCGCAGCTGAACTTGCTTCTATCAAACAGTGACAGTACTAGTAACGGCACTTGACCTTCTATACTACTGCATCAACGAAGGTATAGTAATTTGACCTTCTGACCTAGTTACGTCCTGTTAAGCTGGGGTAGTCGATGTGTCAACAGACTACACAGCGCTGAGTACTCTCAATCGTAGACGACTTGATAACTTCCAAAATAACCCCATCAAGCTAGCACACCATAACAGTAACAGGCTATTCTTGACGTAGAAGACTCACACTGGATATCATAAATGTTGACGCCCGTACTGACCACCATAAATGTAAACAGTCAGGAATGGTCTGTGTTCGTCCAAGCGTAACAGGTGTCCGCGACACAAATAGGACAGACTCAGTTTGGCCACCGTAAATGTAGAGTTGAATGCTGAAGAATGTCCAGTATCAATGTTGGAAACGATTCTAAGCCACACAGGCGGACATAATTATATATAGGCCCTGGTAGGCCGCAACAATGCTGGCATTCGTTTGGATGATTTGAAAGTGTTGAGGTGTTGTATTAAATATAGAGTTTGAGTAGACCTCAATGAATGCAAATGCGTGTATGAAAGTTCGTGGAAGACAATGCATCTAAATGACATCACACTCGCCATAGTAATTACATGCAGTAATTCACATAGTTCTTGGAACACCTCTGACGTTTGATTGACTTTAATACATCACAACGACAGGTACGCCGACATCAACATAAAATAGTCATTGACAATTCAGGACATAGCATGTATGAATACGGTTCATCAGCCAGTGGTGCATGTATATAATAAAGCTGATCTCGTACAATTTCACCTTTGTTAGCTACAGCAAAATACAGCAAATATGTGAGTTTACACAACTCCTTTCTGACATCAGTAAGTCAGATATATATATATATATAGGATACCGCACCTGTAAAGTTCTTTGGGCATACACCAGCCCAGTGCATATAATACTAGAATACTTCGTGAGCTCCATTACTGGTATTCATAGATGGACTCTTTCCCGCCCAAGGAAAAGTCGCTAGCTGGCTACAAAAAGTCATATATCATTCTGGCAAAAAGGAAACTGTTTTAAGGGTAAATTACCTTAATTTCCCTCAGAATAAATATCACCAAAAATTCACTCGCCTCCTAGGCGCATCAGAATATAATATTGGGAACAATCTTTAGCCATCTTGGTCGAACACACAGAGGACTTTCCCAAAACCGACTTGACCCTTTCAAAACTACAGCTCGACTCCTCTAACACAGGGTTTCTTAAATCGCGCCAGATTCTTTGCCCATGCGGCGTGACGCTATTTCCTTGAGCTAAACTCAGGTGGGTGAACATGTCAGGAAAAGCTGACATCGGTTCTAAAATTAGACGCTGGGTTAACAGACAAGTGGGACAACCACCACTCAAACAGCCAAATAAAGAAGCCATAAAGCTCATAAACACTGGAAACAGCCAGAAGGAATTCCAGCAAAGGCCATCAAAGCTGACACTGGCCTCTATAGAGATATAATACCACTGCTTGGTAAAACATGGCAGAAAGAAAGATAGACAGAGAGAAGAAATACTAGCAGCTTGAAGGAAGGATATCTGGTTAAGTTGCTTAAGAAGGGAGATTAATATGAGTACACAAATTACAGAGGAATAATATTAAATAGGATCACTATTGAGAGATTTAAAGCCATTCAAGAACCATAGATAGACAACTGAGAGGCAAAGCAGGTTTTCGACAAAACAAATCATGTATATACCAGATAGCCACAAAAAGAATAATAATGGAAGAAAGTTTAGAATTGACCTCATCTCTTTACATTGGATATAGGACTATGAAAAGGCATTTGACAGTGTAGACAGAGAATCACTTTGGATACTGATGAAGCATTATGGAGTCTCCCATGAAGATCATTAACTTAATAAAGAAAACATGAAAACATGATCTGCAGAATTCTTCGTGAAGAACTATTTACAAGAGCCGTTAGAGATAAGAGTTTGAGCGCGACAGGGATACATCTTGTCACAATTTCTCTTCTTACTGGCTATAGACTGGGTAATGAAAACTTCGACAAAAGCTAATAGAAATTGAATTCAGTGGCCTCTGGCTAAACAACTTGATGATCTAGATTTTACCGACGACCTGGCTCTTCTGTCCACAAGTAACCAGATGCAACCAGATGCAAGACAGAATGAAAATACTTGATCAGGGGTCACAGCAAATGGGTCTGAAAATACACATGAAAAAGACAAAAGAATAAATGCAGTATAAGATAATAACGGGATTCAAGTTGAAGAAACACTCCTACAAGATGTTTAGTCATATGTATACCTCTTAGCAACTTAGGTAGAATTGGAGGGACAGACAACGATGTCAAATTAAGAATACATACAGCAAGAGGAGCTTTTATTCTAGTGTGAAATTAATGGAAATCAAAAGAAATCAAATCCAATACAAAACATGATGTTGACTGTGATAGATATCATAATAATGGTCATGTTTAAGATCTATTACAGATTTCATCTGTGGGTGATGGAAATATGGCGCGCGAAACACCAAAAGTAGTAATTATAACAAAATATGCCATTAAGGATTTCGTTAGACTCCCGCGAATTATGCGATCGAATGTTTTACTAATTATCTACGAGAGCTAGAAACTCGTCCTAGAATACACTTAACTCAGATGAGTTCTCCATTCATCCATTCTGATTTAGTAATCTCGTCAGAAAAACACCTGAGTTTTCTGGACAGTATCCTTTAAAAAAATCATTGACTGCTATGTTGTATCCATAATGTATTTCCTGGGAAAGAAGCCGAGATTTCACGGGACGTTACTTGGAGGTGCATTCAATTTAACGCATGGTTAAGGCTGCGGTCGGACGTGAAGTATTTCATTCCGTTCAGTTAATCTCGAAAAGGCAATCATCTGACAGAACAGAAAATTTCTTCATCATGTAATGTATTGCCGAGCAGGTCAGTTCATGTTCACATATTGCTTCCATCGCCATGTTTCTCGCTTTTCTTCTATCACAAAGGGTGTCTTCACAAGATATTCAGATAAGCGAAAACAATGCACGTTAATTCTAGAATCTGCCGATCACTTTTGTGAAGAATTAAGCAATGGTTAATCTTAGCTCGTTAAGCTCCTACCTCTGAGTTTCTTAGTGGAATTCTCATTATACTGGTTTAGCTCTGATTAGAGTGGGTGTAGTAAATTGACTGAGACAAACATACAGTAACTTTAAAATGATTGAATCGAAGTTAAATTAGTAAAATTACAAATAAAATGTAATAATCCCTTAAGTTTTAATAGTTTGAAAATAATTGAATAGTTTAGAAGAAAAGTTTCATCATTGATGGATAATAGAGACTATGAAAAAAAAGTTCCCTTTGGCAGCTTATATATGGAACATTAGCTGCCAATGACGGTTCTGCTCCTTTTGATGGGTTGGTTCTTTTTACACTGCTCCCGCTCGTCGCTGGTCAAGGTTGTCGGGTGTAGGTCGTTTCTCAGAAATGTCAAGGAGAGTCTACAAAGTTGGTCCTTCGTCTTAAATCGTAGGCCACTTGTCCCTTCTTGTTCCAGAGACAGTACTTTCTGCTGGTACCACCTATAACTATGATAAAGACTAGAAACGAAACGCTCTTCTAAGTATTGCGTTTCCCAACGCATACTTATGTGTCCCCTTTCTTCTATTCTACCATCCCATTTATCTCACAATTTACCCTCGATGAAAATTAAATTTAATCCCTCGGGATTGTAGTGGATTTGATGGTATTGTATGATGGTGATATTACTAAGTATGATGCATGAGGTCAGCTGTGAAGGCTCCTGAGATAAAATGTAGCTGTGAATTGTCAGAAGGCCCTTCGTGCTACCACTACGACCTCACACCTATCTCTTTTACTAATGAATGTGGCTACGTTAAATGTCTAGGGTAATGATATGTAATGTGTTGTGGTAGTTTACATACACACACAGATATTTACTAAGTCTAATAATATTAATAAATGTTATAATACACTGAACTAACTCAAGTGTGTAAAAGTGGATAGTAATTTTCTTTTAAATTTATTTGTTCTGAACTAAGGTTTTAATTTGGTCAGAACATATGAAAGGGTTTGCAATTATGAAAGAAATGCATGAATATTACATAATAAATGCAAGGTGTGTACATATGTATGTTACTAGACTAGTTAATATTACTACTGTTTATAATTGTAATCTATTTTGGGAGAACATTTAATGGATGTGCTGTTGGGGTGGCCTCATCACTCCCTGTCTATGGTGACTACACATTGTCCAGTTATTGGATGGAATTTTTATGGGTGTGTTAGCAAATAAGTTGAGTTGGTGAATTCTCAGCAGACCAGACGCTCACGTAGCTTGAAGGTGTAGCTCTGGTGCTGAGATCTGGTGGCCCCACCTCTCCGTGCTTGGGGGCAATATCAGAAGTCTGGTGGCCCCACCTCTCCGTGCTTGGGGGGCAATATCAGAAGTATGGTGGCCCCACCTCTCCGTGCTTGGGGGCTATAATAGGCTGCTCTGACAAAATGTTACTGCACGGGTCCACTCTTGTAATATTCAACAACTCATTTGACACCGCATTGGTGCCAACTGAAACTCACAGTTCTGCAATCAAAGTATTAGTCATGTGTCAGAATTCCATCCTCTAACCATTTCTGGACACAACACTACACAACAACAACACCACATAGACGGGTCAGATCTTTCTGACCAAACAACACATCTTACCAAGTTGGTTTCACATAGGATAAGTTCTCCCAGACTACGTATTCTGAAATATGTTCATTAGTTTCCTGCCATAGAATAGGATAGGTGATATGTTTCACTGATCTCAACACTTGATCTGTCCTTCATAATCCTTGCTGGAGTTTATGTATTTTATTTGTCTCTAGACCCTGAACTGGGGCGGGGGGTCTAGAGCGAATCCTTACTTGTTGTAAGGGACAGATTATGCTATTGCAGTATCAAATCACTCGAAACCTTAAACAAATATTAAAATGTACAAAGAAATAATTTCAGTCTTACCAGAATTATGAATATAGAACACAGTTAAATGCTAGCAAAACTCAGCTGAGCTGCTGGCTTTAGGATGGCGTCCCTCTAAATATTTCAATAGCTTCTGGGAATTACACCACTTAATAATTCACTGTGTCTACTAGGACAACTTATAATGAATGGCACAAAATGCGCGTCTGAGCGCCGATAATATATTCATCTATGGCCAATCACTGCCTTTTCTTTTTTCAAATTCAAATATCCTACCAAAAAGTCATTTCAGTCATACCTCAGTCAAGTATGCCTTATTGTCTGTTGGTCCGTCCGTCTCTACTTGCGTTTCACAAAAAAACACACTTGTTTTTTGAACCAACCCTGCCTTCCCCTACACAATTTTGCCTTTAAAGTTATTTTTAGCCACAATTCACCATCCCACCCCGTCTCTTCATTCCAACTAGATTTTAGCACTTGCGTCTTCAAGGCCACAATTTTTTGAAAATTAGTGACATGTTTTATTTCAATGCAGACGATCGTTGATATGAACAACACAGTCTTTTGTCAATATCTTTCTTATTATCTGTCCGTCTGTATAAATGAAAGCATATTATTTCACTGCTCAAGATGGGCCATCCGGCCAGCTAGGTTTTATATTCCTAACATTATTATTAAGAAAAGTTACTTTTCAAATATTTTCTAGAATCTTCTGGAATGCGTTCATCACTGCATTCAAATAAACGGACTAAGTTATCGCAAAAGCGTCCAAAAAATGACTGTGGCGTATAATATCCAAGGTCCCTTTTGTCGATTTCTTTACTTTATGTCAACTTGGGGAACGTGACTTTTTCCTCCTTTCCCCACCAATTTGCGTCCTTTTAGCCTCGCTAGTTTCAAGCACGCGTTCAGTCAGATTTTTCCTTTTGATCTCCGTTCTCATCCCGTTCCGTTTTGCCTTCAAGTCTAACAATTTAATTTCCATGGCGGGTGATGACCCGCGGCGTGGGCGATCATGTATTCTAGCAGCTTACGCATTAGTTTTTATCCCTACGTTGTATCATTGGAGATATTTTAACGTTGTATCACGGTTAATTTTGTGACACATCTCCCCACTTGAAAACATGCCTACGGCAAGTTCTAAAACCAGTGATACACATAGATAAAATCTCTCCTTACGCCTGCCATTACTCTAATTTTGATCACAGGGGTGCCGACTGAGGAAATCTGCACCGACATTCAATTTGCCTGGGATATATTGGATACTAAACTGATAAGGTTGAAGCAATAAAGACCACCTCAGCAATCTTGCGTTTTCATGCTTAGCCTGAGATAAGAATACGAGAGGCTGATGGTCCGTCTCGACCACAAAAGTCCTACCATACAGATAGATTTGAAACTTCTTTATTGCCCAGATTAACGCTAAACATTCTTTTTCGCTTGTGGAGTATCCTTGTTCCGCCTTATTCAATTTGCGGCTTGCATAAGCGACTGGTTTCAGTTCCCCATCAGGTGAAGATGATCTTTGCAACAAAGCCGCTCCGAGTCCTACATTACTTGCATCGGTTCTTAAGACAAAGTCCTGTGTCAAATCAGGTAGTTTGAGAATAGGCTTGCTAGTGAGTTTTTCCTTTAAGTCTTGGAACGCTAATTCACTTTGCGCAGTCCAATTAATTTTATCTGGAAGTCCCTTGCGAGTCAGATCAGTCAGAGGAGCACAAATAGAGTTAAAATCTTTGATATATTTTTGATAAAATCCGCATAACGACACGAATGATCGCACATCCTTTTTTGTTTGTGGTCTAGGTGCTCTCTGCAGTTTTTCCAAGTTCTTGGGATCAGGGGTCATGCTACCCTGATATACAGTGTGTCCCAAGAATTCCAACTCTTTGCATCCAATGCAACATTTTGTTGGCCTAGCAGTCAAGTTCGCCTCCCTAAGCCTATTAAATAACATTTCTAGAGCTTCAATGTGTTCTTCAAATGTCTCTGTGGCGACGAGAATATCATCCATGAAATTCGTGATACATGGGTTATTCAGGGGATCCAACAATTTGCGCATCATCCTTGAAAATACACTCGGAGCATTTTTCAGTCCGAATGGTAGCATGTTGAATTCATAATGTCCATCCGAAGTGCTAAAAGCCAAATAAGGTCTCACTTCAGGCTTCACTGGGATCTGGTAATAGCCTTTACTAAGATCCACCTTTGAAAAGTATTTTGCCTTGTTCAGTCTGGCAAATAACTGTTTTGTGTCTGGTAATGGATCCACTTGTCCTTCTGTGACAGCATTCAGTTTCCTGTAATCTATGCACAGTCTGTGTTCCCCAGACGGTTTTCTCAACAATACGACACTAGAGCTAAAAGATGATTCACTGTGTGAAATAATCCCCTCCTTCAACAAATAATCTATTTCTTCCTTCAATGCCTTCTCCTTCGCGAACGGAATAGAATAGGCTCTCATACAGATTGGGTTTGAGTCTACCAGTTTCATGTCATACTGTAGCAAATTTGTATGGCCTGGTTTATCTGTTAATACATCTGTATGTTCCTCCAGAACCTGTTGAACTCTCTCCCTCTGGTTTTTAGTCAGGTGCTTACTGACTTTTACCTGTGCTGCTGTTTCACAAGGATGTAATGGGTATTCATGTGAGGTGAGTGGTTCCTTTTGCATTTGAGTTGCGATAGCTAAGGTCAGTAAGGGGGTGCTTTCCTGGAGTGGTCTGTCCAGATACTTCTTTAACAGGTTTACATGATAAACTTTCTCCTTCCCCTTTTTGTCAATTTTATAGTTTGTTCTAGACACCTTCTCTAGAACCGTATATGGACCTTGCCATCCAATTTGTAATTTATTCTGGCTACCGGGTAGTAGAAGCAGCACCTTCTCTCCCACTGCCAGTTCTCTGTCCTTTGCCTTCCTATTAAAATATGCTGCATGTTTCTTCCTGGCTTGTTTCAAATTATCATTTGCCAGTTTCCATCCAGCTTTCAAACGAGTGGTCAGTTCGTTCACGTATTGATAAGATGAGGTAACAGTCTCTTCCGCCTTCTCATCTGTCCAGGTCCTTAATAGGGCTTCTAATGGACCTTTTATTGGCCTCCCAAATAGCAGAGTTGCGGGAGCCATCCCGGTTGAACTATGTGGTACCTCCCGATACGCAAACAATGCGGCGGGCAGGAATTGATCCCACAGATCCGGTTTTTCGTGTGTCAGCTTTCTCAGGATAGAAATGAGAGTCCCGTTGAACCTCTCTACCTGGCCGTTCCCTTGCGGATGGTACGGACTACAATGAAAGTGTCTGGCTTGAAATAGCTTAAAAACTTCTTCCGTTAGTTTCCCCTTGAACTGAGAGCCATTATCCGTCAAGATTTGATGCGGGAATCCTAATCGGGTAAATATTGTAAGTAGTGCCTCTGCTACATGTTTTGAATCAATTGATGGCAGGGCTACCGCCTCTCCCCACATAGAACAAGTGTCCACCAGAGTAAGGATGTAACTGTTCCTCCTCTTGGTCCGAGTGAGAGGTCCCACAATATCCACTGCAACCCTCTCAAAAGCTGTTCCCACTATGGGCATTTCCCCTAGAGTTGCAGGAGCAGTCCAGTGCTTTGGAGCTACCCTTTGACATTCTGGGCAGGATTTGACATATCTTTTTATATCCTCCGTTATCCCTGGCCAGAAGTAATGACAAGCTATACGCTGTCCTGTGGCGCTGATCCCCATGTGACCACTGAAGGGAATCGCATGCCCGAGTTCCATCACTTTATCCCTATATGAAGTGGGAAGAACCAGCTGGTTGTGACCATTTGTTCCAGTTCCGGCCTTCCTGTATAAGAGTTTGTTCTTCATAAAATATTCCCCCTTGCTCGGAGGTGTGTGGCATTTGGGCAATTTTTTAAAACATGGCTTGAGTGTCCTATCCTCAGCCTGCGCCTTCCTCATCTCCTCTGGATGAGCATTTATAGGTTCACCTTCTTCCTCCTTCTTCTGTGACCTGGTCTGCACTGTCGCCATGATCACAGGTCTCTCGGGATTCCCCAAGAAGACGTATCTACACCCCAATATCAGAGGGTAGATTGGTTCATCTATCACTGCTGCTCTGATTTCTCCTTCCACATAGCGAGTTTTCACCGTTATCCTTGCGATGGGAAGTGTCATGAGTGGTATGTCCTTAGTTGCCCCTTGTATTTCCACTGTTTCTGTGGTATACTGACTTGGATCCACTAGGCTAGACTTCACAACTGAATCATAATCCAAACCTGTATCATAAAGGCACCTTATGGTGACCCCATTACAAATAACATCCTCACAAACTGGGGGGTGATAAGGTTCCTGCTGTCCCTTAGGATTAACCTTTAATCTTTGAGTCCCCGACTTCATTGCAGCAATGTTTGAAGGTTTCTTTCTACAAAATTCGGTGTTATGGTTATCTTTCTTGCACCATTTACACCATCTTTTTCCTTGGTTAAACGGTTTTCTTTCATTGGATTTTTGGTCATTGAACTGTTTCTGTCTCGGTAGTCATTTCTTGGCCGTTCAAAGTTTGTCCTACCTTTATTTCCCTGCTCTCTATTATCAAATTTATTAAATTGCTGTGGAGCTTTAAAATTGTCTATGTGCTTCTTTTTAGCACCACTTACCTCTGCCTGGGCTGCCTGATACCTTTCAGCGACATTTAAAACCTCCCCCAACTTCTCTGCACCTTGTTCCATGAGAAATCTTCTCATGTCTGGAGCCATGGACTCTCTCAATTGCTCAATCATGATCATTTCTTTAAGATCTTGGGTCTTCCCCAGAGCAGTCCATTTCTCCAAATAGGTTTCCAGTCTGGCAGAGAATTGGTGGTATGTCTCCCCAGACAACAGTTTGGCATTTCTAAATTTCTTACGATAAAATTCCCCATTTTTTTCGTACCTCAATAACAAAGCCTGCTTTAACATGTCATAATTCTCCTGGTCTTCTCTGTTCATTTTTGCGAAGACGTCGTAAGAAGTACCTCTCAGTCCCTGTGATAGCTTTAAACTCCACCTCTCTCTCTCTAACCCATATGTAGTAGCTAATAACTCAAAACGTCCTAGGTACCCCTCTATGTCATCGTCTTTTTCAACAAAATGGTCTAAATGAAACCCCATAGCTGAGTTTGAGGCTCCCAGACTGGGCGTAGCATCTGAGGCAAAAGGGCTGGCACCATTTTCAGGAACCTGGCCTTGTAGCTCCAGCTCCCTGAGTCGTAATTCGTGCTCCCTCTGCAACCTTCTATCTTCTGCCTCCCTTTCGGCAGTCAACCTTTTATCTTCTGCTTCCCTTTCGGCCTTTTTATCTTCTGCCTCCCTTTGCTGTCGTTTTTCTTCTGCCTCCAATGCTTTAGCCTCTTTGTCAGCCTCAATTTGTAACCTCTTAGTCTCAGCCTCTAACCTCTTCTCTTCAGCCAACTTTTCAGACTCTAATTTTCTTTCAGCCTCTTTTTCTAATCTTCTTTCTTCCCGTTCAATATACTTATCACATTCCGCCGTTACATATTGAATTAAAATCTGACCATCCATTCCCATCTCCTTTGCTGTCAGCACAGCAGCTGATCTGAATTTGGCCAGCTCCGCCATACTTTTTAAACAAATCTAGCAATGTGCAAGATAAAATTTCCAACCACTAAAGTACTTCTAATTACTCTAGTCTAAAATAATTCTAATTAATTAATTAACTACCACTGGCTGTGAAGATTCACCAACTTTTATTTTCAGGGACACTTTTAATTTTAAGGGACACTTTTAACTTTTATAATGTGTTCCCCTAATCTAATTCTCCCCCCAGGAGATCCTAATATACTTAATGGGCTAATTATCCCGGGACAAAGAGACCCCAATATATGTAGTGGATTTGATGGTATTGTATGATGGTGATATTACTAAGTGTGATGCATGAGGTCAGCTGTGAAGGCTCCTGAGATAAAATGTAGCTGTGAATTGTCAGAAGGCCCTTCGTGCTACCATTACGACCTCACACCTATCTTTTTTTACAAATGAATGTGGCTACGTTAAATGTCTAGGGTAATGATATGTAATGTGTTGTGGTAGTTTACATACACACACAGATATTTACTAAGTCTAATAATATTAATAAATGTTATAATACACTGAACTAACTCAAGTGTGTAAAAGTGGATAGTAATTTTCTTTTAAATTTATTTGTTCTGAACCAAGGTTTTAATTTGGTCAGAACATATGAAAGGGTTTGCAATTATGAAAGAAATGCATGAATATTACATAATAAATGCAAGGTGTGTACATATGTATGTTACTAGACTAGTTAATATTACTACTTTTTATAATTGTAATCTATTTTGGGAGAACATTTAATGGATGTGCTGTTGGGGTGGCCTCATCACTCCCTGTCTATGGTGACTACACATTGTCCAGTTATTGGATGGAATTTTTATGGGTGTGTTAGCAAATAAGCTGAGTTGGTGAATTCTCAGCAGACCAGACGCTCACGTAGCTTGAAGGTGTAGCTCTGGTGCTGAGATCTGGTGGCCCCACCTCTCCGTGCTTGGGGGCAATATCAGAAGTCTGGTGGCCCCACCTCTCCGTGCTTGGGGGCAATATCAGAAGTATGGTGGCCCCACCTCTCCGTGCTTGGGGGCTATAATAGGCTGCTCTGACAAAATGTTACTGCACGGGTCCACTCTTGTAATATTCAACAACTCATTTGACACCGCATTGGTGCCAACTGAAACTTACAGTTCTGCAATCAAAGTATTAGTCATGTGTCAGAATTCCATCCTCTAACCATTTCTGGACACAACACTACACAACAACAACACCACATAGACGGGTCAGATCTTTCTGACCAAACAACACATCTTACCAAGTTGGTTTCACATAGGATAAGTTCTCCCAGACTACGTATTCTGAAATATGTTCATTAGTTTCCTGCCATAGAATAGGATAGGTGATTGTGGTGAAGTGGGATGTTATAAATATTTATAGGGGACTTAGTGTACTGACTGAGATCAGCTGTGAAGGTATCTATATCTATTAAGAGTAGTGTATTATAGATAACCTTACTTGCTACCACATATCTATATATCTCAGTCAGAATTATTCTGCAATAGTGTGATGACTACGTTATGTGTCTAGGGTATGTGTAGGATGAAGTGTAAGTCAAAACAACAACAGACAGATAAACAATTTAATTTATTCCACTATACTTGACAACACTGGGACACTCACATACATATAACACTCTAAAGGATATCTTAAGGAGTCACTGATAACTTTTCAAATAACAATATGTATTCATTGCTGATATGAATGAATATGTGTCCTGATTCAATTACAAAGGAACCAGGAATCACAATCAATTTTCATTACAAGTTATGTACAGAATGGATTAATATGAATATTGTAGTGACATATATTATTAAAAATATCCTATGTGTGTCAGTTGTGTGGTGGTAAAATGAGGTAATACTGGTTTTGTTTTGTTCAAGCTCTGTTGGTATTTGTCATCATGACTTCAATAGTTTGTCTTTAGGGACTAGTATTGGAGATGTTCTCAGTTCCTGATATTAAGACAATTAAATTCCCCTCTTAAGGTGATTTTTACAAAGTCATTTCAAGATGTGGGGACATAATGTTGAGCTCAGCTGGCCAAATTAGCTTATCTTGCGTGATGGCGGCAGGAAAGGACTCCTCTGCTCAATTCTCCCCTGGGCTCTGGAGACACCTCACTGATAGCTAAATGGACCAAGGAGTATGCTGTCCGACTCTGGATTCAGCAAAGCTCTGACCAGGTGCTGCTCAGTACCATCAAGACCACGGTCCCACAATTTCATGGAAATAAACACAGATACGTTGATTAGCAATGAATTCTGGCACAATTACTGGCACAAATTCCCATCTGCTTATGTTCCAGGCTTTTATTTTAGCAAAAATGTGAGCTGGCTTCAACGCACTGTCGCTTTATCAAGATTATTTGCACTAGTGGTCTCGAACTAACGCTCCTAAGTGAGTATATCAGCAAGTCTAGCCAATGAGGCCACGTTTCGACAAGTGTTTGAAAAAATGTTACCTTTCTACGTCTCCCTAACAACCAAGATAGTATTTATAGTCCGACCAATCGTGGTTCGTCTTTCATTTGTTGCGCTCCAATCAATTTGGAGTTTACATGGTAGGCTATTTCTGTAACGCAAGGTTTTTTCAAACATGTTATAAAAAAATTTTATGAGCAGAAATGATTTTATGCTGTCAGGCATCCCCAATATTTTATTTTGGTTATAACTTGTTAATTCCTAGACTATTTGCGTAACGTTTTACATATTCTTTGTCAGCAAACCCTAAGGAACCCAAATATCCAAATTTAAAAGAGCTACGTGGCTGCGTTCAAAATATGTATTTTCTACCTCCTGTTTCGAAGATGTGCTGTCTGGGTACTGTTATGTTTTCAACCGTAAGCCCATCTATTGTTATCTTTCCTAATAAGCGTTTTTTATGATTTTAAAACCTAACTCTGGGAAGGGTAGTGAATTTATCACTGTCCGTCCGAAAAAGTTAGTGCTTGTAGTCTTACACGCGTGATGGCAGCATTTGTGTATCGCGCGAAGCGTGTTTAGTGTTCGGCTTTCTGCCTCTCCCTTCCCGCTATCCTTTTGTCCATCTGTCTCGTTCGTTTTGGTAACGCAGTGTAGAAAAAGACATGAATGGAATTTAAAATTTAGGTCAACTTGCATATTTCAAGGTTTTTCTTAGAAAGGCAGCACATTTTATTGTGTGTTTGGGAAACGCGTGTATGTTGCAGAAGGCCTTTAATATCAACGTGAAACGTTACAATTTGCTTACGCAGTAGAAAACAAGGGGATTTCGAGTACAGTCTTTGTGACAGCACTGTTATTTACCATTGCTCTTTTCTTTATTAATTTTATTTGTTAGGCTTAATATTTAACTAATAATTTATATATGTGGATTAGAATATTCCACGACACCTCCCCTCTTAAAACAGACATTATATGTCAGTCCTTTATTCTATATACACATAGAGAAATTTATTATTATTTCTGGGGTTTACGGTGATTCTCATCACACGGATGGCGGCTTAAAAAATCCGCTCCCAAATTGGTTTTTCCAGATATATACTCAATGCTAAAAAATTATATGGAGCCAAAAGTAAAGACCATCGGAGTAACCTGGAGTTCTCATGCTTAGCCTGTGCTAGAAACGATAAAGGTTTGTGATCTGTTTGCAACTTAAATGCCTTCCCATATAGATAAATATTGAATTTCTTTATCGCCCATATTACTGCAAGACATTCTTTTTCGCTAGTTGAGTAGTTGATTTCAGCTTTATTCAACTTTCTGCTAGCATATGCCACTGGGCTTAATTCTCCATCCAAGGCATCTGATTTCTGTAGTAGAGTTGCACCTAACCCAATATTACTTGCATCCGTCCTTACAATGAATTCTTGACTTAAGTCAGGTAATTTCAAAATGGGTTTACTTGTGAGCTTTTCCTTCAATTCTTGGTAAGTCATTTCACATTGTGGTGTCCATGTAATGCGATCTGGATGTCCTTTACGTGTCAATTCAGTTAACGGTGCACATATGGAATTAAAGTTTTTGATATACTTCTGGTAGAAACCACATAATGAGACAAAGGATCTCACGTCCTTCTTGGTTTGTGGTCTCGGGGCTTTCTGTAGTTTCTCTAAATTCTTTGGGTCAGGGGTCATGTTTCCCTGATAAACTGTGTGTCCCAAAAATTCCAATTCTTTACATCCAACGCAACATTTGGTTGGTCGGGCTGTTAAATTTGCCTCCCTAAGTCGATCAAACAGCATGTTCAGAGAGTCAATGTGTTCCTCAAAGGTTTCTGTTGCTATAAGGATATCATCCATAAAATTTGTTATACAGGGATTATTCAGAGGATCCAATAATTTTCTCATCATTCTAGAGAAGACACTAGGCGCATTCTTCAATCCAAATGGCAATCTATTAAACTCATAGTGTCCTTCTGAGGTACTAAAAGCTAGGTATGGTCTAACCTCAGGCTTTACTGGAATCTGATAGTATCCTTTACTCAGATCCACTTTTGAGAAATATTTAGCTTTATTTAGTCTGGCAAACAGCTGATTTGTATCCGGCAATGGATCCACCTGTCCTTCTGTAATAGCATTCAGTCTCCTGTAATCTATACAGAGTCTATGTTCTCCAGAGGGCTTCCTTAAGAGTACAACACCGGAACTATACGAAGATTCACTGTGTGAAATAATTCCTTCCTTCAATAGATAGTCTATCTCTTCCTTCAAAGCTTTCTCCTTAGCAAACGGAATCGAATATGGTTTCATACAGACAGGTGTGGAGTCTATTATTTTCATATCATATTCCAATAGGTTTGTATGCCCTGGTCGGTCTGTTAACACCTCTGCATGATTATTTAGAACCTGTTGCACTCTCTCTTTCTGAGTTTTCGTTAAATGTGTACTGATTTTCACCTGTGCTGCTGTCTCACAGGGGTGTAATGGATATTCAAATGATGAAAGTGGTTCCTTTTTCATCTCCATGGCGATGGACAAGGTCAACAAGTGTGTCTCTTCCTGATGTTCTCTTTCCAAATATTTCTTCAGGAGATTCACATGATAGATTTTTTCTTTCCCCTTCTTATCTATCTTATAATTTGTTCTAGACACCTTCTCTAGAACTGTATATGGACCCTGCCATCCAATTTGTAACTTATTCTGACTCCCAGGCAAAAGAAGCAGTACTTTCTCTCCCACAGCCAGATTTCTGTCCTTCGCCTTCCTGTTATAATAGGCAGCATGTTTCTTCCTGGCTTGTTTCAAATTTTCATTGGCAAGTTTCCAGCCAGTTTTTAACCGAGTGGTCAGCTCATTCACATATTGGTATGAAGATGTAATGTTTTCCTCTGCCTTTTCATCAGTCCACGTTCTTAACATAGCTACATATGGACCTTTAATTGTGTGGACCTATTTGTCCATGCACCGGTATGGTCTCTTCCACTCGAAGCTTTATAGTGATGATTTTTCCTCCCAGAATTATCATTCACAAAACGACCGCTACCAATTTTTCTTTTGGGGCTTTCTCCCCACTTAAAATTCTTGATGAGAGATTTCCTCCCTACATCCTCTTCCTCCAGTTTGTTTAAGTCCGATTGAGGGATTGTCGGCTTATCCTGGGGTAAGACATCCTTTTGCACTCTCCGCATAGTGGCCATTGTAAAACAGTTAAGTGAAGCTTGTCCGTGAAAAGGGGCTTCCCATTCCATTTGGTCCACTTTATCAAATCTATTTTTCTTTTTATTGTCAGGCCTAATTTTGCCCCGTGGCGTGTCCAGGTCCTGATCCATGTTCCCACTTGTGGGTGTTCCCTCATGTGCTATGCTACACCTTTCTACAAAGTTCTCAATGTCCCATCTTGCTTTGGGCCAATAATAATTGTGAGCCACCTTTTGAATGATGGTACCTATTTTCTCATGGTCCCCATCTGGTTTCACATGTAGGCTCCTTATTAAGTCTGCTCTATATCTTTTTGGAAGAACCAGCTGTCCGTGACCTTTGGATCTAGCTCCAGTCTTCCTATACATCAACTTGTTTTTCATGTAAAAATCTCCCTTGCCTGGAGTTGTATGACAAGTTGACAATTTTCTGAAACAAGGCTTGAGTGTTTTATCCCCAGCCTGTGCCTTCCTCATCTCTTCTGGAGTGGTATCCAACATAATATCCTCCTCCTGTCTTGAGGTCGACCTGACCTGAAGGGTTGCCATATACACAGGTTTCCTTCTGCAACGGTCAGTGTCATGATTGTCCATCTGACAATTCTTACACCACCTTTTTCCTTGGTTGAAAGATTTTCTTTCATTATATTTCCTTTCATCGAATTGTGGGAATTTATTTTTATTGTCATACCGTGGCCTATCAAATTGGTGCTTACCTTTATTTTGATCCTTAGGATCAAATTTATTAAAGTTCTGTGGTGCCCTAAAGTTATCCACTTGTTTCTTTTTATTACCTGTTACCTCTGCTTGAGCTGCTTGATACCTTTCAGCAACATTTAGCAACTCACCCAGCCTCTCTGCACCTTGTTCCATGAGAAACTTTCTCAGGTCTGGAGCCATGGACTCTCTTAGTTGCTCTATAAGGACCATTTCCTTAAGATCTTGGGTTTTCCCCAGAGAAGTCCATTTCTCCAAGTATGTCTCTATTCGTGCAGAGAACTGGTGATATGTTTCACCTGACAGTAGTTTAGCATTCCTAAATTTTTTCCTATAAAATTCTGCATTCTTTTCATACCTTAACAAAAGAGCCTGCTTTAGCATGTCATAATTTTCCTGATCACCTCTGCTCATTTTTGCAAAAACTTCATAAGCTGCCCCACGAAGTCCCTGAGATAACTTTAAGCTCCACCTTTCTCTCTCTAACCCATACGTGGTAGCTAATAGTTCGTACCTATTTATATAGCTCTCAATATCATCGTCTTTCTCAACAAAATGATCTAAATGAAAGTTCATAGCTGAGGTTGAGGCTCCCTGAGTAACCGTAGCATCAGAGGCAAAGGGACTGGCACCATTTTCAGGAACATGGCCTTGAAACTCAAACTCCCTTAGTCGTAATTCATGTTCCCTTTGTAATCTTTTCTCCTCCTTTTCTGCTTCCCTCTCTGCAGCTAATCTCTTCTCTTCCCTTTCTGCAGCTAATTTCTTCTCTTCCCTTTCTGCAGCTAATTTCTTCTCTTCCCTTTCTGCAGCTAATTTCTTCTCTTCCCTTTCTGCAGCCTGCCTTCTTTCCTCGGCTTCCAATGCTTTAGCCTCTTTGTCAGCCTCAATCTGCAACCTCTTAGTCTCAGCCTCAGCTTCAAATTGCAACCTCTTAATTTCCCTTTCAGCCTCTAACTTTCTTTCGGCTTCAAACCTTCTTTCTTCGCGTTCAATAAATTTGTCACATTCCGTAGTAACATAGGCAACCATAACTTGCCCATCTAATCCTAACTCTTTTGCAGTCTGTACAGCAGCAGATCGAAACTTGGCCAGGTCCGCCATTGTCTATCAGGTAAATTTCTACAATGTCTAACCAACAATTTAATCTCTAAATATATCTAATGGACAACACAGGCACCGTGAGCTCAACCTTATTTAATTCCACCCAAGGATACCTTTTTAATTCTTATATTCCCTGAAGTGAATTACCCCCAATATTTTTAATAGGGAAAGATTCAAAATCCCAAGAGCGAGACCCCAATATATGTGGTGAAGTGGGATGTTATAAATATTTATAGGGGACTTAGTGTACTGACTGAGATCAGCTGTGAAGGTATCTATATCTATTAAGAGTAGTGTATTATAGATAACCTTACTTGCTACCACATATCTATATATCTCAGTCAGAATTATTCTGCAATAGTGTGATGACTACGTTATGTGTCTAGGGTATGTGTAGGATGAAGTGTAAGTCAAAACAACAACAGACAGATAAACAATTTAATTTATTCCACTATACTTGACAACACTGGGACACTCACATACATATAACACTCTAAAGGATATCTTAAGGAGTCACTGATAACTTTTCAAATAACAATATGTATTCATTGCTGATATGAATGAATATGTGTCCTGATTCAATTACAAAGGAACCAGGAATCACAATCAATTTTCATTACAAGTTATGTACAGAATGGATTAATATGAATATTGTAGTGACATATATTATTAAAAATATCCTATGTGTGTCAGTTGTGTAGTGGTAAAATGAGGTAATACTGGTTTTGTTTTGTTCAAGCTCTGTTGGTATTTGTCATCATGACTTCAATAGTTTGTCTTTAGGGACTAGTATTGGAGATGTTCTCAGTTCCTGATATTAAGACAATTAAATTCCCCTCTTAAGGTGATTTTTACAAAGTCATTTCAAGATGTGGGGACATAATGTTGAGCTCAGCTGGCCAAATTAGCTTATCTTGCGTGATGGCGGCAGGAAAGGACTCCTCTGCTCGAATTCTCCCCTGGGCTCTGGAGACACCTCACTGATAGCTAAATGGACCAAGGAGTATGCTGTCCGACTCTGGATTCAGCAAAGCTCTGACCAGGTGCTGCTCAGTACCATCAAGACCACGGTCCCACAATTTCATGGAAATAAACACAGATACGTTGATTAGCAATGAATTCTGGCACAATTACTGGCACAAATTCCCATCTGCTTATGTTCCAGGCTTTTATTTTAGCAAAAATGTGAGCTGGCTTCAACGCACTGTCGCTTTATCAAGATTATTTGCACTAGTGGTCTCGAACTAACGCTCCTAAGTGAGTATATCAGCAAGTCTAGCCAATGAGGCCACGTTTCGACAAGTGTTTGAAAAAATGTTACCTTTCTACGTCTCCCTAACAACCAAGATAGTATTTATAGTCCGACCAATCGTGGTTCGTCTTTCATTTGTTGCGCTCCAATCAATTTGGAGTTTACATGGTAGGCTATTTCTGTAACGCAAGGTTTTTTTCAAACATGTTAAAAAAAAATTTTATGAGCAGAAATGATTTCATGCTGTCAGGCATCCCCAATATTTTATTTTGGTTATAACTTGTTAATTCCTAGACTATTTGCGTAACGTTTTACATATTCTTTGTCAGCAAACCCTAAGGAACCCAAATATCCAAATTTAAAAGAGCTACGTGGCTGCGTTCAAAATATGTATTTTCTACCTCCTGTTTCGAAGATGTGCTGTCTGGGTACTGTTATGTTTTCAACCGTAAACCCATCTATTGTTATCTTTCCTAATAAGCGTTTTTTTATGATTTTAAAACCTAACTCTGGGAAGGGTAGTGAATTTATCACTGTCCGTCCGAAAAAGTTAGTGCTTGTAGTCTTACACGCGTGATGGCAGCATTTGTGTATCGCGCGAAGCGTGTTTAGTGTTCGGCTTTCTGCCTCTCCCTTCCCGCTATCCTTTTGTCCATCTGTCTCGTTCGTTTTGGTAACGCAGTGTAGAAAAAGACATGAATGGAATTTAAAATTTAGGTCAACTTGCATATTTCAAGGTTTTTCTTAGAAAGGCAGCACATTTTATTGTGTGTTTGGGAAACGCGTGTATGTTGCAGAAGGCCTTTAATATCAACGTGAAACGTTACAATTTGCTTACGCAGTAGAAAACAAGGGGATTTCGAGTACAGTCTTTGTGACAGCACTGTTATTTACCATTGCTCTTTTCTTTATTAATTTTATTTGTTAGGCTTAATATTTAACTAATAATTTATATATGTGGATTAGAATATTCCACGACAGTGATATGTTTCACTTTTCTCAACACCTGATCTGTCCTTCATAATCCTTGCTGGAGTTTATGTATTTTATTTGTCTCTAGACCCTGAACTGGGGCGGGGGGTCTAGAGCGAATCCTTACTTGTTGTAAGGGACAGATTATGCTATTGCAGTATCAAATCACTCGAAACCTTAAACAAATATTAAAATGTACAAAGAAATAATTTCAGTCTTACCAGAATTATGAATATAGAACACAGTTAAATGCTAGCAAAACTCAGCTGAGCTGCTGGCTTTAGGATGGCGTCCCTCTAAATATTTCAATAGCTTCTGGGAATTACACCACTTAATAATTCACTGTGTCTACTAGGATAACTTATAATGAATGGCACAAAATGCGCGTCTGAGCGCCGATAACATATTCATCTATGGCCAATCACTGCCTTTTCTTTTTTCAAATTCAAATATCCTACCAAAAAGTCATTTCAGTCATACCTCAGTCAAGTATGCCTTATTGTCTGTTGGTCCGTCCGTCTCTACTACTTGCGTTTCACAAAAAAACACACTTGTTTTTTGAACCAACCCTGCCTTCCCCTACACAATTTTGCCGTTAAAGTTATTTTTAGCCACAATTCACCATCCCACCCCGTCTCTTTATTCCAACTAGATTTTAGCACTTGCGTCTTCAAGGCCACAATTTTTTGAAAATTAGTGACATGTTTTATTTCAATGCAGACGTTCGTTGATATGAACAACACAGTCTTTTGTCAATATCTTTCTTATTATCTGTCTGTCTGTATAAATGAAAGCATATTATTTCACTGCTCAAGATGGGCCATCCGGCCAGCTAGGTTTTATATTCCTAACATTATTATTAAGAAAAGTTACTTTTCAAATATTTTCTAGAATCTTCTGGAATGCGTTCATCACTGCATTCAAATAAACGGACTAAGTTATCGCAAAAGCGTCCAAAAAATGACTGGCGTATAATATCCAAGGTCCCTTTTGTCGATTTCTTTACTTTATGTCAACTTGGGGAACGTGACTTTTTCCTCCTTTCCCCACCAATTTGCGTCCTTTTAGCCTCGCTAGTTTCAAGCACGCGTTCAGTCAGATTTTTCCTTTTGATCTCCGTTCTCATCCCGTTCCGTTTTGCCTTCAAGTCTAACAGTTTAATTTCCATGGCGGGTGATGACCCGCGGCGTGGGCAATCATGTATTCTAGCAGCTTACGCATTAGTTTTTATCCCTACGTTGTATCATTGGAGATATTTTAACGTTGTATCACGGTCAATTTTATGACAGGGATAAATCTTTCTTTTATATTTAAATTGAAAAGCTTTAGCTTCACATTACATTTAAACGAAAAGGTTAATAAAACAGATAGAGTATGTTTAGATTTACATTTCCACAGTTTGAATAGTGTTTACAATATAAATTGAATATGTTTTCAATTATATTTACACTGATTGAAAATATTGAAATTTCCTTTAATTTTAGAGTGAGTATGTTTTCGCTTACATTTACACTGATTGAAAATGTAGATATTATACTTAGAATGTACATCAATTCTTTCATCTTGTTTCCCCTGTTCCATATGGAACCTGGGAATCTTTATGCGTTTAGTTCTATTTAAGAAACTAGCAATAAAGTAGTCCCCAGACCGTGCAGTGATGGTTCATGAATCATCATTCTATATACTGAGGTTGCCAGCCTCAAATGACTGGGACATCCACTAGCGATTTTCACATATTAAAATTCACATGATAATATACATATATATATATTAGTTCACATGTTAGTAATAAAATATAGAATGTAAAATCACAACTTACGCCAATCCTGGCTCACAGACTTTTTGCTCATATGAATAAAAGGCACTGGCAGATGCCTTATTACACGTGTACTTGAGGTCGTTATTTTGAACTTTAATTCCTTTTCTGACTCCGTGTATTTCCTTCAGTTTCCTCCGACAGAGGCTTTCCTTATTAAAATGATAGAGATTTCCTGGGCTGAATTGTAAGTCCCTATGAATACTCCAATAAAAGGAGTCCGGTCTGACAGCGGGAAATTCTGAATTCTAACTGGCACGTCTGGTGTCTTTGGCAAGCGTGAATCTCACAGTGAAAAAACCACTGAAATGTGTCAGGTTATATTCACTGTCTTATATTCAGAAAGACAGGGACCTGAAAGAACCAAATGGTTACAGACCGATCAGCCTACTAAGCTGTGTAAGAAAACTGATGGAGCGAATGATTAATACCAGACTGTTGTGGCACCTGGAAAGCAAACACCTATTAAACCATCAGCAAGCAGGATTCAGACAACACAGATCCACTGAAGATCAAATCACATATATAGATCAGGAAATCGAAGATGCCTTCCACGAAAAAAAACACACGCTAGTGGTTTGGGTAGATTTAGAAAAAGCTTTCGATAGAGTATGGAAAGAGGGATTGAAAGTCAAACTGCAGAGAAGTGGTGTATGTGGGCGAATGTACAAAGGGATTGGTCACTACCTTGAAAATAGAACCGCCAGAGTACAGCTGCAAGGACAGACTAGTAAAAAGTTTATATTAGAGCAGGGTGTCCCACAAGGGGGACTCCTGTCACCTACACTGTTCCTTGCATACATAAATGATATAACTGACAATATTCAACAAATAGCACACAATGCTTCCTTTGCAGATGACTTAGCCTTGTGGATCTATGAAGAACGTATCACTACTGCAAACATTCTGATGCAGCAAGCACTAACATCGCTGGAAGAGAGGGCCAAATCATGGCTTATGAAGATTAATGAAGAGAAAACAACATACACTGTATTTTTCCCTCTCAACTAGACCTCAGAGCTTCAAACTGGTACTAAACGGAGAAAATCTTCATTTAAGTGAAAATCCAAACTACCTTGGCATATTTTTGATCGCCGTCTGACTTGGAAAAAACAGGTTGACAGAAATCAAATGAGAGCAAGACAAAGAATGGCAATTATGAAAAAACTTGCAGGAACAACTTAGGGTGCAGATGAGAAAGTGCTTAAGACATTGTACACAGGGCGAGTACGGCCAGTCCTTGAATATGGCATGGCAGCATGGGCAACAGCAGCTAAGACGAACTTCGATAAAATTAGCAGACTCCAAAATCAAGCAATGAGAATTATAACGGGAGGCATGAAGTCAACACCTATAAAAGAACTCGAAAAGATTACATGCCTCCAGCTAATGACAGAAAGAAGAGTCTGCAGGGCTCAGCAACAGGCCGAAAAATTCA